>LPNX010847101.1:132947-217001 GCA_001517045.1 Pseudotsuga menziesii
CAACATTGCCGAAGCCTTGGCCCTTTGGCAAGGACTTGTGACCACCAAGAACAAGGGAATTACAAGGCTCACAGTGCTGGGATATTCAAGGATAGTGATCTAAGCAATGGTTGAAGGAAACCTTCCAAATCATTTGCATCTCAGACAAATTTTATCCAAGATTCAGTCCTTAGCTCGCTCTTTCCACAAAGCCGAATTTTTTATGTGCTTAGAATGCACAACAAGGACGTGGACTTACCAACCAACTTAGGCTACACGCTAAGCCCTGGCTCCCTCCAGATCAACAAGCCCAACGAATTTTTCCCTCTTCCATAAGTCCAGGGCTAGTGTAAGGCGTCGTGATTAGAGGATGACATGTGTGGAGGATGTTGTGAGGAGGACAGACGTCGTAGTATTGGCGCTTCGAGCTGGCTCAGATGCATGGTGTTCACGTGCCATTGCGTGGGAGTTCATGGTAATGCACTTGGGGCATTTAAATGCTGGTACGAGGGGGAAATCCGTGCAGGTGTTCAGGAGCTAAGAAGTCTCGTCAATCCGCTGGGAGATGGGAAAGGTAATGTGCGAATTAATGAACTGTATGATTATTCTTGGTGGTCTGGTTCTTTCGTGCGTGAGGAGCAGGGATATAAATGCCAGGAAAATGAAGGGGAGAGGAATTGTGATCTGGTTGGTTTGCATGCAAACTAAGACTGTTTTCAGCACTAGTTTTGGGAAGAAGCTGCGAGTGGGGGTGCTAAAGGTGATCAGAAGTGTGGTTGTTGTTATGGCTTCCTCCGAATCGCTGGGATCTTCCATGTCGGCTCTGGTTGATTACGATGTTAGGGAGGAAGTGGAGAAGCTTAAGGGAATGGTGGATGTCATTAATTACGAAGGTGGTAGAAGATTGGAAGATGTGGAAGGAGACCTGGTGTTCCTGAGAAAGGAATTCAAACGCACTATCAGAAAGTCTGAATCTACAATTCTCAAGTTTTTAGCAAATTTGGAGGTAAAAGTTGACAAGCTCGAGCTGAAGTTGGTCAAATTGGAAAGCACAAGCAAATCAAGTTCTTCGTCCCATCCCTTTGGGGATTCCGCATAGCTTGTGGATATCGCTCTGTTTTGTCTCCTGCAGGTGGTTGAATAATTCTAGTCTGTCTATTTCTGAAGTATTTTATGTATGTCTTCCTATCAGTTTACTATTTACTGTTAGTTCTAAAAGGTTTCGGTGGATTCTGTTAGCGTAATGATAGACTAAAACTTATGTTAGCTTTAGTTTCTTGCTATGTTAGTTCGACCCTCTAGTAAGGGTGTTTTGGACCTTCTTTGCCACTTCCATAAAGGCGTGTTCAAGGATGACTAAAGTTGGTTGACCTGCATTGCCGCTTCCATTCGGGCATTTTGTAAGATGAACCTTGTTTATGTGGTTATAACACCTCTTAATATAATATAACCTTTTCTGTCTAAGAAAAAATATCTATGACAAATTAAGATGTAGTTATGATGATTTTTTAAAATTGGTTTCCACCATCGATGCGTTAAACATGTCTCGCTTGCATACTCGGCTTTAGACAAAAAATTTGAGGAATAGACATTGTATAATAAAAACACAAAAAAAAATAGTTTTATTGCATCAATAAATCAAGATACAATACATATATAATTGGAGTTACATCTTATAATCATCAAAATATATATATATATATATATATATATATATATATATATATATATAAAATATTTAATGAAACAAACCTAAGTTAATGTGGGAGGACCTCCGCGGGTCACCACGTTGATCTCCATATAAGACTGGCTGGCCGCGTCAGCGCCCAAAACCCATGGCTCTGAGTTGATCATGTTAGCTCCCCGCTATTGCCTATTCCGTGTTTTAATTTATCAAATTGATAAATTAAAATATTAGAATTAATAATGACAGGTTGCCATTATATATTTAATTATACGGGGGCTTTTCGACTTATCAAAAAGAACTGAACTAACTCCATACTGGTTCGTTCGGGCCCGGAAGAGCGGACTTCGGGATACTCCATACTGCCATACAATAACTGGAATAGTGTAGGAGTGCAGACGGACTTGAAAAGGGTTCGGGCTACTCCATACTGCTTCCATACAATCATACAATAACTAGACCCGCTGACTGACCTAATTCGATTCTACCATGTCATCCACCACCTAATCAGTCGGGTCAGGCTGCTTGACTTCAATCACGAAGACTTATCCCACTGTCCCCGAACGGAGAATTTATGAAAAGGAATGGATAAACACACACTACATTAATGTGATTGGATTAATAAAATATCATTTTTGAAATTATCTACCCTAATGTAAAGGTAAATCATTAAACTACGATCCATGTCACATTCCTTTCTCACCAAACTCACATTCAAATTTATCTGACTGTTCTTATAATTTAAGAGGTAGACTTTTCAGATTGGAACAACGATGTTACAACATTAATTGTCAAATTCTCACAAACATAAACTCAGATTAATGACGATTGTATTCCCCACGACTTGACCAAGTATAGCCTAGCCATAAACTCAGATTAATCTACATTCTTCGTTGGTAGGTGGTACCATCAACTTGACCTCGTATAACATACACGAAGGTGGCACTCGGCACCAGTAAATATGATTCACTTTCTTTAATTTGTGTCACAGAGAAACTTGGAATTTAATTCCACGCAAATCTACGAAGCGGCTGCAGAAGTTTCACATAGGCAATAGAGGTCAGGTGATCGAATCCCCCGGAGATTTTTATTTGCCCACGGTAGATGGTTTCTTTAAGCGAGGGTAGTGTCTACAATTGTAATAGACACTTGTAATAGCTTGAAGATTGCAGGTAAGGAGATTGAGCTTTAAGATTGGATCACAAAGTTACAAATTCCAATGTCACTAAACTCCAATAAGTCAGCTATCAACGTCACATAGACGGAAAATTCTAAGTTGGTAGGTGGTACTCCACACTCGGCACAGTAAAGATGATTGAATTTCTGTGTCAAAGCTGGGTAGGACGTGGAATATAATTCCACCCAAATCTACAGGTACGAGGCGGCCGCAGAAGCTTTACATAGAAAATCGATGAGGTCAGGTGAATGATCGATTCACCTAAAGCAGGCTTGGAATTTGACGTTTGTGAATTCAGATAACTAGTCAAAATTTTTAATATCTATGTTAACTATTAAAATTTAGTTAATAATTATTATTCATTATGTGGGTAGCTCCTAAACTGCTCTTAATTTCTAGGTATGGAGGAACACATAAATGCTAGACATCTCTATTTCCTTATATGTGTATTGTATTTATATTTTATGTTTCTAATTGTATTATTAATCTTTAGCTTTAAATTTTTTCAAGAAAAATCTTTAAAATTTTATAATTTGCTTAATTAGTAAATTTTTATATAAATATTTTACTCATGTTTATATATAATATAAAAAAAAAAATTTATTTACATTTATATATAATATTAAAAATAAATTGACACTCAATCAAATTGGCTAAACCGTCACTAAATTTTTATTGACAGGCTCAAGAAAATTGAATTTCCGGGCCTGACCTAAAGTTTGATCTGCTTTAACGGTAGATTGTTTCTTTAAGAGAGGGTATAAGTCTCTACAAATGTAATTACAAATGTAATTTATATTTTGTGGAGTAATAGCTGGAAGGCTTCACATCTTTCGGTCACCGCAGTGATTTTAACTGCTAAATACACTATCCCCTCTGGATTTGAACCTGTCACCTCCTAAGAGGAAACGCATGCTCTTAACCATTAGGCCCACTTATAAATTGGCTGAGCAATTAACTCTTTGTATGGATCTAGAAAGAAAAGAGAAGGAGCTTGAGTTCTTTCTCATACTCGTGTCCCTTTCCGATATGTTGATGTGTTGCAAGTTAGTTGTGACTTGAGTTTATAAGTTTTATTTGGATATTTGATTTTTATTTTATTATATTTTTAATTTAGATTTTAAAAAGTAGCTTCATGATGAGAGAAAACTTATAAACTAACATAATGAGTGGGAAAATGACGGAAGTAGCTTGGATACTAACAAAATGAACAAGGAAAACCTATCCCAACAATGTGAGGAAGTTTATAAACTAATTGAATCTACAGGGAAAATATTATGCTTGAGGTTGCTTTCGGAATTCACGGCGACAATAATCTATTCTTAAATTTCAATGACAAATTAACATAAAAGTAAAAGTAATTTTATTCCCACATTATTCACTAATATTGGCTACACCTTTAAATAAATGAAAGGGAAGATCACAAATTAGTAGAATAGTAGAATTCATAAAGAGATATAAATAAATAATTCACCATACACAAAAGATAGAACACATAATCATAACATGATCAAGAATTATGAAAGTCAACAACATTCCATTAATCAATCAAGAATTTCCAATAAAAGTCAACAACATTCCATTAGTCAAAATGATCAAGAATTTTGAAGAAAAGTCAACACCATTCCATTAATGAAAATGTGTTTCTAGAATACTCTAATTGGATCACATGCTCCATATAATAAACACAAAAGTGTACAAAATTTCAATATAGTGAATTAACTGTCCAAAATTGAAAAAGTTGTTGTCTCTTTTTCTTACCAACTTAGCAAAGATAAATATTTATTAAGATAACGAAAATAAACAAGAGTAGATGAATTCAAATCATTCCAAGAATTTCTCCCACTCTTTATGCTACTCCTCAATCTCCACAGAGCGACCATCTCACATATGTTCAAATTGAACTTCAAGCTTCAAAACTTCATGCTCGATTTCCCTATCTAACTTTGACCTGATTAGGCTTGTGAAAGCTTTTGTCCATGCTACTAATTATTTAGGATGGTAAATGAAGTTGTTGAGAATCTCAGGATAAACATTGGTTAATTAGTTAATTTCTTCCTCTATGTCTTTACATCATTCTTCCTCTGCTACTTTGCGACGTTCTTCCTCCAATGATTTTTGAGCTTCATCCTCTTATAGTGTTGCTTCGATGTCATCTTGTTTCTTCCTTTCTAGCCTCTTCTATTCTTCTTCTTCCACGACTTGTTGTATCTCTTCTTTTCTTTTTTGTTCTTTTTCTTTGACGTCTCTATTGCGGTCGTCCTCCACAACTTTGCGGTGTTCTTCCTCCCCTGATTTTTTAGCTCCAAACGCTTGTCCTGCCACTTTAGTGTCAGCTTGTTTCTTCCTTTGTAGCATCTTCTGTTGTTCTTCTTCTCCGGTCCTGCAACCTTTTTCTTCTGTGGTGTTGTGACCTTCTTCCTCCACGACTTTGTTTCTATCCTTTTATGAGCACACAGCATCCTCTGGATCTTTTTTCCTTATTTATTCATAGTAAATTTTTTAATAATTTTTTCTCTCTTTCTTCTATCTTGGTCCTTCTTCTTTAGAGTCTTGTTTTTCCTCAGCTGCAAAGGAAGCTCTTCTCTCAATTATGACATTATCCTGAAGGTATAACTTCCATTGGTGTAGTATCCCTTACTCCATTTCTGATATTTTTGTAAGAACTTTATCAAAGGAAGTATCCATTTAAAGAAAAAAACTTGAGGGTCTTCCTCATGTATGTACATAAGGTGAAATGATAGTGATATGAAATGTGCTTCAATCACCTTCCTATGGTCATGCCTTTTTTTCTTTGGAAATACAAGTTTCAACTCTTCCAATGCAATGGCTTCCTTACATGCATGTTGAGAATTAGATAAGGTGGAGGAGCCAACGTGAATGGGTAAACTAGGCCAAGCTTTCTCACTCTTTTGGCTCAATTTATCTCCAATCCCTTTTACAATGGTTTGGTAAGAAATTTTATGGGTGAGAAATAGGTCAATAACATAGATAGGTAGAAAATGTGGGGATGCATTAATATTGAAGATTCAGATGTAGCTAAAGAACTCCAAGCTATACTAGTCACCAATTCCTGATTGGGTTTCCATGGCTTGGTTAGTTGGCCTTGGTATAGGTTTTCTAAAAAGAAAAAAGTACAACATGGTGAAAAAATGATTGGTAATATTGTAGTAATGGGGTTTATAATAAAACCCACAAATCTTTGCAGTAAACATGAACGAGAAAGAAATATTTATTCCAGTTCCAGTTAATGAATGGAAATGCATTGGAAGAACAAATAGCATCAAAATAGAAAAGAAACCATATGAAACTTTCGACTTCCAGGTATTTTTTTTCATTTTTCAGTGCTTTGAAGAGGTTTTCGGACAAGATATTCTCCCAGTTCCAAACTTCTTTGGATTCTATTACATGATGCACCACGGGTTCCCATTCCAACGAGAAGTGTGTGGAAGTTTGAATGCCATTCAAGAGGCATAGAATTTCCATGAGTATTCTATATGGCCTCTAAAAATACTGTACCATCTAGATCTTGGTGGACTTCTTTCTGAAGGTACGGTCCTAGACCCACCACTCCTCCATGAGTTCGACAGGATTTGGGTGTTTATTGGAAAACTTTGCCATGAAAACCTTGTCCATGTTTTCCTCATAGTCATTTAGATTATACATATGCTTGAATGACTCGTGCTTGAGCAAATAAATGACCTTGCCTTCTACATCCATGATCAGTCCATTTTGCAGATCAACGTGGTCAAATAGCCACCTGACTGCATCCTTCAAACGATAAGGCATCAATCTCAACCTTGCTAAAATTGCATACACATAGCTCTTCCTGATGTTCTGATATGTGTCCTCATCATTATCATCCTAGGGAAATACCCCTGTGAGAATATTTTATATACTTCTTCCCAATCTAGGTCTCCTTCAAGTCCCATCGTTGCAATAGTGTCTGATATTAGTGTTAATCTTTCTTCCAAGGTTGATGTAGGGGTTTCCTCTACATCCTTGTGGGAAGGAACTATGTGTGAGTGTGCCTTTGACATATTGTAAATCCACAAAAAAAACAAGGTGCTTCAGAAACTAAGCTATCCATATTATACAGACGGAAAAAATACCATATAAAGAAATCCTTGTCCAAATTCGAAATTTAATCACAAAAGGAAATGAAGATGCACCCGTAGGGTGGAATTTAATGCACCAACAGGGTGCATATATATAGTTGGATGCATCCAATGGTGTATATACACTGTTGTAATCTCACAGATCACATAAGGTTACCAATAATACACACTAAAACATATATAAATATAAGACAAAGACAAGAGACACGAACAGATAGATGAATAAACAGATTATATTATACAAAATGATTCCATACAACGCAAAGAACTGAACCGAGTTCTCATCTGGATCAACAGCCTAATATATATGATTACAGAGCGGTTACAAAATAACTACCTGTCGGTTCGGTGAACCGACACGACCTTAGATGGTCGACCTATTTTCTTATTTTAGTCGGCCGACCGACTTAGTCGGCTGATTGCCTAAGTCGGCTCTCATTCAAGTCGACTTATCGACTTGCTCCTTCTACATCTCCCCCATGAACAAAACGTTTCTTCATCGTGAAGAAACAGGGAGGTACAAAATTCTTGCTTGACCTTGAAAATTTTATTGTGGTGGGCTGTGAAGTCTGATGGTCGGTCGTTTCTATACGTAGACTTCGACAATAGCTGGGGCTGTGACGGCGAGATGATGTTGGAAATCTGTCCAACTCTGCAAAAATTTCTGGATGTCGATGGTTAGTGTGGTTAAGCCTGATAAGATCGACATCTTTTCTGAGATGGAGACTTCGGCTATCCTCTCCATGTCGGGACCCATGAACTGGTCCTTCTCCTCTGCAGTCTCGATAAGTCGTTTCATCTGTGGGTAGATGATGTCGACTTTCTCTAAGTTGGGGAGAGCTTGTTGCACCCACTGATGTGCTTCCCATTCCAGTTTCTGCAGTTTGGCAGTTTCAAGCACTATCTGGTCTTCTATTGTCGTTCTAAGTGCTTCCTCAATGATCTTTTTGCTCTCTAGTGCCTGAATCCCTTGCCGAGTCTGTCGTGTCTACTGATAAACTTTCCTGTATTGAGTAGGCTAGTCTCTTAGTACTTCTTCGGTTACGACAGACTCCTCCATATGGTCCTGCAATACTTTGTACGCTTCAGAAAATACAGTGTGCTGTGCCATTAGGAGTCGGCCAGTTTCCTCTTTCTGTTCCTCCTTGGTTTCCTGAATGTGGACTTGGAGGGTCGACACCATGCTCTTGAATAGCTCATACGCTCTTTCAATCGGTCTATCTGTGTCGATCTCTCTGGGGCCCGGCATGACGGACTGGGCCAAATTCCTACATTTGTCGAGAAACTCGACATGTTCTGTGTTTTTGTCCTGGAGTTCTTTGCTTCTTCTCGCACTCCTCATCTTTGCTTCACTTGCTAGGGTTTTGAGGAGTTGTCCCATCTCTGTGTCGGTCAAGGAGCTTGCATCCTTCAAGCTAATTTGGATCTTGGGAGACTTCCCATGATGCTCCTTCTTCTTCTTGTGATTTTCTTCTGCTATCTCCTGTGTGCCTGTAATAGTTGATCCGGGATCTTGGGTTTGTGGGTTAGAGGCTGATGGTTTGTCTGGTTGGGGAGGTGGGATGGAGGTCACCTCTGGTTGTGTGGATGTAGTTGGTTGTGGTGGGCCTGTCTTTGAATCAGGGGGTGGTGGTGGTGGTGGAGATGGTGGTGGCAGTGGTGATGGAGTTGGCGAATGGTCAGGGGTGATGGGTTTGGGGGAGGTATGGTTGAGTGGTGGGTTGTCGCGTTGGTGGTGTGAGTTTACGTCGAAAGTCATTTATGCTTCCATCGGTGTAGTGGCTAGTAGGTCGGCTTGGGGTACAGGGTCGGCTGGTGCAATAGTGGAGGACAGATGTCCAGTCACATTACCTTCCTTGTCGGGTTGTCTTATGAAGATCAACGTGATGGCTGCAACGATTGGGGGTTTTGTGCCCCGTCCTGTATAGATAGGTGCCTGGGTGGAAATCTTCTGAGATGACTTAAACAATGCAGGAAGTGTCTCAAAGAAAGCTTGTAAGTCATTGTCTCTGTCTAATTTTGCTTTTACCTACTCTGACATTGCGCTTTTGTATAAGTCGAGGGGGCTGACTGACTGTTGTGCCGGTGCTTGCTCCTGGGTTATTTGGGTCGGGGATGGGGGTGGAGGCATCGACACGAGATCGACGATGTTTTCGGCTGTTAGTGTAGTCTTTGGTTTTTTCGGTCGACCTGCTTGTGCTCCTACGTCGACAAAGCGCTAGAACTGGGTTTCGACCGGTACTTTATTTGCGGTAGCATCCTCTATGATGTCGAGGGCCGTGGCTGCCATTTCATCTTCGTCATCTGAGGATTCGGCAATGATAAGCTTGCGCTTACCTTTGCCTTGTTGTTGTTCTTGTGTTTTTATTTTCTTCCTGGATGCTGCTATTTCTTTAGCCAGTTTTCGAATAATACCTTTTGTAACAGCATACTCAGGGTTGTCTGGTTCTGCTTCGCCCATCGGTGCTTGAGTCGGGACGACACTTGCTGGAGCCAGAGGAGTTATCTACTGCTGTGGCTGTGGCTTTGGCTTTGCGGTCTCGTGTTCTTTTTTCTTTGTGGTTGGAGGTTTGATAGTTATCTGTAGTCGACCAGTGTGTTCGACCGGTGTCTTCTCCAACACAAATGTGCTAATGTAGAGGTTGAGATCATAGTCTTCCTCCTTTTCCTGGTCAGTGAGTGGCTCCTCGATCGAGAAGTCGATCTGTTTGGTTGCTGCTGGTACTGGTATTTTTGTCTTAGCCTGTCGACATAGTTCTCGGAAGATCTGGTCGACAGACGGATAGTAGTCAATGGCTTTGGCATTGGAATCCTTGCCTTGCATGTACCACACCGAGGTATGGTTGAGCTCCAGCTGGATGTGGGATTTTGCTGGTAGATTTCGTCGGATGTTTTGAGGCACCCTCCATCTAGTCGTACGGAATTTCAGTTGTTGGAACCAGTTCTCCAGGAATGCTTTCCCATGCTCCAGTTCGTGCAGGGTTCCTTTTTGGGAGAAGGGTTTAAACCTCCACATGTCAAACCTCGACGGTTCCTGAAAGACTAGGCTCCCCTCTGGGAAGATGTGGTACATAACAATCCATAAGATGAGGGAGGGGAACTTGATGATTCCCCCCGTTTCTTGGCATCGCTCACAGATGGTCTTTACCATGTCGGCAACGTAATCCCCCCATCTGTATATTTGTCCATCAGTGGCAATAGTGTCGACAGCTTCCAACATCTCTTACTTGACGTCGCTGCCTCGACCTGCTAAAGTGAGTGTGATTGCAATGATTTTGGCCACTCTGTGGCATTCGAGTTGTGATTTGGCTGATCATCAACCCTTTTGAGTTTTTTCTGAAAGGTGATCCAGTGAGCTCTTCGACCAGTCCTTCTTTGATTCCAACTGGTACAGGGTCTCCTTTATTAGAGAGACCGGTCAGCTTGGAGATGACATCTCCAGAGATGTCGATTGGCTCGTCAAAGTAGAACTGGCCATTGTGGTATCGACTGATAATGAACTTCACAGTAGCTTCCTTTGTGCCACCAAAGCTGGCCATCAGTGGTACATTGGCGTAGCCAAAGAGAGTGCTGCGTTGGATTTTCTGTGCTTCTTGAGTGGTCTTTTTGTCAACAAAGGCCCATTCTTGGATCTCGGTCCATAGCTTCTGCCATGAGCCTTCCTGTACTTTGGCATTTTTAATGTTCTTCAGCCTGCAGACCAAAGGTGTATCTGCATCATGTATCTCCTTTGCCTTGGTCAATGCTCTAGTCTACTTGGGGGTCATTGTGTCGGTTTGGTCGATGTCACTAAGGGGTTCTCGGCCTTTGGTCGACTGGGTGTTCTGATGCTCTGTCTGTATAGGTTGCGGTGAATGAATATTCGACAATCCAGTACTTATAGGTGATGTGGTGGTTATGTGTGGCAATGGGTGTATTAATGGCAGATGTGATGTTCCAGCTGGAGTACGCGAGTGTGAGTTAATGGTGACTTGCTTTCAGCACTCGAGGTCATGAATGCGCGATGGGATTATCGAGGTCTTCGGCTGGTGTTGGTGATGAGAATGGTTGACAGGAGTGGTCGATGAAAGTGGTCGATGGTCATGATGGCGGTTGTCGAGATGGTGATTTCATGTCATGGTTTTCTGTCTGTAGGGTATTAATTTGTTTTTGGAATTTCTATTTTTTTTGGATTTTGGTTGACGATTATGGTCGTTATATGAATTTTTTTTTTGAATTAATTTCTGTAACGTTTTAGTTGGGCTCCATTAACGTGCTTCAGAAATACCATGCCCTGTAACGTCCTTAGTCGGACTGATCCATTGGGATGTATCTCTTCGACAATGTAAGGTCCCATCCATTATGTGTGGAGTTTCTTAGGTTTTCCTTTGACCCGACTA
Source organism: Pseudotsuga menziesii (assembly GCA_001517045.1). Taxonomy (NCBI): domain Eukaryota; kingdom Viridiplantae; phylum Streptophyta; class Pinopsida; order Pinales; family Pinaceae; genus Pseudotsuga; species Pseudotsuga menziesii. Next base: position 144,285 of record LPNX010847101.1, read on the forward strand.
TTGTATAGTAAAGCAAGGTCGCTGATCGACAGATTTTTGTTCTTAATGTTGCGATCATGCCATGCTTTCTGTTGTTGCTTCTAAATTTCTTGGTGTTGTATATCCATGAGTCGGTGCTCTTCCAGCTTGCTGAGTTGAAATAGTCGATCCTTCCTTCCCTGTTTGACATCGACATGTAGTATTTCTGCGATAATAGGTGTCTGTTGTCAGAAGTGTAGTGGAACTACTGCTTCTTGTCCATAGACTAGTCGAAAAGGGGTTTGGTCGGTCGATCATTTATAAGCTGTTCTGTATGCCCATAAGACTGTAGGTATTTTCTCATCCCAATCATCCTTGTCAGCATTACATATTTTAGTTAATCCTTTTGTTAATGTTTTATTGAATGCTTCAAGCGCTCCATTTGACTGAGGCTGATATGCTGTACTCCGTTGGTGGTCGATTTGGAACTGGTCGGTCAGGGTTTTGATAGTCTTGTTGATAAAGTGTGTCCCCTGGTCGCTAATTAGGGTTAGTGGACATCCAAATCTAGTGATGATATTTTCATAGATAAACTTAGCAGCTATTTCACTAGAACATGTATCGACGGGTTCAGCTTCTGCCCACTTAGTGACATATTCTACTGCAGTAATCATATACCTTGCACCTGATCTTTTTGCTGGGATAGGAAATGGTCCTATGAAGTCTATGGCCCAGATTTCGAATGTGAGACTGGGGTTTACTGATATCAAGGGAATTTCTGTACTAGGCAGAGGTAGACCTAGTCGTTGACATCTGTCACAATGACTAACAAAAATTTTGCAATCTCTGTGGAGTGTCAACCACCATAATCCTGACTGTTGGATTTTCTTTGCAGTTGTGTCTGCTTGGAAATGTCCTCCTGTAGGTCCATAGTGTTCTTCATGCATGATTTGGTCTCGTTCATGTTCGAGTACACACCTTCTGAGGATGTTGTCTAATCCCATTTTGTATAAAAATCCATTGATGAGACTGTATGGTGCAGCCTTCATGGCTAAGATCTGTTTTTTCTTGGTGCTCATACTTTTTGGTGCATGTCCGTCTTCTAAGAACTGAGCTATTTCTTCTAGTTCCGCTGGGACTACTTTTATGTGAAATAAATGTGCATCAGGTAAGTCGTCGTCGACTCCGGTCGGTTCTTCTCCTATGTCGATTCGGGATAGATGGTTGGGCCCGACATTTAACTTGCCTGGTTGGAAAACGACTTCAAACTCAAATTCTTGGAAGAGAAGTAGCCATCGACAAATCCTTCCATGATGGAGTGGTTTATTGACAAGATACTTCAGGGCTTGATGGTCGGTATAGAATATGAAGGGGTTAGCTAAGAGGTAATGTCGATACTTTTTGAGGGCAAAGTCCATTCCTAGGGCTTCTCTTTCTGTAGTCGAATAGTTTCTTTCATCCTTGTTTAATTTTTGACTGCTGTAAACTATGGGATAATCCATTCCATAATCTCCTGGTTGAGTTAGGATTGCTCCTATTGCTATTCCTGATGCATCAATATGTACATGGAATTTGATTGACTAGTTTAGAAACTTTAGGATGGGGGCTTCGACTAGTTTTCTTTTTAATTTTTCGAATTGTATGTGGCATTCCTCTGTCCAGTTAAATTATTGATCTTCCCTTAGTAGTTCTTCAAGAGGATAGGTCATATCTGAATAGTATCTTATGAATTTTCTGTAATATCCTGTGTGGCCAAGTAACACCCTGACTTGCTTGGGGTTTACTGGTGGTTTCAGGTTGAGGATAATTTTAATCTTTGCAAAGTTGACCTTGATACCTTCCTTACAGACAATGTGCCCTAATAGTATCCCTATGGGGGTCACAAATATACATTTCTTGATGTTTAGGGAGAGTTGAATCTGTCGACATCTCTCCAGCATAAGTCTGATCCATTTGCAATGATCTTTTAAGGTGGAGTATATTGTCCAGTCCTTGAAGTATACTGCCATGGTCTTATAGATGTATTCTTGAAATGTTTTGACAACAATTCGAGAAAACACTGCAGGTGCATTCTTTAATCCAAAAGGCATAACTTTGTAAGCAAAGGAACCAAATTCACACACAAATGTTGTCTTCTTCTGGTCCTCTTTAGCTATTGGTAATTGGTTGTATCCTGAGAATCCATTTGTAAATGAGTAGCATTCATGTCCTGCAACTTCATTCAAGATTTCATCTGCATAAGGGGTTGGAAATGGGTCTGTCAGTGTTACTTTGTTTAGTTCCCTGATGTCGACACATATTCTTAGTCTAGTTGGGTCATGTTTCTTGGGTTGTACGACCATTGGACTTGCCCATTTTGATTGGTCGATAGGGTAGATGATGCTTGCTGCTAACATGTTATCAATTTCCTTTTTGACTATCTCCTTGTATTTGTGAGCTAGTTTATAAGGCCTTTTCTTGACAAGTCGAACATCAGGTTTAGTATCAATTTTCATTTCTCCCATTTCGTGGACTAAGCCATTTAGGTCTTTTTAATCCCTAGCAAAGACATCTTGGAACTCCTTTAGCAAGTTCACTATCTCTGTGGTCTGTTGTTCGTTCCAGTAGTCACCAATCTTTGCCAGTTTTGGTCGATCATCATTTGAGATGTTGACTTCTTTAGTTTTTACTTTGGCGTCTAGCCACTCTGGTGCTTTGGCTTCATTGATCGGTCGACTTCCTTCTTTGGACTATGAGAATGTGGCAGGGAAGTCGGCTGCAGTCATTCTGTCAGTATCTTGTTTGTCAGTTGTTGCGACTTTCAGGATCGTGCGGATAGGTTTTGTCGTCTCAACATGGTTGGATTTCCATCTAAAGCTCTTCCCTTTTGTGTTTTCATTTTCTAATTGTAATTGGATCGACTGTGGTCTTGACCATGTTTGTATATTGTTACATTCCCTTATCTGTCGGTGGTATTGTAAGGGTTGGTTTTCGGTCGATTGGATAAATTGTTTAATTTGTTTTGTTGTTTCGACCAATTTTTCATTTTGAGGTATGAAGTTGAAGTCTTTAATAAAATTTTCCCTGAGTTCGTGCCATAAAAAGGTTTCACCTCTAGCTTCCTCCATCTTATACCATTTGTTTGTTAAGTCGGCTAGGGTTGATGGGAACAAGTGTGGCCATGCTCGTTCATCCTTGTATCCAAGTCTTCTCCATTCCTTTTCACAAGTTTTGATGTGATCCTCTGGGTTCGGTCCTTGAGTGAATACAGGTATCTGAGCTTGTTGGGTTAACTTCTTTCCTCCAAACCTTTTGACAAAGCAAGTTGAAACTGTTGTCCAGGTCTGTAGTCTTGTATGATGGGTATCCCACCATCTAGTTGCTTGCCCTGTAAAAGCTTCAACTAGCCTTTGAAGTCAGCCATGTTCACCAATATTTTTAGATACTTGCTCGACGTGCATGACTAGTGATACCCTCTCCTTATACCTTGGTAGTTGTGTAGTATTCAGGTTGGTCGGTTGTAAGGTAGGGTGTTCCCTTATTTTATTTTCGAATATTTTTGGCACAATGGATACTATGAAGCACTGTTGGGTGGGATTTTTCTGCACTTTTTGTATAGTCCAGTACCCTCTTGCTTGTGTTTCGTAGTTCTCGATCTCAGAGTCGTACAATACGGCGTATGAGTTATAACCAACTGAGTCTTGGTTACCTAAGTGAAGTTCTCCATGGATGTTTGGTTCTGTGTAGTCTGCATTGTTGTGGATTTGGTAGAGTTGTCTGACATCGACTTCTTTATCAATAGGTTCAGTCCAAGGTTCCGCTTGAGATGGATGAATGGGTACAATGACCTTTTGACCATTTCCTTTTAATTTGATTCGTTCCTTGTCCAAAGATATGGATGCTTTCATCTTTCTACCCCAAGGTCGATCGACTAGTGTTGGGAAGGAGCTAGATCCTTCCTTTGGGTCAATGATTTCAAAATCAACCTTGGTCGAGATTCCTTTGATAGTCATGTCGATGTTTTTCCAGACTCCAATGGGTTCAATTAGGCCTTGGTCGGCTAGTTTAAGGTATATGCCTGACTCATAGAGTCGAGGTCTTCCCATCTGTTCCCAAGTGTCACAAGTCATGATATTTACTTGTGAGATGAAGTCGAGCACTACTTGTCGGACATGGTAACCTTCGATTTCCAGGTCGACAAGTGGGTCGGCATCACTTTTGTCTTTTTGATTCAGGCTGCAGATGTTTTTTGTTTGTTTTTCAGAGTTGGTACCTTTTATTTCATGCAAGAAATCATTGAACTGAGATACTGATTTGTCTATTTGAACGAGCTGGATTAATTTATTTATTGTGTTAGGTCGGCTGTTATGCATATTTTCTTGTCGTGTAATTTCTTGAAATACATGAGTTGCTTCTTTATATGTTTGTTTTTCCTTCAGTGGGCCAGGATAGACATTTGTCTCTTTAATATTACTAATTCTAGGGTTATCAACTCCTGTTTTCGTTCCTTGTCGAGTTACAATATGTAAATTTTTGGTGGTTATTACATCATTCTTTTCCACACAAGACAAGACATTAACATTTTTCTTGGTATTAATTTTTCTAACATGGTAGGGCAATCCTCTAGTGAGTGATCCCCTACCCTGCAGTGGGTACATAATTTGAGATCAGTCCTATCCTTGTATGGACAGTCTGCGTACCGGTTACCCTCTTTGTAACATGTGAAGCACTGGATGGGTCGATGCGGGCGTGTGTCGTGATTCCCAGGGATTCAACCTCTTCCTCCATAGCCTTGTCATTGATTGTCATACCGACGCTCATATCATCGACCATCGTATCTTTGTCCGTTCTGATCGTTTGCTAGATTGTTTTGCTCGTTATGTTGTGCCACTGCATTCGTTTGGTAGACCTCCTGATAGTTCTGTCGGTTTTTCAGGTTTAATTGATAGTCGACTGTGTTATGACTTTTGGTCTCGCAGATGGCACACCAGGAAGCCTTGCCATTCTTCATGTTAAACAGGCAGTATTTCGTGGAGTGATCTCCGTGTTCTTGGCAAATGTCGCAAAAGGTATTGGTCTGTACGAATTAAACGTCTTGTCGGCTATATTCTTGTCGACAATTATCTTTCGAATGGCCGGCCGTCGAGCATTTGGTGCACCAGATCTCCTGATTCTTGAGGCTTAGCTCCTTTAGAGACTTTTGTACGTTCTCGAGCTGTTCTTCCAATCTGTGGTTCGTGGGGCAAGTGGGTATATCCTCGTCCATCTCTACCTGAAGAGCTTTCGTTAGCGCGTCCTCGTAAGTTTTGAACGTCTCCAGACTGATGTGTCAGCATACTTTTTGAGATAGTCCTGCAAGAAACCACTGGATTAGTAACTGTTCATCTATAACATAATCCAATTGGCTCAATAGGTCTTTCCAATGCTTATCATAGTCACGGACGAATTCCCCTGGCTTGTGTGATGTGGTTTTAAGTTTTTTTGCGCCCAGGTGCTTAGCATCTAGAGTTTTGAAGAATGATAAGAATTGCACCTTAATCTCGGCTTTTGTCACTCTGGGTTCTCTTTCTGAAAAGGTCATGTACCACGTCAATTCCCTTTTCCTTAACGCTCCTATGAACTGTGCCATTTGTCTATCTTCATCTATAACCTGGTTGGCCTCCCAAGTTGACTTGTAGACGAACCAGTGTCATCTGGGGTCCTCATCCCCCTCATATAGAGGAATGTGAGCCGATCCATGACCCATGTATGAATCACTATCACTGCTCTCAGGAGGTGGCGGCAGTGGAGGTGGTGGTGGTGATGAGGGTGGTGGGGTTATTGGTGTATTCGTGCCTGCGGAATTCTGGTCGACGAAAATTTTGTTCCTATCGGTTGTCGATTCTTTGTCGACGTGCAGTTGTTTGATGTCGACTTCTGCTGTCGATGGTCCACTGCAACTATTTGTTCGCAGTTTTGAGTGTTCTATTTATTCTAAAGCTGTATTTGGCGGGGGGGGCGCTCCTTCATGTGTCGGTAAGAGAAAGTGGATACTTCGGAGGGAGAGTGCTGCTTGAAAGGTCACCCAGTTCTTTTCCACTGGTTGATGTATAATAAGGTGTTGTCCAGTGTACATTTCTTCGCCTAGTTGACTCCATATACTAAATTCACCAGCTCGTAGTCGGAGGTCTTCTTAGACAATAGTCTGTATTCGAGTACGCAGATTCAATGGGGAAAGGGTTGTTCCTTCATTGGGAGCTATTAATTGGAGAGCTTCTGGCTGCTCTATCCACAATTCTTCCTCCTTAGGGGACGCTTCTTGTTCCATGCCTTCTTCATGTCCGTCATGACCCAACTCTGGCAAATTCTCTTCCTGGCCGTTCTCCCTAGGGTTCCTTCCTCTGTGCAGCTCTAAGGCTCTTTCTTGTCTTGCTTCCCTTCTCTAGTGTCTCTCTTCCCTTTCTATTTTCTGAATGTCTAACATACTTTCGTATGATACTATTCTCTTGAGTTCCCTTTTAGTCGACTTCTCATTACTGGTGACTGATATCTGGTTCTAGTTGACTAGGATCCACTATACTCTATCTCGACATATGACCAGCTACCCCCCCATAGCCTACCCGACGCTTTTTAAGAAAGCCCGGATAGTTCGGTCTATTTGCTTAGGAAGTATTCCCACTCCCTTTCTGCAATGAATTTTTCCCACTTCCTCTGCTTCTCCGCCCAGTTAGAGTTTGTTGGCAGTTCGTGAAGCGATGGACGAGGTTCGACGATATGTGCTACTCCTTTTTCGATCAAAAATTTGAACAGCAAGGTCGGTAGGGAACACATAAATTGTTCAGCGAGATTGGTGTAAAATTTCTCCTTGACTGTTTCTATCGAAGTTCTGTCTTCGACTGCTTGTTCCTCACAGAAGTCGTTGGTGATTTTCTCAAACCACTTCGACAAGTTTGTTCTACCTCCGCGGATCAGTTTTTCTAGCAACTGTTGTTCTTTAATCCCGTCTGGTTTTCTCATCCAGTAATTTATTCAAAAGTTGGGGCACTGATTCGACAAACTTTTCATGCTTTTCTGTGAAAAATCTTTCTTTTGCTTGTGCGACTGTTAATCTGTTCCTTCGCGTGTAATTCTGCAAGTAGTTTGCAACTTTACATTCCCACCAGTCCTTAATGTCCTACTCTGGTATCATCTGTTTGCATACATTCCAGTCGTGTACTACCACCAATGGAACCAATGTTGTAATCTCACAGATCACATAAGGTTACCAATAATACACACTAAAACATATATAAATATAAGACAGAGACAAGAGACAAGAACAGATAGATGAATAAATAGATTATACTATAAAAAATGAGTCCATACAACGCAGAGAACTGAACTGAGTTCTCATCTGGCTCAACAGCCTAATATATATGATTACAGAGTGGTTACAAAATAAATACCTGTCGGTTCAGTGAACCGACGCGACCTTAGATGGTCAACCTATTTTCTTATTTTAGTCAGCCGACCGACTTAGTCGGCTGATCGACTAAGTCGGCCCATCGACTTAGTCGGCTGATCGACTAAGTCAGCTCTTGTTCAAGTCGACTTATCGACTTGCTCCTTCTACATACACCCTATTGGAGCATTAAATGCCACCCTACGAAATAAAAATTAACGTAAGTAAATGCACACGTAGGATAAAGACAAACCAAAATGCCCTTGTTTTTCGAGCGAGTTTTAATGAAATCTATTCAAAATTATGTCTGAAATGATCAATTTCTATAATTGTGAAATTTCGGCATCTACGATGATCGGTACTAGGCTAAATGTAATATTTTAAAACTACCCAAATCGTTGAAATCATGATTTGAGCAACTGAATCTGTAATTTGGGCAATTATTTCTATGCCATATTTCGACGGTTGTGGCCGATTTGGTCATCCCGTAATGATGTAAATGAGAAGTTTTTTATTGACTGTCGTTTCAAGTACATTCAATGGAATGGTGATTGAATGACGTGCAATAAGAACCCCACGGTGAAGCAATAAACTCTGCAACTGTGAGCATCCCCACAACTGCAACGTTTATTGGTGCACTACAAGGTGCTTATTGTATGCCTCATTAAATTGTTTGATGGACATTGTGATAGTATATTGGATTCGTTGCCACACACAAGATTTTGAGAGTTGATTGGATTCGTTTCCACACACAAAATGATGGCAATATATTAAATAAATATGTGATCATGGATAATATTTGGGATGGATTTACATTAAATTGTATTGTATGCATGCGTTAATTGTATTGTCCTCTACTTGAAATCCATGCTTATCATTTGATGACAGGTGTTTCCAGGATACAAAAAGATTAAAAGGTTATTTTTATATTCTAAAAAAATTATAATTCTAGGGCGATGATTTGACATACAATTTTCTGGTGTTCCAACTGTTTAAGTGCAACAATAATACTTATTTATCTAAAACTCAATGACCTCATGTAGAACATCGTAGTCAGTATCAACAATATTTTAATTTTTCATTTTCTTTGATGTGTTTACTTAACGTGACTTAGGAGGCTCTTGATCAACAATGATGACTTCTATTTTGATCCTTGGTTGGGATAGGTGCAAATGTTGACTCATATAAGTTTGTTACCAAAAAAATGTATCACAACAAAATATTTTTAATGTTTAAACAACATAATATATTTAATGTTTAAATATGAAATTCAAATAATGAATTGTTTGAATTCCATATTCTCAATAATGTTGTCTCCAAAATTTCTAGATGGAGAATATGTAGACTTATTTTGGAGAAATTAAAAGGTTGCAGAAGGTACCAAATTATACCCAAGTAAGAAGGTGGCACATTGTAACAAAGTAAGATCTGACTGCTTTGTTGTCAAGTTTGAAAATGTTCTAAACGGAGAGGTTCCATTATCCTGTCCTAACGAATAACTAAATATGTTGGAAGACACTCATTGTGGAATGTCCTTTCTTGCTTGACCACCTAAAATAGATCATGGTTAAATGGGTTATTCAATGGTTTAATATTCAAAGAATGAAAATGATGGAAATCATAACTATCATTTATATGATGAAACAATCTTAGGATAAGTTTCAACATCATCCTTGGGTTTTATCTCAAATGTGCTCAAGGAGGAGAGATACTAGTATTATGTAATTTAAATTTAGTGTGATGGTAGAAAGAGTTATATCAAATTAAAATAAGTGCTCCCTCACAAATTTCTATAACTCATCAATGTGTGTTATATACAAAGCTTTGTATAGGTGCTTTCTCCTCTTTACAAAACAAAATGAGGTTTTCTTTTGAATATTTTCACTTTAATGATGAGAAATTTGAATACTTCTAGTCATCTTGCATGGACACAAGTGGAACATAACCATTTGACAGGCTAGGAGGTAACGACTAAACACAAAGTGGTTTAACAACACTATTTTGGAAGTCATTTTCATTTTGAATTTGCCACGTTCCCTAGACAGTTTTAGGTTAACGACACTTAAATCCTTCTCTATCTTTTTCTCTATTTCAGGTAACACGCGTTACTTGGAAAGTAACACAATTTTTCAAGTATTTCTCATTTTTCATGGGGTGGTGTCCATCAAAAGTATGCAGTGTGGGTATTTGTTGGACACAATATTGAATTGTGCATTTGACGAGTGCTCCTACTCGAAATTTGAGTAAAACAAAAGGAAGATATGTTGAAACTACAAAGAAAAAAAGTAGTTTTTTCCTCTATTCTTACAAAATTCATAAATATTATTTTATTGTTTTAACTATTATTTTATTATTTTCCTTAGGAGGCCCATTTTAGACCTCAAATTTTCTCTAATGATTCTTCAAAAGAAGTGGCTCATGATCCCTATTATGCAAAATATGCACAAAATAAAAAACATCAGGGTCATGCCTCTTCGCCAAAACCTGAGGTTGCTCAACTTTCACATGAGGTTCCTCCATCACATCAATAGTTCCAACAAACTTCTCTATTGTTATTTATGTCTAACTTCTTGATGTGATGCCTCTCCTCTAATTGATGTGATGCCTCTCCTCTTGTTCCTATAAATTTAAAATAGGTTTCTCCATTCCATGCTCAACTTATCAATATCCTTCCATTGGAGGAAATAATGGTTGAAGATAGGTTTATTTTTTCTTCCTTGTTTGGGATACCAACAAACTTGCCTTTGTATCTCTTTAAAAGTACTCATTTCCCAAGTCTTGTGTCTTGTTCACATGTTCTATGGGATGATGTACCAAATCAGAATGTTTGTGGCTTGAATCCACAACACATTATTCAAATTCAACTTCCAAATGTTGAATGTCAACATTAGAAGAATCTACAATAACATCATTCTCACATGAAATGGTTTCTATCTCATGATGTTGCAAGGAAATATAATTACTAGAAAAATCATAATTGTTTTCATATCTTTGTATTAAGATTTAAACAAGCATTAACACATAATTACTTGGAAGAGAAATAAAATAGACAAACAACCATCAAACATAAACAAACAATGTTTACGTGGAATACCCAAAATCAAGAAAAACCACCATAATAGATCTATTATATCCCATGACCTAGACTTCCCATTACAGTCAAAGTGAGCTAGCCACCACTCACCTCCAAGCCACTTTATAATGGAGCCTCCTCAAGCCTTATAAAGACTTCCTTACATACAATACCATGGGCCACCAAATACCGTTGGCCACCAATACCATGGGACAATACCATTGGTGACCAAATACCATTGGCCTAAAAATATGTTCAGAGTGTAGTTATGCCGTGGAAGGTGAAAACAAAGTGAAGCATGCTGCATGCATTTTGCAAAGCATAGACTAGTTTCTTGGGTGGGTGATTTCAAGCTGGCAGTGAGAGGAGTTAACAGATGGGAGGAATGTGAATCCTAACATACTAATGATTTTGGGCAGATAGTGGAAGGAAAATCCTTACCATCTAGTAGTAGTAGTAGTGGAAGGCGATTCCTGACTATTGGGTTAGGGCTGTTAGCTAGTTTTCAGTCGAAGAGGCTTGCCAACCTAGTTGAGGGATTATAAGTTGGATTACTTCCCTCATGACTTCCCAGGTGTTGAATTCCACCTTTCCTTGTGAATTACCAGGGCTAATTGTAAAGGATGAAATAAAATTAAAGAGAGTTCTAAATAACCGAGTCAATCAGCCTATAACCAAGCAAACCAGAACAAACAGACTCCAATATAAGAAAAGAAGTCACCCAACTTAGATAGATAGATAGGTGTTCCCAGCTACGACCTAGAGGATCAAAGGAAGGACTTACCTCAGAGGTGATATGGTGGATAATTATGTATCATGTCAGGTTATGCGCAATGAGTCAGTCATATGCAATCTAGGTGTCTTCCCATGCAATCTCGGGTCTCTAAACTGCTACTCCATGCACGAGTGAGTCGATGCCAGGTCGGTTTCGACCCAAGTATCAATGCCAGGGTGAATATCGATCGTTAGGTATGAAATCGATGGGATCTGGTTGATGAGTTCTATATGATAGTAATTCTCGACCCCATGAGTAAATTTTGTGTAGATCGCATTTCAGGCATTGCTGCAAAATACATGGGAAAGCCTCTGCCATCTCTAGGAACACGTCTTAATACACTTCCTTCCTCAACATTAGATCTGGGAAGCGAAAGAGGTTCATCGTGCCTTGTAAATTTTCATGGAACAACTTGCAGGAATATTGTTAACAGACACGTTGGGATGATTTCAAATTATTCAAATTCTCTCTTAATCATGATTACCATGTGATCATGAAATGTTTTTTTTCCTTTATTCAAAATTTCCTTTACTTATTTATTATTATTATTTTTTAATCCTTCTAATGTTTTATTGGTTTTATTTGCAGGTCAAAGGATAGACCGCGAAAAAGAAAAGATTTTTTTCTTGAGTTATTTCATTTTTTTTAATGTTTTGTTAAAAAAAGAAAATTTATTGTTATTGTTTTTTTATATATATTTTTATATATTTGTTTCTAATTAAAAATAAACTGTAAAACAAGTTGAATTTTTTTTAGCAAATGGATACATACTACTTTGCAAATTAAGAATAAAATTGATTAAGTATGTTTGTAAAACATCAATTTATTTATGAAAAATGTTTATATAGATCCTACTTTCTGATCCTCAAATCGCACAAGGCGCGGAGGAGAGCATACTTATTCAATGAAAAAAAAGATTTAAATAATATCCTACCTACTCTACTCTTATTGAAAGTTAGAAATTATTTAGGTGTAGTCAAATATCCAATGTAACCATACACGTAATAGTAATAAGAATATGTTCACTTTCAAATTTTCAAATTAAAAATGGAAATATACAAGAATGTGCAAAACTAGTTGTTGAATTTGTGATTCAACGAAAAAAAAAATGAAATTGATCTAACTTGGTAATGGCTTGAAACCATCTTTCTATATGACTTACATAGGCTCAGCTTCCATCCTTGAGGTCGTGCTGCAAATTCTCTTTGTCTTCCTCACTCTCTTATTCATATAATTTTTCCCCATCAAATGTATAGGGTTCTTCAAATGTTGATTCCTCTTTCTTTTCAGGAGGAGTGGTTAAGTCCTTTACGACTGTCAAGATATTCTCTTCTTGGGAAGAAGAGATCCCAACTGTTGCTAGGATTTAAGCAAGTTGTTCTGCACTTATCTGGATCATTAAACCCATGTTGTTAGTATTCTTGTACTTCTATATAGATCAACATCAAAACAAATTGAAACCTAAATCTAAAACTATAGTAATAAAACTAATGGAAAAAAACAAAATCACTCTTGCAGAAAATTAAACACACTGTTGTAAAAATGCAAGTAACATACTTAGAAAAACAAAAAGAAACCAATTTAGAAATCAATACTAAATCAAAACAAACAAGTCTGAAATAAAAAACTGGTGCATAATGAAATCAACCCAAAAAAATGTCAAATAAATGCAAAATAATAAACTAAATGAGAAGCACACTTGACATTCAAGAACGCGGTCTTGACATCCATACACCATTCAAGAACGCAGTCTTGAAATCCATTACACCATTCAAGAATGCAATCTTGACATCCATCTGGTGTATCTTCCACTGCACCATTCAAGAACACAGTCTTGACATCCATTTGGTGTATCTTCCATTTCATCACTGCAGCCAGAGCAAGTACTGATTTGATGAAGTGTATATGGCTATCATGTGCAAAATTTTCTTCATAATCTATCCCTTCCTTCTGGGAGAAGCCACGTGCCACAAATATCGCTTTATATTTCTCTATGCTAACATCTGTAGCATGTTTGATCTTATATATCAACTTGGAAGTCACAACAGCGTTCCCTTCTGGTCTCGGGGACACATCCCAGAAATCATTCTTCATGATCAACTGGTACTCCTCGATCATAGTATCCTTCCATTCTTTCTTTTCTTCTGCTTCTTCATAGTTGGAAGGTTCTTTATCATAGATGTCACACATTAGGGCCACATAATTGGAGTAGGACCTAGTTCTTTTCCTTTCTTTGTGCATTTCTTCTGGATCGCCATATCCCTCTGAACCTTGGATAGTCTCACGTACCCATGCAGGTTTCCTCTTGTAAAAATTCTTCTCACAAGGTGGATCTACATGTTCCTGAGGTTCTTCCATTTCTTGAACTTCTTCTAGAGTCGCTTCATTCATAGTAGTATCTCAAATCCTGGGTACTTTTGTTTCTTCAAGGTCTTTAATAGGTCTCTTTATGGATTTGTTGTAAGCCAAGTCTTCATCAAATGTCACGTCCCTGCTGGTGTTGATCTTCTTGAATCCTGGGAAATATATTCTGTAATCCTTCTAGCTTTCACTATATCCCACAAATATACCCTTCTTTCCTGAAGGATCTAACTTCGTCCTCTTTTCTTTCGGAATGTGTATGTACACCGAGAAACCAGATATTCAGAGATGGATGAATTCTGGTTTCTTTCCAGAGAAGACTTATTTTGGTGTCTTGTTCTCAAGTACTCTATGTGGAGTATGATTCTGTACATGCACAACTTTCCTAGAAGCTTCTGCCCATAGATGCATAGGAATATCTTGATCATGAAGCATTTCCCTTGATGCTTCCATAATCATTCTATTCTTCCTTTCTGCAACCCCATTCTATTGTGGATTACATGGAGTGGTCAACTCCCTCTTAATCCTTGAATCTCTGCATAATTCCTTGAACTCATCTGATGTAAATTCTCCGCCATTATCTGATCGAAAGGTCTTTATTTTCTTCTCTGTGTGGTTCTCAATAAATGCTTTGAATTCCTTGAACTTACTGAATGCTTCATCCTTCATTTTCAAGAAATATATCCATGTCTTCCTAGAAAAATCATCAATGAAAGAAACATAATATACATATTCACTTAATGAACTGGATGACATCGGACCGCATACATCGGAGTGAATAATTTCCAAGATTCCTTTTTCCTTGCTCTCGCTACTTGGAAATGTCTTCTTTATGTTCTTTCCTTTCACACATCCTTTGCAAACGCCTTCATGCTTTTCCTGGATTTCTGGAAGACCTTCAACATCTTTGCTTGCAAGTGGTAGTGCCCTATAATTCACATGTGCAAGCCTTCTATGCCAAAGTTCACTTGTCTCTACTAAGTCATGGACCAAATATTGTTCTGGTTGGCCCTTTAATTTGTATAAGCCTCCCTCTTGCTCTCCAATCACTACTGCATCATCTATATTCTTTCCTTTTGGCTACATAAGGAATTGGCCATATACAAATGAAACCCTCATACCTTTTGCATCCAATGCAGATACGGAGAGGAGATTCTTCTTTAGTCTTGGTACAAACAAGACATCTTTCATCTTCATAGATTTTCTAGAGTCTAGCTTATAGGAAGCTGCACCACTACCTTTTATGGGATATTGGTAGTCATCCCCAAGTTTCACTTTGTGGGGTGACTTATGTTCGGACAGTTTCATAAAGGATTCTTTGAATCCCGTCATATGCTTGGAATCCCCACTATATATAAGCCAATCATCGCTTCCACGTGTAACAATTCCTGTGTGGGCAGAAATCAAAACATACTCTTCATCACTTGAAGAATCTTCACTTTCTTCTTTGACTCTCTTCCTGGAAGGTTCATCATCCTCTGCAGTGTGAGCATGATGTCTTCTTTTGTTGTCCTTCTTCTTGTGAGAGCCACCTTTATTTCTAGGAGAATCTCTAGCAAAGTGTCATTTCTCATCACATGTATAGCATCTGAATTTAGATAGATCTCTACTAGATCTTCTAGGGTTATCTTTCTGATTTTGGTGAGAATGATTAACTTTGAGATGATGGGGGTCCCTTCTAATTTTCTTGGTGTGTGTTGTGAGAGATTGATATTCATTTCCCATCTTTCCTTCTCATGCTACTATTCGAGCTTCTTCTTGTGAGCATTCCTCCCACAACCGATTGAAAGTGATTAAATTTCTTCTAGCACAAATCCCTTAAATAAAGGAGTCCCATTCAAGGTAGTAATCACAATTTCTCCATTCTCTACTTCTTCTTCCACATCTTCAAGTTGTTCTTTGATTTGAGAGACCCTTATAAAGTATGACTGTATGGTCTCTGCATTCTGGATCTTTACATTCTTCAATTGATTTCTCAAAGTTATCTTTCGATTTATATTCTTCCCTTCATATAGCTTGGACAAGGAATCAAACATCTCTTTAGGTTTCTTTAGGGAATACACATGTGGTATAATGTGATCCTTGATAGAACCAACAATAATCCTCTTGGCCTTGACCAAGTTCTTCTTGTGTAAGGCTTTAGCCTCATCTTCCTCTGGAGATCGAACCTCTCCACTTATGTAGGTGTCCAATTAATTCTCTTTAAGAACAAGTGAAATCCTATACTTCTATGCTTGGAAGTTATCAGCTCCTTTAAGATTTTCATCAAGCTTTGTGTGACGATACATATTTAATGAGAATCTAAAATGGAAATACAAAATATTTAGATCTTACCAATTTGAGATGCCGAAACTGAATCTGGAGCTGATCTTTTGAAGTGTTGATTTTCTGGTCCAGGGTCAAATTAGGGTTTGACTTTCCCAGAATTCTACCCAACCAAAAACTTCGATATTGTTCGATAAATTCCGACTTTTAGTAGGAGAGAAATCCTATGCTGGGCTCACTAAAAAAAATCCACTTCTGTGAAAAGCTCTAATTTCCCGCAGTAGTGACAGGCCAAAAACTGAAAATGCTCGAAATCAGAGTCTGCTTCGATATAAATATGCGCCCTTCAATGGGGAGTTATCCTAGCCTCCTTTTGCTGATGATCTATGAAGAGAGACCCAAAAATTAAGAATCCCTAGCTTCTGCAGCTGGACAGTGTCTTCTTCTCATGTTAGCTTTGATACCATGTTATATTTTTATCATATAATCAATATGATCTAGGATCTTATCTAAGAGAATAACATGCACATTAATAATCACAAGATATAAGAGACACAAAGATTTTTCCTTGGGGAAACCATAAAGGAGAAAACCCAACAACTTCCTCAGAGATAGAGTGAGCACCAATAGCAAAAGTAAAACCCAAAGATACAAAGATGATCTCCGACAGCTGTTCTCTCTCTCACTTGTGCGAGATACTCCTCTCTAACTCATGCACTATTGTTGAGTGAGTGTGTGTTTCAAATAGAGTCTCACTCTCTATTTATACTTGTTTTCCACTTGACATTTACTCTACGGGGACGACTTCACTAGGAGAGTCTAATAACCCTAATATGACTCAACTGTGGGGTCTATTGCCTCGACTTACAATGGAGGGTTAACCTCAATGACTTTACATGACTTTATTATATTAATGACTCTCCCAATCGGAGGAACAAACATATCCGTTGGGGTACAATGAAATACAATAAGAAATATACAAGTGAAGACATTCCGAAGTTACAAATACATCAACAATATGGTTGCTAACTAATTGGCGGTGGCATGGCCATGATCTTATCTTTGAGTATGCTTGAATAATTATCCCAAATCTTCAAAGCTTGAAGATGCAATTCGAATTTGAGGGTAGATAGTGATTTTTTACTTTGTTAAAGTATTCAAATAAGCATTAAAACTCATCAAACTTTGAGATATAATGAATATATGTTAATTTTCTTAATATTTAACCACAAATTCTCTCAAAATGCTTAAAAATAAACTAATTTGGAAAATAACAAGGTAACCCATATTTATTTATGAAAATGACGCAGGAAATGGTTAATCCAGAGTGATGAATACGAATGAATTTAAGGAATAGTGAGGGGAAAATAAATGAAAATACTACATTTGGGCGACCAAACAAACATCGTACAGGTATTGAACATCTTAAAGGTTGACTACATGGAACATGTGTACATATTTAGGGTGGGGAATTTAAATGTATTTTCATGCAATATGCACATACATATGAAGGTTGTGTATTTAATTTTCAGCTTTTTTCTTAAGGAAATAAAACAAAATGTCAAAATTTGAAGGAAATAAAACAAAATGTCGTCAAACTTTACATTTAGTATGATCAGTAGTGTGGTTTTTTTAATATAGAACACTAGAATTTTTATGTTACATTTAATTATGATCATAAAAATATTAACAAAAAACATCAATTTTTGTTTTGGTACATGCTTGTGGATTATATAGCCACATCTATTTCTAGATGACAGTCCAATAAACTTAAACTTTAGTTCTGGTCACTTTTCATATAGTCCATTTGTGATAGTGGTTTCATAGATTAGGACAAGTTTTAATATTCCAAAAGCTTACTTTAATTCTGATCACTTTTAACACAATCAATCTGTGATCATAAATATTTGTATTCTATAAAGTTTCTTGAGGGACAAAATTGGTATTGGTATTAAAAAACATTGTATTTGAGACCATACATTTTTTTAAGCCATTTTTAAAGACAATATGGTTTATAATTGATTTATTTTAGATATTGTGTCTCTAGAGACAATAATTTAAGACACTCACTTAAAAACAATATATAAGCCAATACACAAGTTTCTTTTGTTCCAAATAGAGATAAAACCATACATATTTTTTGTCTCACATAAAAACAATACACAATTTTTTTTTACAATTATTTAAGACAATAATTTAATTTAAGACATTAACTTAAATACAATAATTTAAGATGATATACAAGTTTTTTTATTATTATCTCACATTAAAACAATATGCCCAACTATTATCTTAAAACCCTCCTCTATACTACTATCAACCCTATATAATTTTTAAAACGATTCCACCGGTCCAGTTTATCTCTGTGTTTTCGTCGTGGCCAACGATAATGACGTGTTCCC
Source organism: Pseudotsuga menziesii (assembly GCA_001517045.1). Classification (NCBI taxonomy): domain Eukaryota; kingdom Viridiplantae; phylum Streptophyta; class Pinopsida; order Pinales; family Pinaceae; genus Pseudotsuga; species Pseudotsuga menziesii. The sequence continues at coordinate 162,518 of LPNX010847101.1, forward strand.
ACATTCGGCAGACTTTGATAATCACTATACATTGAAAATTTAAAGCCATAAGTAAGTACTAACTAAGAATGTAAAGGAAGTCCTGCCAACGTGATAAAATTTGGGAAAACCAATCTTCAATAATAAAGGAGGTTTGGTGAGATCGGGATTTGTTATTTTATTATCTCTTTATAATCTCTATGGCACCAGAACAATGCAATTTCAACCACATGAAAACTACAGTCTATCTTACATGATTTTGATCATAAATTTCGCAAAAAAAATCAATACAAATGCAAATGGTCTTTGATGGATTATCATGGCTAGTAGCTACGTCTAATGAATCACAGAAACAACTTAAGCATCTTACGTCATATTTTAAATGTTTCAACGACAAAATCTGCAACTAGCTTTTCGGTTTGCTTTTACTTTGATCTTCAGTCCAACCAAACTACACTCGAAGATTGAATAAGGTCGTTCTGAATGCATAACTTCTGATTCATGATTCCTGAGTAACAACTGTTTGTGAAGGATTCAGCAACAGTGACAGCCGGCGGGGAGTTACGCGTTCTTTACGCTTTGCAACTGGGAACCACAAGTATTCACTTGCATCGCGTTTTGTTGTTCGAGGGATGTTAAGGCGTTACGCGTACATTCTGAAGAGGCCCTACTTCAAAGCCGCCACTGAGTTGGTCAGCCGGCGGACAGCTTACCCTGTCATCACTTATCCGCAGTTCAACCTCAATATCATACAAACTAATACTAATTTAATCAGACTTACAGTTAATAGTCATCCACGTTACATTATTTGTTTGAATTGGCATCATGTGTTATATTGTTGAGGTGAAGAATCAAGTAGGCCTATAACCGTGGCACGCACTTTGGTGAGTTTGGAATTTTTTAATCTGACAGCATTCATAGGTTGACTATCACGAGTGGTATATCATTGACAGTCACCGAAACCACTCTACATGTTCCTCCCTTAAACTATCTGAAATATTAGAATTTAAATGTTTCCACCCGTCCAGGTTTTGATTTGTTTTCACATTGATCTTCCGCCAGACCAAACCACAATGGAAAATTGTATAATGTAGTTTTCCATGCATAACTTAATAAATCCTTCAATAATTTATGGAAAAACAACAAAACAATGGATAACGCGTGCTCACACGAGAATGCTGAGTAAGAGCCAGCGCTGGAGTTACCTTTAAACGCGGTTTTCATAAGACTAATCTAAGTGTTCGTTAAGTTTTGCAAATGGGATGGACGAGGCAGCTAGCAGTTGGCTTTGAACCTAGCCCGTCTAATCATTCGACTGTAAAATCGATAAGGCCAATCGAGGGATGTTGCCGTCCACGTCCGGCTGCTTCTACAGAGGCCCACTGCTTCAACGCCGTTCAATGACTCGGCCAGCAGGGCGACCCGCTTACTCGGTCACCACTTACGCACTATCAACAGCTCGCTTTCATGCCAAACGCTTAGAATTGGTCATCCTAATTGTCCTGTGTTACATTATTGATCAAGTCTCGCACGCGGTGAATAGTCAAGACCTAGAACCGTGGCTGGATCACACTAACTACTCGACTTCTTCAACATAAATATTGGTCAACGCAATTTGCGACAGAACCCTATAAATCTCAGTGAGTGCGGACATTGTTTCCTGTCTCAGAGGCTGAGGCTGAGAGGAGATATATATTCCTCCTCCACTCTCTAATCCTCCCTTCCCACAAACAGAGAGAAGCGGCGTTTGTCATATTGCGATAGTATCGCACTCTTGCAAGGAAGCAGCCATGGCGGAATTTCACCGGAGAAGAGGCCTCTGGCTCTCGCCCTCCCGAATGACTGCATTATTATTGCCACTGCTTCTGGCCACCATTACTGTAACGGCTAATGCGGAGGAATATCATTACAAGTCTCCGCCACCACCATCTCAATCCCCTCCTGCCCCCAGCTATTACTACAAATCACCACCGCCCCCTTCACCCTCGCACTACCACTACAAATCGCCTCCTCCACCATCCCCTTCTCCTCCTCCTCCCGACTACTACAAGTCCCCACCGCCACCATCTCCATCTCCTCCACCACCATACTACTACAAGTCCCCACCGCCACCATTTCCATCCCCTCCACCTCCCTACTACTACAAGTCTCCCCCTCCTCCATCACCTTCTCCACCTCCTCCCTACTACTACAAGTCCCCACCACCGCCATCCCCATCTCCCCCTCTCCCTCCCCCCTATTACTACAAGTCCCCACCACCGCCATCTCCATCACCTCCTCCTCCATACTACTACAAGTCCCCTCCTCCTCCCTCCCCAACTCCCCCTCCTCCTTACTACTACAAGTCGCCACCCCCTCCCTCTCCATCTCCCCCTCCTCCGTACTTCTATAAATCCCCACCGCCCCCATCCCCATCACCTCCTCCACCATACTACTACAAGTCGCCTCCTCCCCCATCTCCAAATCCCCCTCCTCCTTGCTACTATAAATCCCCTCCTCCCCCATCTCCATCACCTCCTCCACCATACTACTACAAGTCCCCTCCTCCTCCATCCCCATCTCCTCCTCCTCCGTACTACTACAAGTCACCACCCCCTCCCTCTCCATCTCCCCCTCCTCCGTACTACTATAAATCTCCACCTCCTCCATCTCCATCACCTCCTCCACCATACTACTACAAATCCCCTCCTCCCCCATCTCCATCTTCCCCTCCTCCTTACTACTATAAATCTCCACCTCCCCCATCACCATCACCTCCTCCACCATACTACTACAAGTCACCTCCTCCTCCATCCCCATCTCCTCCTCCTCCCTACTACTACAAATCCCCTCCCCCACCATCACCCTCTCCTCCACCGCCCTACTACTACAAATCACCTCCTCCACCATCCCCATCTCCTCCTCCTCCCTACTACTACAAGTCTCCACCACCCCCATCCCCATCACCTCCTCCGCCGTATTACTAAAACTATCCTCCCTCTCTGTCTCCTCTCCCACAACCATACCATTACACTTCTCCCCACCACCATCACACTCCTCTCACCACCACCATACCATTACACTTCTCCCCACCACCATCACACTCCTCTCACCACCAGGATTATTAAGCAGTAAGCAGGCATGCGATGCGATCAGTTAGTGAAATAAAAGATGCTACATCGTAATATTCAAGGCCCTTGCATTTCAAGGTTGTGACTGTGCATGTTAATAATAAGATGCAGCAATAGGGTACCCACCTTACCAATTGGAGTTTGTAATCGGCATGGCCGTTTCATTTAGATTGGAGCCAGATCATTTTATTTAGTTTGTAATCGGCATGGCCGTTTAATTTACATTGGAGCCAGGTCGTTCTGAATAAAAGTAGTAACATTCTTTTAACAAGTCAGTTTTTGTTAAATATTTCTATTATGCGTTATTATGCATATTAGCCTTTTTCTAAGAGTTTGTACTGCCCCTCGTGCCAAACGTTAAGTCGCAGAACGTTGAGAGAATCGTCTTCCCACTGAGCAACCCAATACAATTGTTCTACCACAAACACATTAATAATCAGTTCATAGAGGACTGCATAGTTCTGATGTTTACGGATTCCCACGGTAACAGTAAATTATTTCATTGCCATTCTCAGAATTAATTAATGTCAAGGAAAAGAAAACGCAGAATTTTTAAAATGCGTATAATGTTAAACATATTGCTGTTCAATTTGGAAACTATATAATGACACATGAAACTGAGAAATAACTGAAATTTGTATTTTGAGTATCCTTATGGAACGCTAAGTAATCAACCCAAACGTACGTTCTTGCTGGTTAAGATTTGCCGGTCGAGCTCAGTACGACCAAGTTAACATAAAATTCAAGGACATGATTGGCGTAATAAAAGTGAGTGCAGATCAGTTTCAAGAATTCGGTTTCTATGTGAAAGCTTCTGCAGCCGCTCAGATTTGGGTGGAATTATATTCCACGTTCTTCCATGTGACAAAATCCTCACGATCAAAACGCCCCCGATCTGTTGGATCAGGCAACATAATAATGATTGAAAAATGACTTTTTGGTTGCTCAAATAGGGATTTTTTGATGATGTGGGTAGTTTCAAAATCTTTTATTTAGTCTAGTATTTATGTTTATGATTGCTGAAATAACTAAATGGGAGAAAGTGTAATTTTCAAACACAAAATTGAGAGTTTGTATAAAATGTCGACTACCTTGAAAGAACCTTGTGATGAGATATAATGTAGAAATATATTTGTATGTTTTTTATATTCGGTTTATTGTTCAAACAGCTTCTATGTTCCTGGATCTATGTTCCTGGATCTGATCCACATTTATTGGATCTAGTTTAGCTTATCAGTTTTCTATATGTGTAATTTTTATTTGTGAATAGAATTCCTTTGAGTGTTTCTCTACTTTGTCCTCTGTTGGTTTCCTCCTTAGTTTCTCTTCTATTATGGTATCAGAGCTTGCCAGAACGCGGGATTCCAAAAAAGCTTGCCACGATCCAATGATAAATTTTTGCTTGCCACGATCCTCAGCGATATTATCCCAACACTACACGATCTTCACGAACTCCTCAACATTTGGTTCGATTTCCACGCAATGAGGCAAGTAATATTCTTTTTTCTGTTAGATTTCCAGGCAACGATCTCAAGTTCTCTTCACTGTGATCGATTCTTTGCATGATGGAACCTTTCTGCAGCAACAATGGATCCTTCACAACTCACTGAATTCTGCACAACAGTTTTCTCCACGCAGGCAATTCTCCACCAAGTTTGGCGAATTGTTAATGATATTCACGGGATTTGCTGAGAGGAGATCTCGGCTAAAAATCGTCCTTCAATTGATTCACGATTAGGCAGGGAGTCACCAGATCTAAAAACGTTTTCTCCATGCGAGTGGAAAGAAACATATTTTGCAGTGATTACTCCTTTGAGAGGAGTTTTTTTTAGCAGCTATTAGTAAACAAAAAATGGAGCGAGCGATTTCTCCACACGATTTAGCAGAGATTTCTTCATCTGCCTCATCATTATATCCGTCCACCCTACAAAAAATATGAGGTATTATATTATTGCTGACATTCCTCTCACGCGAAAGGTAATGACACCCAATGATTTTTAGCAGATCGTTGGCAGCAATTGGTGAGCAGCAAAGCCGATCTGTTTTCTTGTTTGTCAGTGAAAGAGGAGAGCTTACTGTGTGTGCGAAAAGATTCTTACAATGCTTTACAGTGATATAAAGAATACGGTTGTTTTTTGTAATCTTTCTTGTGTCAGTTTTAATTTTGTTGGATGCTTCACTAGTATATTATTTTTGTCTGGGTCAATAATGAAATGATGTAAATGGGTTTTGTGATACAATAATTTTTTGTACCTTGTTAAAATGTTGTTACGGGTGCGGTTGTACTCGACACCCCATAAAAGTTTTTGGTTCAAGTTTAAAGCTTAGCCATTGGCAAGCTGATTTCCCTAGGTTGTTGTAAGACCTGTTCCCATGTTCAGGCATACATATGGTGCGGAATCGCAATTTTTTTCCCTCTTATAGATAGAGTGGATTTGAATCAAGCTCTAGCTTCTTGTTAAGGGAAAGTTGAGATGAAGCATTCTCACACTATGAAGGACCAGTTATGTTTGACTTTGATGAACCATGTCGCTGAAAAGGATTCTTAGAGAACTGGAGGGTACAACGTATGAAGACCCATGTACTAAGGTAGATGGTTTTCTTTTTATATGGACGTCAATAGAAAGGTACCGCAGAAATTGAAAGTGATAAAAGCCACATGAAGATCAAGACTACTCTGCAAATAAATTAGAGATAAACATTAAAGGGAGGATGTTAGAGTTAATGGTTATCTTGTTGTGAGTTTTTGATAGATTCTATCCTAGTTTGGTGTATGATTGAGATATTATCTCAACCTCTATCAACAATGTTTAGCATCTGTTAGTCATCTCTGGACTCTATATATTGGAGTCTCAATGTATTATAAGTTATAGTTTATTATAATATATTTTAGTTTGTGTGCATAATGTCTCCTCTCTCATTTCTAAGTTGGTAACTAAAACAATAGGTAAGTAGGGATTCAACATTTGACGCCCTTTGACGCCCTAGCTTTAGTCGCTTTTGATATATCATAAAGGCATCTTTTACCTCCTCATGGATATGGCATGTAATTTGGATTGTTATGGGACTTCCTTTTAAACTTGGAATCCTTTATAATTTCATCCCATGTTGTTTGATCTGCGATCCAATATGGACGTAGATATCTCAAGTCTTTTGTTAGCTTGGACCTTATGCTGTCCCTTTTGGAGTGAATGTATTTTCGAGCAATATCAAATGTAATTTCCTTATTAAAGACAGGATTGCGATCCAATATGGACGTAGATATCTCAAGTCTTTTGTTAGCTTGGACCTTATGTTGTCCCTTTTGGAGTGAATGTATTTTCGAGCAATATCAAAAATAGTTTCCTTATTATTAAAGTCAGGATTCCCAAAGGTTTTTATGACGTCATTGAAGAGTTCATCTTTCTTAACTTGGAGTTTTTTTCTCCAATCCACCTAGATTGTATTACCAAACAATTGCTATGCACGACGAAAGATAAAATGGTAGAATTTTTACCCATTTTCATCCTTCAAGGCATTTTCTTCGGATGTTACCAAGTTTGTGATTTCTTTTAATCCTTTTGTTGTCACCGAGGAAATTGTTGGAGTCTTAGGGGTTGAAGCTTACAAAACCAACCAAAATATTCAAAAGCATTCTATAGTTTGGAATAATTTTTCTACATGTCAAATATGAAATTAAAAAGCTGAACTAGGCACTTGAAAACTAGAAGTATTTAGAGTTGGAATAAAGTTTGAGAATTTGAGAAAATGCTATGTACTTAAAAAATTGAGATGCAAAAAATGAAATTTAGATTGCTAAATAATAATCAAAATTTGACAATATATCTTTAGAAGATATTTACCATTTCATAAAAGTCAAGCCCTTGACTTTCCAATAATTTTGTCTCCCATAGTTGAATTTGTTCAAGTAATTCTATCTTAACTTAATCATTTTCAGGAGTATTTGGTAGGATCCTTGGTATTATTTCTTGTGGTTCTATGAGACTCCTCAAGGTAACTTGTTTTTTTGTTGGTGGGAGAATTCTTACTGAGCTCACATTTGACCAACTATTTCTCAATTGTGTTGTACTCCTATATGTTCCAAGCATGCTCAATTCTATTGGAATACTAGACGAATCCATGTTGGTTGTAGAAGGCATGTTATGATCTTGAGCGTTAGAAGTCATTGTTTTGTTCAAAGTTGATAGTTTGGAGATAGAGGGAACGGAATGATCGTACTTGTTGATAGATTGTAAGTGTGATGGATTTATTCTAGAAACATCCTACAAGGAACAATCATAGAACAAATCTCATATTGAATCTTATGTTTACCATAACAGTTGATGCATTAAAAGGGATAGTAGGATCATGCACACCAACAAGATGCACAACCATTATATTTACTATAGTAATTGTGTATGAGGTAAAAGCATAAATATTAAAATGATAAATTATTAATAAGAAAAATAAGTTAATTAAACCCACAATAAATCTATGATGAGATCTTACCTTTTGCATAATACCAAATTCACTAAAGGGCATGTTAGGTGATGGAATGAATTTATAAATGACCTACATTTCAAAAGAATAAATTAAAACATAAGATAATTAAACCCACAAAATAAAATTCTCAATCTTACCTCTTGCACCATCACATTAATTTGTTTCCCTTTCCCATTTCTCAACATATTAATTAAATTGTTCAATAGTTGTGAATCCCCCATAGTAGAACTTGGAGTACCCTTATGAACATTCTTACAAAAAGAACCAAATGACCACGGGGGCTTCACTTATTGACTAATATACTATCATGTTAGTTCATATTGTGGGTTTTAAAATTATCAAAAATTGAACCAATATATTGCAGGTATTGGGGAGATGAGGGGTTTAAGGTGGGGTTGGGTAGGGTGGTTTATAAGTATTGAGCTATAAAAAGTGGCGGGGAGGAGGTTTTAAGTATTGGGAGGGGGTTTCAACAAAAAGAGTTTGGGTCAATATCTCTCAAAATTAAGGGTATTCTTTAATATCCCACGATCGCATGTGCTATGTGAGAGGTTTACTAAGTGAAGTCCCCGTGCAAATGACTTAAAATGGAAAACATATTAATTGAAAGATATATCTAGTTATATCATTGTCATAAGACAAATTTACTAACACTCAAACAAAAACATGGCACAAACTTAAGTTTGACTAATTTTTCAAGCATAAAAAACCATAAACAATAATTAAATTTGAACTTTTATTTTTATTTTTTATCTTTATGGTATTGAATTTTTCTTACCTAGGTGTTGATTGGGAAAGAATTTTCAACATATCAAACCGTTGTGGTGTGGTGGAATCACTAGCCCCACCAAATCAAATGTGTTCTTCAAGCAAATTGTTAGAGAAGAAACACACAATAATATGAAACAAGAAAAATTATCTAATTGAGAAGTTATGGAATCTATTTACCTCGACATCATAAATCCATTACATTTGATGCATAAACAAAACATACAATAATCATTTTCTAAAGATTGAATTACATTCCACTATGTTCTAAAACCCGTTTTAAAGTGAGCGTGACAACCAAGCCATATCATCATCACATGAAATTTCCTCATCTAAAGGAATAAGTACATCATCATTTCTAGCCCCTGAATCCATGAATAAATTAATACTATAGTTTTAAAGTGAGCGTGACAACCAAGCCATATCATCATCACATGAAATTTCCTCATCTAAAGGAATAAGTACATCATCATTTCTAGCCCCTGAATCCATGAATAAATTAATACTATAGTTCTCATAGTCTTCATCCCCTTCAGGTATGTATAAATCAAAATCAATAAATTCATCATCTTCATGTACATGATACCCATCATGTTGTTCGTGTCATTATGGAACTTTAGTAAGCTCATCAATGTCTTCATCTTGATCATGTTCTTCATCATTACTCAAATTATCAACATCTTCATCTTCGTCATCTACATGTTCAAAAATATCTTCTGAATCTTCAGATAAATCATGGTTTTCTACATTCTGAACAAATGTTACTCTTCATCCTCTTGGATCAATGATCAATCACAAATGACTAGCTAGGTTGTTCTAAATTTGGAACAATAAATATCTAGTCACATTTATTTGGAAACACATAAGGTTCAGAGGTGGCTTCAAACCTAGATGTATTGATCATGTTGAACCTATTGTTGTGCAACATGATGGTTTTTTCTAGGCCAACTTTGATGAGCTTGTACCATTCAACACGGAAAATACCTTTTTTGAAGGATATGAAATCGAGCTCTATGATATCTTCCAACACTCCATAATAATGAAGTATGCTTGTGATTGGGTGTTTATCATATGCATTTAAATGAGAATCCACCTCACATGACACTGATACTCCAAAATCATAAGTTTGTCAATACTCATCAACCTTCCTGATACGAAAATGATGACCAATATTCCACATTCCTTTGGAGTATGATACCTAAATTCATATACACATCAACTAATGAAACATTGATTAGTTAGTTAGGGTAGTAGTTGATTTGGTCACCTTATCTTGATTAGTGACCTGTAGTATTTTCTATCCCATAGTATTGGTCCATGGTATTGTTGTTATGTAGTCTTATATATGTTGTTGCTTAATAATGAGAAGGCAATCAATATACCCATTGTATGTTTTTTCTTTTAATGTTTCTCTTCTTTAATCTTTAACATGGTATCAGAGCTTATGGCTTGATCCATTTACAAGGTAATCCTTTTCACATAGTGGAAAGCACACACATAGAGAGGTTGTGATTGAAGTCGGAACACATCAACATGGATAAATTGGGCATATCTTCTTCTTCTTCTCTTGGAGTGCCACCACACCCTGTCCCTATCGAAAAATGGGGTACCTCACAAGTATTCGCACTTTTTGTTAAGACAAAGTGTGGTACCACTGCTCTATTCACTTAGCCAAAGTGTCGTGAACCTTGGTCACTTACACCAATTTTTTGTACCACACCCCTCCAACACCCCGTGCTAGCTATACAAGCCGCGTTACCTATTTTTCAACAGTTTAACAAAAAAATAGGAGGGAGATCTCTAGTTATTCATACCAGATGGCTACTACTAGCACAAGCAATTTGAAGCATATCTTTGGAACCGTACTAATCGGTACCAACTATGATTTTTGGTTTATCAAGATGAAGATGTTTATCCATCTCAACAAATGTTGGGATATGGTTGAAATTGAGTTCAAAGAACCTGATATAAATGCTCTAGCCTCAATGAATAATTCCCAGAAGAATGTCGTAGAAGCTCGTCGAGACTGATATCTCACAGCCAAATGGGTGATCCAAAGTTGCATCGAGCCATCCATTTTCCCATGGATCTCGGTAGCTACCAGCGCACATCAAGCTTGGAATATGCTCGCATCCCCATACAAGGGAACGTGCAAAGTAAAAAAGGTAACATTGCAAACCCTTTGAATTTAGTTTGAAAGTTTGAAAATGAAGGAAATAGAAACTATATATCAGTTTATGACTAGGGTTTAGGGCATTGTAACCCAATTTCTAACCTAGGGTGAACCTCTAGAACAAAAGGTAGTTGTTCAGAAGATTCTAAATTTTCTCAGCAAGAAATTTTCTATGGTAGTGACTATAGTAGGGCTTTCACCCTAGCTACGAGAAGAAATGACTACCTTCCGTCTATAGGACAGAAGGATAGGGTCTTTGTGGATGGAAGGGACAACCTGCAGGAAAGGGGTTAGTGAACCATACAAAACCCTGCAATAAACCTGTTACAGAAATGAACAAATAACAACCCTGCAATGAAAATGTTAGCTAAAAACAAGCTATAAGCAACTAGATTAAACAATAAGAAAGCATTGACACCATTATACCTATGCTCTTGCAGGAAGATGGGCCACCATGCCCTAGCTCAGAGTGCTACCTCTTAATGGAATGGGGATTGGTTAATGGAGCAAATGGAGCAAGTGGAGCAGGGAGGGTGAATGGCTTGAGAGAGATGGGTCTCAAGGCACTCACATGAGCAGAGTAATGGTAGGCAAATGAGGAGTGTTTTGAGAGTGACCCCCACCCCTGTATTTATAGCTTTTTCTGAGTTTTAGGGTTTTAAGCCCTTGGTCAGAGCTTTAGCCCCTTTTTAGGGATTTAAGCCCCTTTCGCCCATTTCTTAGCTCCTTTGATGTTTTTAGGCCCCTTTTAGGGGATTTAGCCCCTTTTTTAAGGCTTTAGCCCCTTTGAGCGATATTTAGGCTCTTTTATGGGTTTTTAAGCCCCTTTTTGGTGTTTTTGAGCCTTTACAAGGGTGTGAGGGTCAATGAGGGTGATGAAATAGATGCCTTTGCATGGTGTAGGTCATGTAGACCTAGTTGGGTAATTTTTTGGGTTAACAGATTGCCCCCTGATGTGTGAGGGCAGGAGCTCATCGTATGGCCGACGGACATCATAGGATTTTCTGGGGAGAGGTGGTGCTTCCTGGGCTGGGACATGGTGGCTTTTGGTTTTTGTATTAATATGGTTCCCATCAATGGGTGAGATACAAATAATGTGTGACATGTCTATGGACGAGGCGGGCAAACCCATGCTCGTAACCATGTCAAAATAATACTGCGATCTATGCTCTCAAATGCAAGAGCCGATCATATACCATACCGAGAGGCACTAAGGACTCCTCTCAAGTGGTCCAAGGAAATAATCAATGAGGTTAATGAAACCAGGATACAGGGACCTCTGGGTCTATCCTCTGGAATATATGTGTTTTCGTCGACAAAGGGAGACCTGCAACTAACCAAGGCGATGGTGTTTCCTTGACCAGAAGCGTGAGGGAGATAACCAAAGGTGTGAGACAATCTGGGGACTGGCACACTGAAATAGGGAACATGGGAAGGGAATCACAGGGGACTCAAACTTCCTTTGTTCAGAGTATGACAACAGGGCGGACTAGGAAGCACATGAAACTAACTCATGGGAAAGGGATCATAGCTGTAATACCGGGGATGTAAATGCAGATGTGAAATACTTGGGGGAGGTAGACACTTTTGGTATTGATGGGATCCAAGGAAGACAAATCGCAGAATACTCTGAACAAAGGCGACCCAAAGTGGCAATGCTGTCGAACTATTATATATGGGGTGGTCTCTAAAGACATCGTTGTGGTATGATCTTGTGGATTTTTGGTGAGCCCAAGAAAGTAAACACTCGATGGTGCTTTCAATTTTAGAGAGTCTGAAAGAATCAAGAAGATTCCAGTGGGATATCTTTTTTGTTGATTGTCTCCTGTGCCCGAAAAAGGTTAAAAGTGTGCACATGAGAGCTCGCACATCCTTTGACGGTCATTTATATACTTTTACGAGCATGAACGAGACCAAGTTTTCTCGGTGATATTTTCTTGATGAGAAAGCTGGAAAAGAGCTTAACGATAACCCATTTTGAGCTTTTTCATAAAGTTTGTTCGGCCCCACCCCTCTATCCCTCAAGTTTACTACCTCGCCTTGACAGGATATTCCAGTGATGAAATACACATCCTCTACCTCAAGCCTTAGGGGCATCCCATCCAACTTAAATTCCTCTGTATCTTGGTCCCAATAGTTAACGAGCATTTGAATAAGTATGGGTTGATCCCTCAAGCTCCCAAGTCACCAAAATTTGTATAAACCACATGCTCTTAATGTTTTTTGAGAAGCCATGTCACCTTGTACTCCCCTATCCACATCCTTGTGCTCATGTTCTCACCATTCTAACACCATCCTTCCAAGAAACCATAATAATTTATAAGAATTTTCCATAAATTTGGGTATGCATGCACCTATACGCGACTTTTCCTGTTGAGAGTAATGCATATATGCGTAAATCGCTGCTTTTTTCATGTATACCCATTCGTATACGCGGCCCTATTATCTGTGACCCACATGGGTTGGGATGCCCAAGTAGGGGTTCTCCAAACTTAAAAATCCACCATTAAATATATAAATAAAAACACTAAAAATTGAGTGTGGGATGAGGATTTACCTGGCTTTGGCGATTCCTGATTTCGTTCCCCCTAGCTCTCGGAATTCGCATTTGAAGTTCGTGGTTCAAAATGGCTCCAATGCACTATGTGTGGTGAAAATTCAAAATGGTATGGTGGAAAATGATTTTTTTACTATTTATAAATTTCCTTTTGAAAATTTTACCCACTATCCTATAGTTTTGACCCTTATTAACTATTTTCGAACTGTTTTGGCCTAATATTGTGGTGTAGGGAATTGATTCGAGTGTACCTTTGTCGATATATTGACCCATTTGTATCCATTACAGGTATTATTTCAAACTGGCATATAGTATAGGATCACATTTATGTTTGCATTATGCATCGCCATATGACTATGTCACCTTAACTATAGGTACGAACACACTTCATAATGTTACATAACCATCACACTGCTGCTAGAAGTGGTGTTACGTAAGTGGTAGAGACTTCATATTCATGGGTTCCCTAGTTACATCCATCTTTGTCATTTGGTACCCATGCCGAGATTCTTGTTTAGGTCTAGGAGTCCCTTTTAGTCATGCCACATCTTTGAGCGAGAATCTCATATTCTCTCTTGAACTTTATGTTGGCCATATCCCACAGGGACTCCCGTTTATAACAAGTTGTAATTTAATTATCATGTTTTTGCTTTCCTTATTGAGATTTACGTCGGATCCCCGCTTCATAGTTATAAGCCATGTAGCCCAATCTTGTCTCAATCCTAGCCAAGCAAATCTTTTTATATATCTTTTGCAGCTTGATCATCCCTTACTGGGAGGAGACATTCCCCTGAGTGTCCTTATCCTGCACATGCTTCCTTGCATTGAGCATAGGTATGTTCCATTACTTGGAACTAGTTTTATTTCCCATGACACTCCTCTCCCCCTAGATATGTACTATAAGCACTTTTATTCTTTTTCAAGCTTCCTAATTTGAAAAATTCCAAAAAACAAAAATCATTAAAAACTGGACGGGAAATGATATTACTTTGGGAAGTTTTCGAGTGGTGTTTCCTTTAAACAGAGAACTCTATATTCCATCCATCAGTTGGGTTATTAGTATGAATTTAGGAGTTTTACTCATTATTCTGAGTTTTCTACACTTACTAGTTATGCTTCCAGTCCCTATGGAGCCTCTATCGAAGCCTCCTGTGTCGCAGAGATGTCCCAGTTTGCATGTTGAGTCTATGTTTCTTGTCAGTCACCATATTCCTTATGCTCTTGTTTGAAGGAAGTTTTATACTAAGTCGACCATTCCCCAGTTATCTTGTCTTTGCATGTTGTCCATTCCTAATACAGGTACTAGTTCGTGCACATCTTGTTCATTCGAATTCTTCCAAATTATCCAGCGTTGCTATGTTCCCTGTGTTGGTTGATGGGGGATTCCTTAATTTTCTCCTTCTAGTGGATTCCATTCCATTGACTTCAAATAATTTATTCTATAAAAGGATTCTAGAGTCCATTGAGTTCCTTGAGACTTGCAGTCATCAGTGGTAGGTCCTCTCGCCATAGACAGTTTTGGGAATACATCAATGTACCCTGATTAAGATGACCAAATATTTCATGCCATAACCTACTACATCATCAGCACGTGTAAGTAATAAGGCAGAATCTGGTTTAATGAATTCAGAAAAGGTGTAAATCCTGGATCTTTGTTTTACCTCACTAGTGGAAACTTTAGAGTTGCTTTGTATGTTGAAGATATTCACAACATCAGGAGTGAATTCAACTCTCTTTTTGGTGCCAGAATGAGTAATATGATAGATGGAGAGAAGATTCACCAAGAGTTTTGGAACATGTAGCACATTCTCAAAACTACCATGATTGAGTTCAATTATTCCCTTGTCGGTGATCTCGATGGGAGAGTCATCCCCCATGAGTATAGGTGGACCTTTGCATCCATCCAATGAAGAGATGGCTTCCTTGGTGGCAGCCATGTGGTGAGATGTGTGTGAATCTACAATCCATGCATATGAAGATGAATTAATGGCAATCAATGCATGGCTAGAGTTAACTTTCCTGGGAGCATGATCTTTAGGATTCTTCTTGGCGCCCTTTGGAATGTGATCCCCAAGGTTGTGATTCTAAAGTATATGGCCATCTGATCTATTTGCTTCTTCATGCATGAGGATTATGGATGGAATCCTCTTTGATAGTATGTGCATTTCTCCAATTTCTTCTCTTTTTCACCTTTGGATCCGGAGGAATCATTGAAGGGTATCGTGTTCCTTTCATTCTTTGTATTTGCATGTGCCTTTTCTTTGTATTTAGATTTAGATCTATGTTTTGGGTTATGAATTCCATAATGCAAAACAAGGGCATGTGCCTTGGAGCCCTTGATTTTTCCCATATTGATGATCTTGTCTTGTTCCTGAGACAAAGATTCAATAAAAGCATCAAGAGTGGGCATGGTCCAGTTCTCACTAGAGGTGAGCCTCACTGAATGAAACGTGGAGACAAAAACAGAGTATTCTGGTCCAATATTGGAGAGGATGGATAGAACCATCTGTTTTAACTCCTTAGATTTATTAACCCCACAACCCTTGAGTTGCAGCAACAAATCCTTGTATCTTGTGGAGAAATATTGTATATTGTCGAAGCTTCATGGATCCAAAGAAAGCATCTCTACTTCGATCATGTGGCCTTTCATCTCATCTTTCTTTCCAAAGAGTCCTTTCATGGTGGTCCAAACTTCATTGGGAGTTTTGCAAGAAGAAATATGGAAAAGCAGCTCAAGGGAGATGTTCATGCAAAGGGCTCTGTAGGCCTCATCCATCCAATTGAGGTATTTGGAATTTTCTATGGCTGTTGTAGGCTCAACATCTGTGGCCATATAAATCCTATACAATCCTCTGCTTTGAAGAAACATCTCCATCTTTGCTTCCCATGCAAAGTAATTGTATGGTGTAAGAATAGCTTCCTTTGGAAACCCCATTCTGCCAATGATTTTCAACCTTATGTACCTACAAATAAAGAATACTTGTGCACCTTTGTCCTAGTAGCAGAGCTCTCATACCATGTAGATGAGTGTTGAACGCCTGCATAGAAAGATCTAGCTAGCAAGAGAGAACACACAACTTGCAAAACAGAAAATAGTGAAAACGAGAAAGAAGGAATGAAAAAAATTTGTGTTGATATGTGAGAAAAATTACAATACATAATATCTATCTTGAGTAGCTCCAATTAGGAAACATTCCATAGTGGTGTTCTAGAGAGATCTAATTACAAGCCGTCAGTTATGGAGTTAACAGAAACCAAGGTCGTCTGTTATGGATTTAACTGAGCCTGCATGGGTCTCCAACCACAAACGTGAAACAACAAGCAGTTATGAACATAGTCTGGAATGCAATTTAGAAACAAAGGACGACTTGATTGAATGCACTTTGCTCAACCCATGGCTAAAACAATGTTTCCCAATAGTTTCGAGTGTTTCCTATGAAGACTATTAAAAAAAGAATCTCATTGCCAGTCTTTCACCTACGAAGATTTTGCCAACAAGGATTCTTTAATTTGGGAATGGACAACATAACTATTGGAGTGAAAAAATTTGACTCTCAAATGATAGATAGCAGGTTTCTTTCAAATCGTTATGTCTCTTTCCCTTTGAGAAAAAACTTGTATTTTAGAGAAAGTAGTCTTTATGCTTGATAATGTATTCCCTTTCAGATTATGGCTTCATGCTTATACTTTGGCATTTTTTATCTTTAGATATACAAATTTCTTTTAGTTATTTCAGTTTATAGCAAACCGCTGTACATAAAATGGGTATCTTGATTCATTGCCATTATTTTCAAATTTATGTATTGCATATACTCATTCATATTGAACATAGCTAAAAATTAAAAAAATTAAAAAAAAATACAATTGTTGTCTTTCTACATTGGCACATGATCATAGTCACTATATAAAGTTATTAGGAAATCTCACATTGGACTTCATTATAAGCTCCTTACCCACTATTAAAGTTGTTCAACAATAGAGAAATCAATAGAGTGAAAATTAATACAAGAACAATGTGGTCGCCTTGTTTCGGGTTGTATTCCTGAATTGTTGGGATTTGAAAGTGTTTTCCATACGCCACTAGGCATGTGTGTCCTAATTTTTGTCTTGCATGTCCAAGTCTAGAATAAGTTGTAATAGACCTTTTTTTTCTCCATTAATAAAACATGCATATAGTTGTTTATTTTTAGTTTTTTTCTTTGCACTTGAAGTTGCAAAATGCATTATTCATGTAATGTGAGATTGATTCAATTATGCATCAATTATTTATTACCAATCTATGATTCAGTCGACCCATGCATCAATTCTTTATTACCCATCTATGATTTAGTCGACCCATCTACTGTTTTTGTACATTTACATGTTTGCATGATAGTGAAGTGAATCAACCCAGTGCATTGAATACAAACAACTACTTTGTGTATAGAATGTTTAAAATCTAAGTGGGTGGTTTCTCGGTTTCTTAGCTATAGTGCATGCACATTAAACCTAGATTCAAATATGCCTCTATTACTTTTTACACTTTTCAAGCACTTTTATCTAAAGATAAAATTTAATAGAGGAAGAATAGTCTACTAATACTTTGGCATGTTAAACAATTCATTGTGTCTTGTCGAACTGTCGTTAAAGATCACAAGTAATTTTGAATTAGTTTTTCCTACCAAACAAATAAAAGCTAAAGCATTTGTTGTGCATATTGCTTCTACGTAGATAGAGCACTCTGTAGTTACATGTCCTTTCCTTACAATTACATATTCTCCCACCTACAATTACATATTCTGCCAAAGATCTAAACACTTTGACAGGTTACCATGATACTTTTGTAACAACCAGTCATCTAATTACCATGATTTTAAACCTTACATCATTTTGAAACCATGCTCCTATGTCAATCTGGCACACTTTTATCGTTGTATTTTTCTATTATGGGCAATTTATCATTTTACATGTAAAATAAAGTGTTCAAAACCTTCCATGCTATTATTGTAATATACTTAGTATTGTTCTTCTTGCTTCGTGCACAAGTTAGGGTGATACTCTAGGATACCTAAATCATAAATCCTTGTCCTCATATAACATATGCTAATACTAAATACTCTACACTGCCAATAGAAGTCAAATGTGAACTTAAAAACAAGGTACTTCGACTCTTAATGGTACCATGACAAATAAAACAATAAATATACTATCTTCGACCTTTTCAACTTAGTTTCATGCAACTTATTGTGACATTATAGCAATTGAGACATGCAACCTAAGAAACAATTAGCTTGAACAGAAACCACTGCTACACTATAGCTTATGAATACAGATGCTATATTGTTTCCAGATACCCAAAGCCCATATTGTGTCGAAGTTCCAGTGCTTCCATGCCATGTTTGCTTTGCATAAGAATATAGCTATTGCTGATTGCATACGAGTTAATCGAGTCCTCCAAATAATCAACCTTGACTAGTTAATAAATTAGCTTTGCAAATTTGCATAGGGACCTATAGGATTTTATTGTCTCCAAATTTATGTCTCGACCTCTCTCCTTTACATAGTTTTGCATACTAAGGTACATAAGTGCATTGCCTTTGCTAATTGGTCTAGTAGTCTTATGCTATATGTGTCTGCACACATGTTGTTTTATAGCATGGTCATCTATTTTCAGTGTGGTATTCCGCACAATAGAATGAGTTCAAAGAAAACTTATGCAATTTCAAATTGAACAAGAAAACTAGTGATATGCACCAAAATGAATCATTTAGGTACATGACGATCACTGCCTGAATCTCATTTCATAAAAACATTATTCATATTCTTAATCTCAACCGGTGAAGCTTATTGACATAAATACAACATCCCCATAATATTGTGCAGATTGCATTTATGTTTAAGAACATTAGCTTTACTATGCTTTCAATTTATATTTCTTATGTTCTTTCTTGTTTAGCTATTAACTTTGGCCACGTATAATGTATGATACCAATTCTTGTTCTGGTCTCTCAATCAAAACATATTTTCGGCATTTATTATTAGCACTACCTTTACACGTAAAATCCTAAGAACAGACAAATACATCACATTGTTGACTGGCTTATTTCTTGGTTGTTTTCTTTGGACTTCCGGTCCATATTCCTAATGACATGGAGCTCCTATTTTTCCTCTTTCATATCCAAGTCCAGAATACGGTACAATGACTCTTTTTTGCACTACTAAAACATACATATACTACTTTTTGTGCATATGTATTTTTTATAACAATGAGTTGATTGGTGCATGTGTAATTTTGTATAACAATGAATTGTATCAACCTAATGCATTGAATACAAACAGCCAATAGCCAATTTGTATATAGAATACTGAGAATATAGATCTCCGTTTTGGGAATATAGATGTCCGTTTTCGACTTCTTATCCACAACATGCAGATTAAACCTTTTTTACACTATTCATGTACACTTTTATGTCAAGTTAAAATTTTGATAAAAGCATAACAGTCTAATAATACTTTGACATATTAGAGAAATTCCCTGTGTCTTGCCAAGCTGTAGTTAAAGGTCAGAAGTGATTTCAAATTAGTTCTTTATGTCAAACAAATTAGTTCTATGCCATATTCTATGCATAGAACATATCATTCGACATGGCATTCTACATTCACATGTCTTTTTCCGTCAATTGGATACTATCTCAGAGACCTAAATACATTTAATTAACACATGAATTTAACCATGAATCCCATTGTGTCCATGCTTGTATGTAGAGTTCACAAATTTTCCTCTCGTATTTTTACATTACTGGCATTTTATCATTTTGTACATAGAATCAAATGCTCAAAGCCTTGCATGTTATTTGTTATAATATACCCAATATTATATTTGATTGCCCAACAGCATTAGCTTACTATGCTTCTTTCAGTTTACATTTGTTTCATGTTGTTTTTTTTTCTTAGCTCTGACCAAATATGTATGATAACACTGCAGTTCTAACCTCTTCATCAAAAGATATTATCAGCATTTGTTCTAAAGACTCCCTTGCCATAGAAAATCATAATGCATGGCAACATCAACAAGGATAATTTTGTTTTCAAGAAATACATATCTATCTAGTTTTACTGCCCCTCTCGTAAGAATGCTCGTAAGCGTAGCCATAGAATAGCATATATGCACATTTATCCATTTCTAGGTTTTTAAGTACATTGCCATTTAACCTTGTAAAGCAATCTGACTATTAGCTACAGTGATCCATTTTTCCATATTAATGTCATTGTCCAAATCGTCTGTGTACCATGAATTCTTTGGACAAAAATCCAAAATAGTATTTTAGTTATTATACCAAATTGAATTTAGTTTGGTTTATTGTAATCGTCTAGAAAATAATTTAAATATGTATATTTTGAACTTTAACAATATTAGCCTACCTCGTCCTAGCTAAAACATTCATACAAACGAAAAAAATAACAATTTTATTAGGCTTTCTTAGCCATTAGGTTTTCAGCTCCAATGTATATTTCATACTACAAGTACTTTAACAATTTGGACTATCTACTTTTGTGTTTAGTTTCACTATCTCCTTATTGCTAAATCTTCCAAATGAATAAAGCCACTATGTACTTTCTTGAAAATACTTATAATGTTCCCAACTTGCTCTCTACTTTGAGTGTAATCTACATACAATGTGCTGGAACAACTAGCTAAAGCTACTAGCATGGAATTCAATTTAGCATACATTTTTCTTGTGGTGGTACTTGACGTGTTGTTCAATATGATAGTGAGTACTTATGTTTTCTACATGTATGCACAAGAAATATTGAAACGAGAAGAAAACAATTTCTAAAAGCATAATGGAATGTGAAACATTCAAAAGAAGGCATTTTTCCTCAAGGAAAATAGCTGGTCCTTACCTTACCAAAGAACATACATAAACTCATACTTTATCATAAACAATATGTACAATTTAAATAGTTGACTTATCGACAAAGTAAAGAGATATATCATAAACAATATGTACAATTTAAATAGTTGTTAGTTGCATGACTTCCTAGGGAGTTTTGAAACTTTGTACTTAGGGTTTTTATAACAAATATGTTTATTACTACTGACATATACTAAGAAGACAAGTATGCTCTGCAGGTTGGCATTCAGCTAGAACACTGCATTAGAAACATCTGAAGTTTTTAGGTTTGCGTCTGTAAAAAGCGTATGCTTTGCGACTTGGCCCTGAGCTAAAAGATCGCATCAAAAGCTTTGTTTAGGAGTCATATGTATCAGCAGTGACGACCTTCGCAGTCCGAAGACGATCTGCATATCCGAGTCTGTAAAGATATTATCTGTATGCATTTTATGCTGGAGTTGATTCAATAAAGAAAGGATTTGGATTTAATGCACTGATGGACGATCGCTGGTAGCACATGGTATCAGAGCCTTCATCAGTTTATTCTGCTTAATTTTAACCTGTAAGTTTCTAGCATACATCTTCACTATTATTATGTTTTGTTGATTTCTGTTCTAGTAAAGTAGTGTCCCCGTAGGTAAGCGGAAATGGTTTGCTGAGTAATCGAAGAAAATCTTGAGGGTTTCTAAGTGGTCATTGTTAGGGTAATAGCCGTTGGAGTTAGGCGCCATAAATCCCTTTTAGTTTAACCAAGAGTGAGTATGAACCTTCGTACAATGGATCCATTCAAAGAACTCCTTCTGTTTCCTTTCCTGAGACTACCTCTTTCACAGGTTTAAATAACAATGAACATAGAGGACATCACCAAAACTGTCCATCCTATAGAAAGACTCTCCAAAAGATACAGCACCAAAAATAGAGACCAAGTCTAGGAATATTTTCCCTCCCTAGAAAAAACAATGCAATCGAAGCAACCATTCAAGGAAGAAAGTCTTTCCATCCAGGAAGGAATTTTCCCGATATACCCTTCAGACAATACTCTTCTGATGGGAATACCAAAAAAGAATTTCTCCCTCATAAATCTTCTGGAATAGATGAGTCTACCTCAGATGAAATTAAACTTGCAAATTGGGGAAATCTGCAGCATAAACTTACAGCTCAAAATCTAGATGACATGGCTCTTGATTTGCTGCAAATCAAAGGCACTATCCTTGATGAAAAAGATAAGGTTTCCCTCCTAGAAACAAAGATGGACCTCCTTAACCATCTTTTATCCGATTCGGAGGAAATTAAGACTGCTGTCTCTCAAGCCGCAGTCAAAATAGAAAAAAGATTGGAGAGAATTGAAGAACTCATGATTCAGATGAATAATCTCAAAAGTCGAGTTCCAAAGGTAAGTCCTATGGCTTTTGATTTAGCCACTAAAGGATATGAGAAGAATTTCGCCGAACATAAACTGGAAAGAAGTTTCTCTTTCGGAATGTTTAATGCAGGATCAGAAGATGATAGACCAGAGTTTGACTTTGGTCACACTGAAGCGGACTTAGAAGAAGTCCAAGATTGGATAGGATTCTTTAAATCCTACAAACCTGCCCTCAAGCCCAAATATCTCCAAATGATGTCAGCACAAGCAATTAAGACTGAAGCATCTAACTTTCCTTAGCCCTTAGCTCTGAATGATACCTCTATGCCTTCTGTATCAACTGCTCCTCAGTTTAACACATGTTTTGGTATTAATTCAGTTAGTAACATTATATCTCAGATGCCAAAACATCCCGTCCTGAACATCCAATGCCAAACAAGAGAAGAAATAAAGACTGCAATTACTTTATTATTTCATTGGACAATTGCACAGAGAACAAATAATTCCTCTCTAACTGGCCAATATTTAGGAAGCCTAATAGTTTCCGGACTCTCGGGTCTTGCATCTGATTGGTGGCGTTTTCTCCCTATTGAGGCAAGAAACGAGATGTTGTTAGCAAATGATGCTGACCAACAAATTTTAAAGGCTCTTGGAAAACAGTTTCATGGTGAAGATCAAATAGATGATACAGAACATTTAGCCTCACTATTTATGTCAGCTCGGCTCTGTAATCTCTCACAAGCCGAAGCTTATTTCTGCTATAAGTAGAAATTATTGATCCAATCAGGAAAAGCTATTGATCCAGCTTATTTAAAGCATTACTTACGTAGCTTTCCCGGTCATGTTCCTGATGCTGTAGAACAGTACCTAAAAGATAAAAATATTAATTACAGAGATCTTTCTATAGCACAGCTTCACCACCATATTCTTGAGACATGGCGGGAACATTGCTTGGCAAAAAGAGTCTCCAAAGACTTTAAAAGGCATCAGGACATGTTCACTCCGTCTTTCTGCAAGAATGTCACGCAGATGCCTAATTGGGGTTATGGAGCACACAACCGAGGTCATTTACAATCTTCATGTAAATTCCATAATAAGAAAAAGTCCAAAGGGTTTTATTCCAGTACTCCTCGATATCACTACATAGACAAACCCTTACAGTATACCAGAAAGCATCAACCTAAACACCACAAGACTTTTCCGAAAAAGGCTGCCCAGAAGTTCATTAAATGCCGCCCCTATCAAGCGGATAGTAAAGCCTGTTTTCTTTGTGGTAAACCTGGCCATTGGGCAAATAAGTGTCCCAAGAAGAAGTCTAAGCCCAAGTTAGCCGCTTTCTATGATAATCTGGATCCTAGATGGTGGGATCAGCCTGATCATAATGAATCACCATCGGGGGAAGTTCTCTTTCTTCCTTCTGAAGACTCTGATTCTTCCAGCGAATCAGATCCTAACCTCCAGCCTGCCTTGAAAAAATTTGCTCCTTCCTCCTCTTCGGACTCTGAGTCAGAACCAAATTTGGGGGGGTATGAAGTCCTTGATTTTCATTTTGCTCTTAATATGTTCTCTTTGTCACAGCATCAAGAGATTTAAAAACAGATTGCTGCAATAGACTTACAACTTTCTGACATTGAGCCTTATCAGTACCAGAAAAGAGCAAATCTCAGAGAAGCTAAGAAACAATTGCTCAGACAGCTTGAGCACTCAAAAGGAAAGGAGAAAGTCGAATATGTAACCTCACTTTATTATAGTCCTGTAGAATTATATCATAACTATCCTGAAGGACATTCAGAAAGGCAAAAGTTTCGACTGGGCAGAGAAAATAAGCTCATGTTACAAATAAGAGAAAAGCAGCAGTAGCTGAAGCAACTCTGTGCTGAAATTGAAGATCTAAAGAATGCAGTAAAAGTAATTCAGATAGAGCGTGATCAATCTTCAGATGAAGATTTAAGTAAGCACTATGAAAGTGCTCTGAGTCTAGAAAGCACCAGAGAAGAATCTCCTGAACCTCCTCCTAACCCTAGCCTCTCTATGCTTTTAGGTCCTAAAGTGTATATTCCTGTACAGTTCCATCCTTGTGAATATAAACCTTATTTTCTCAGTTGTATGATAGATTCGAGATGCCAAATTAATTTAGCTAGAGGTCCTGCTTTACCATCCTTTTATTGGGAAAACACTACTGATGGTGGAACAACAATAAATGGAACCCCAGTTCCCCTCCAAGCCAAAGCTGAACTTTTCCCTGTAAATTTTAATGGCATACCAGATAAGCTAACAGTTTATAGAATGGATGACTTAAGCGAAGACTGTGTCCTAGGAGCAGAATTTCTTCATAGAGTAAGCCCTTACTCTGTCGACCACAAAAAAATGATCTTTACCTGTGTCTTGAACGGACAGTCTATTTCCCTACCTATATCCTTTAGGTCTATCCCTAAATGCAAAATAGTTGAGCCAAAGCCTGTCCATATTCCTAACAAAGCTCAGCTTATGAAAATGGAGAGAAGTAAGGTTTTCTCAGATGTTCATGGAGAAAAGACATTGAAAGAAATTTCTAAGAAGTTAAGGAAAGATTGCTGCTCAGATAGTCCTAATGCATTCTGGACTAGAGAGAAGTATTTCGTGTCTCTCCTGTATGACCCTCTTCAACGCATAAAGCCTATGAAAGCCTCTGCAGCACTAATGTCACCCATAGAAAGATAGTTCTGTGACTCAGATATAAAAGAACTGTTAGCAAAAGGCTTAATAGAACCTTCAAAGAGCCCTTGGGCATGCAAGGCATTTGTGGTCAACAAACACTCTGAGCAGAAAAGAGGAAAACCCAGATTGGTTGTAAATTATAAGCCGCTTAATGCAGCTTTACAAAAAGTAAGGTATCCTCTACCAGATAAAGCCAGCCTGTTGCAAAGAATTACAGGTTGCACGATCTTTAGTAAATTTGATCTCAAATCAGGGTTTTAAGACAGCATTTGTAGTACCCCATGGCCAATACCAGTGGAAAGTGCTGCCTTTTGGGATTAACAATGCACCTTCTGAATTTCAGAAAAGAATGGAGGATATTCTCCGTGATTTTAGTTGGGCATTAGTTTTCATTGACGACATACTCATCTATTCTAAAACCCTGGAAGAACACTAGAAGCACTTGCAGAAATTTTATGAGTTAGTCTTCAAACATGGGTTGGTTATGTCCGAGCCTAAGATGGAAATAGGGAAAACAGAAATTGAGTTTCTTGGATTCAAAATCCAACAGGGTCAATTTCTTCTCCAAGAACATGTTCTGCAATGTTTCAGTCGTTTTCCTAATGAAATATTGGACAAGACCCAATTGCAGAGATTCCTTGGATCTCTGAATTATATCAGACCTTTTTATAAAGGTCAAGCAGCTGACATTTTTATTTTGCAGCAAAGGCTAAAGAAGAATCCACCTAAATGGTCAGCAGCTATGTCTGAAGCAATCCAGAAGATCAAAGGGGAAAGTTCTCGATCTGGCTCCTCTGTCCCTGCCAATTGGAACTGGTAGCTTGATAATTGAAACAGACGCTTCCTCTCAAACATGGGGAGGAGTCTTACTCGAAGCTATAAACGGCAGAGAACACATCTATGGTTATGGATCTGGATCCTTTAAAGCAGCAGAACTGAATTATCCATCAAGCCACAAAGAGCTTTTGGCTGTCAAAAAGACACTTCAACATTTTCGTTTGTTTTTAAAGCCTGTAAAATTTATTATTAGAAAAGACCTCAAGATCATGCCTGGTATTCTGAATAATGAGAGTTTAATGGCAAAAAACAACAGTAGGATATTAAAATGGTTTTTATGGCTTAGTAATTTTGATTATGAGATTGTATACAAGCCTGGATATATCTTAACTGTTTAGCTGATATGTTAACCAGAGAATCAGCTCAGCAATAGCCTCCTGCTTTAAATATGTTTTCATCCGAAGCCTCTAGTTCTAGCTCCAGAACAGGCAACAGCAAAGCCCCAACTAACCAGCCAGCAACTTCCATAGTCCCTACACCGTAAGGCGGATTATACCTTTATCCATGGGAAGATGTTTTACCAGAAAAAGTAAGGGTCAAGCTGCTAGAAGAGACCCCAAGAGATGAAGCCGAAAGGTTTCTCGAACTCTACACTATTCAGCGAATTCAGTCTTCTCCCTTAAAGTTAGATATTTTGGAGAGATGGGAAAGAGGTGGTTTCCTCAGTTTTCATAATGCCAGAGAAAAGCTCATTAAATATAGAGATGTCTGGATCGACTGTAATCCAGAGAAGGAAGGCGAAGTCCGGTATGTTGATATTGGCAAAGGAAGACTATCCTGGTACACTTACAGCCTCATCCTGCAATTTTGCAGGGAACAAGGAAAGGTAGTCATTTGTGCTGATCCTTCAAACTTGAGGAACAAAGCCTGGACCGGTTGGACTGAGATATTCCTAGATCGCTTCTGTCCAAGAATAGACTGGGAAAACAGACGTGCTAAATTTATAGCACACATGGAAGCAGATATGCAAGTAGGAGATCAGAACCATCGGTGGTTGAAATTCCTGCTAATACATGAAGGTGGATCCTATAATCCTCTTGACCATGAAATATATGTAACCCAAAAGTTTATCATGAAAGATGAGAAGGGTAAGGATAAGCACTCTAAAATTATAACTCGGCAGACGCCACTAAACTACCGAGTTGAATCTCATTTTAGAAGTGAATATCTGTGTGAACCAAATCCCTTATTTCATGGCTCTGACATAGAGAGATGCTTTGGAGATCAGCTCTATAATCCACCAGAGTTTGTCGAACAACCGCCTTACATAGAGGATTCCCAAATTTATTATGATTCAGATGAAGATGGAATGCTCGGATGTACATGTGGTGGGCTTGATATTGATGGCTACAGAGAATGCGCCTGTTTCCAAGGACGAGATGGCTATGACTAAATGGAAGCAGTGGTGGGCCATATCTACAGGCTGAGTAGGCCAGCTTTGCCTACATTGATTCCGTCGTGGGCCGGATTAAAGCTCCACTTTGTACTAGCTAGGAATTTTTCTATCGTGGGCCAGTTTTGCTCCACCTTGTACAGTCTGTCGGAGTCATTTTGTGAGACATTGAGATTCCGGGTCCCCGTAATGCCACTCGCTAATTAAGGGACGAGATAACGACAAATGGTAGTCCCCACTTGTCGCCCCGGATGATTCGGTTTCGACCCTTAGCTGTCAGTTTTATTACCGGATCTACCGGCTGACCTATGAATGTCAGTCATAGCTCACCAGGTCACCGGTTTGAATTTGTATAAATAAAGGCCTCGGGCCTCATTCTAGGGTGTGATTTTTTCATTGAGCAAGTAGTCCGCTCTGCACTTGAGTCTAGCGTCTGTATGAGGATTATGCTCTGCGTCTTGGCCTTGCACTATAAGAACGCACCAGAAACTCAATTTTAATAATCTGTAATCAGACAAGTATGCTCTGCAGGTTGGCATTCATCTAGAACACTGCATCAGAAACATCTGAATTTTTTAGGTTTGCGTCTGTAAAAAGCGTATGCTCTGCGACTTGGCCCTGAGCTAAAAGATCGCATCAAAAGATTTTTTTAGGAGTCATATGTATCAGCAGTGACGACCTTCGCAGTCCGAAGGCGATCTACATATCCGAGTCTGTAAAGATATTATCTGTATGCATTTTATGCTGGAGTTGATTCGATAAAGAAAGGATTTGGATTTAATGCACTGATGGACGATAGCTATTCCTTCGTGACTGACGTGACTAGTGAAAGCTTATTTACTATTTCTTTTGCATGACTGACGAGGAGAGCAGAAAGAAAGCAAGCTGATTTAAGCAAGGAAGAAAGTAAGTAATGTTTACTCAAGCAATTGAAAACTCCTCCTATATTAGAATCATCGGATTATGAAAGAGTGAAAGAAAGCATTTTCCAAGCGAGATGCCACCCCAAATTGGAATATATTAATTGTTCGCCCATGCACGCTGTCTTCCCATTGCCTAATTAATACTTCCTATTCGATTCTATTCTAAATGGAATAGTGTTTGTGTTCTTACAAGATTCTTTCCGCAAAGTATGCCTCTCTTTTATATATATAATATGCATCTTGTTGTTATTAAGT
Organism: Pseudotsuga menziesii; assembly: GCA_001517045.1. NCBI lineage: Eukaryota > Viridiplantae > Streptophyta > Pinopsida > Pinales > Pinaceae > Pseudotsuga > Pseudotsuga menziesii. The sequence goes on from LPNX010847101.1 coordinate 190,929, forward strand.
TATTGTGTCAGGTAAATTTTAAAGATATAGAAGCTAACATGTTTTTGTTTTTTGGTAGTTCAAAGTAAAAAATATTTTCTCTCAACCTTGATCTAGTTTCCATATTTGCACACAGTCTCCTTTCAATATTCATGGACTTTAATTGACATATTGTAACATTGCCTTGACAAATCCATATTTTTGCTAGTCTTAGGTGAAACACAATTAAGATGACAGATAATTGATACCAATCTTAAGTGAGAGGCTTGTTTCTTTGACGATAACTTATTGTTATTATACATACTTCTCATTCATAAAATAGTTAGGAAAATACTTATAAATATCATTTTCATAATTCTTGTTCTGTCTTTGTCAAAAGACATATAAATTGATATTTTGCATCAATCCAATGATTCCAAGTTTCATTTTCTATTTAGAGTATGGTTTTCAATTGTTGACTTATTGACAAAGTAAAGAGATACAAATAGATCTAAACAATCTATGTAGTTTAAATAGATGTTGGTTGCATATATTAAATGACTTAGTTGGTAGTTTTGAAACTTTGTACCTAAGGTTTTCATAACATATATGTTTATAACCATGAGTATATACTAAAAAGAAATTTGGCTTGTTGTTAACCTATTATGTCAGGCAAAATTCAAAGATACAAAACTAACATGCTTTTATCTTTTGGTATCTAAGAGAAAGAAGATTTTCTCTCAACCTTGATTTAATTGACACTTTTCAATATTCATGGGCTTTTAATTTATATTGCAACATTGACTTTACATATATCCATATGAGTGCTAGCCTTAAGTGAAAGGCAATTAAGCTCAGAGTTAATATCAACGAGTTTTAAGTGAAAGGTTAGTTTCTTTGACAATAGCTTATTGTTTTTCCATATTTTTTATTTATAAAATAGTTATAAAAATATTGTTTTTTGATGATAGCTTCTTAGCTAAGGACTGGAAATGGGCTACCCTAAACTATTCATTGTCTACCTTCTACTTTTACATGCCGATTAACTGTAGTAATTCCACGAATCAATTATTTGCTCTGATCGATTAGTCGTTTCATCAATAGGCTTTGCTTCCACTTCTAATGGTATTCCCGTCCCATCGAATGTTGCTTGGTTGAATGAAGCAGCTAAGGGGCCATTTTGTAAGGCTTCAATGTTTAGGCAATTCGGGGAGTAAACTACTACGTACACAACTTAGCGGGTGTTGATGTATCCCAGTAAATCTGAGAAGTCTGGCCAGAACTGTTTCGCTATGGTTCTCATTTATGAAAATACTATATTTCTATAATGTCAAATTTTATATATAAAAGTAAATATATGAAAAACATTCTAAATCTAAATTTATAAAGATAACATAGATTTAAAAAATTATATGCATCATCTTTCTTCCACAAAATTATCTATTCAATTGTACTCTTTTGCAAATCAAGATAAAGTATCATAACATCTTCAAGTATTGCATGTGTATATCATAACATCTTCAAGTATTGCATGTGTATGCCTTGAGATTCTCCTTTCTATAAATTCTCTTATAACAACACTTACTAGTAATGTAAAGGACATTGCCACTTTATAGCTCTTGTTTTCTTATATTTTTATAGCATAATCATGTTTTTAAAAATAGTTGATATTATTGGTGTGTTTTTCTAATTTGTTTTATATATATGCAATTCTAAATAATTTAAATTTTATTTAAGTTAACATGTTAGTTTTAATAACATTTTATTAGTTTTTATAAAGTACACATGTCAACTTTAAGATGAGTACAGAAAGAGTTACACATCTCTTCTTTAGTAGGTTTTAGAATGTAACTTTTAGATGCAATAACTTTAATTTATACACATTAATCATTTTTAAAAATTAATATCAATTTATATATATAAACTATTTAAAAAATGTACTATAGATTATTAAAGGTGGCAAGAACTTTAAAAAAAATTGACTTTTCCATGGAAAATTGACTTTTCCATGGAAGAAAACGATATATCCATTATTAAAATTGTTATTTAATTATCTTCTGGTTTTTGTTTTGGTAGATACTTACATCCTGATGGAGGAATGGAGAAATATGTTGGAGGAATGGAGAAATATGTTAAAAGCAAATATGAGTTCCTCAAGTTAGGATTTCGGCTCTTTTCAAATGTTGTGGCTCTCACTGAACGAAATTCGAATCTTCACTTGCATGGTCTGGCATGCAATCTGACATTCAGGGGATCTCAGTGCGGGATTTTGGAATCGCTCTTCATGCTCTGGCATGCAAGTTGACATTCACAATAATAATTGATCAAAATCAAAAGCCACGTGTTACTCTGAGCATCTCAGAGATTACATTTAACTTTTCAACATTATCTCTTGTCGTTTTTGGTGGATTCTTGCTTCTTTTGTTTGTTCGTTCCTTACACCGTGATTATTCCGCAGAGGTCCCGTTAACACGAACTTTATCATATTATCATTTTTTATGAAAAAACGACAAATTAAGTTATCCCGGGCGAATCTCCGGCACGTTTGTACATGTATCTTTTGCTCGTATTATTGTCCAGTATTGTGGGAACGACTATTTTAATACAAGCCCTAAGCATAGGGACAGTGATCTACGACAAATTTATCGTTCTGGATACCACCTTTTAATCTCAACAAACTCCCATCAGCATAAACTCCGGCCTGACATTTTTGGTTTAATCTAGCTTTCAGTCAATAGCTACGTGACTACGTCCATTGAGAAACGTTTAGAAAGTATGTTGGCTGTTGTTTGTCATAATCTACCCACAGATGGAGGCACGTGAAACATATTCCAGTCAAATCTACGAGGCCATTGAGAAAGATTCTGGGAAATAGCCAGTGAAGGGTTGTACAATACTGACTTTAACTGCAGTCATGTTGGTGCCAAATACAGGGGAACATAACCGAGATACCTAGATGTTTGCCTTGCACTCTCACTATATATAGGGAGGCTTGGTATGCTGTAACCAGCCGCGCAACAATCGATCTCGATAATCCTCCAATGGCGCTCTTCATTATTGCGTTGTTTTGCTTGATGGCCTCAGCAGTATCGCTTCCCGTTGAGTCAAACTACTACGGCCCCAAGTGTCCACCACCGCCTACCCCGTCCCTCTCCCCCCCTCCTCCTCCTCCTCCTCCCTATCACTACAAATCACCGCCGCCTCCATCGCCATCCCCTCCACCCCCGTATCACTACAGCTCTCCGCCACCGCCGTCCCCATCTCCTCCACCCCCATACTTGTACAAATCGCCTCCTCCACCATCACCCTCTCCTCCTCCCCCATATCACTACAAGTCTCCTCCCCCACCATCTCCCTCCCCTCCTCCTCCCTACCACTACAAGTCTCCCCCAACACCATCTCCCTCCACTCCACCGCCGTATTACTACAAGTCTCCACCACCGCCTCCCTACCGTTAGAAATACACTTCTCCATACCACTACAAGTCTCCCCCCCACCATCTCCCTCCACTCCACCGACGTATTACTACAAGTCTCCACCACCGCCTCCCTACCTTTAGAAATACATTCTCCACCAGTCATGACAATGAATATGAGGTAACGACTCTTGCTTTCCTTGCTGCAGTTCTTTGAAAATGTAGTATCCTTATTCTACTCTCGTTTTGTCTACATAAGCTTCATGATATATATTATATTTTGCACCGCAGGTATGTAAAAGATCTTGTGTTCGTCGGATGAAGCTTTAATAGATGCAACATCCATTAAAGCCCCGCCCCGCCATTGAAGTGGTTGTGGGCTAATTATAAGCCCCGCCATTTCTGAATAAGGCGTCCACCGTATCAATCGAAGTCTGTAATCGGCATGACTTTTGATTTCAGTTTGTAGTCAAAACGTGAGTATATGTCATTCTTGTTATAAGTTTTTTCAATAAAAGAGGCACTGCCATTGGCTCTGCAATCCCATCATACATATTTTTCTTGTTCTAAGTAATATGTGTGAAACTCATTGATGTCTGGCTATGCCGGTTTGTGTGTGTATAATAATTAGCAAGTTTTTTTAATTTTCTAGAAAAATAAACTTCTATGGTTAGTGTTAATAACTAGATATTTATTATTATTCATATATGAATTGAGATACTTTTTATATATTTTTATTTTATAATTATTTAAATTTTAATAATATTTAATTTTTTATAATCTGGAAAATTAATCCTTTATAATTTACTTAATCTGGAAAATTAATCTGGAACATCTATCAAAATAATCCTATCATACAATCTTCCTCCATTTGGATAAATTTGAGTAGACTTATTATTTGGATTTGGATAAAATTAAGTAACCCTATCATAGATATATATTTATATGTTCGGTCACTTTTATTATTTTGTTTCAAGGTTATTTTTTATCAATAATCCTCCAATGTTAAATGGTTTCCTGTCACCAGCATTTCAATTCTATTAATAAATCATTTTAATTCGTGCAATTCAGCGTTGTCTAAAACAGGATGCTAAAATACAATTAAAACTGGATGCTAAAATACATGGTTCATCAACCTTCATGGATGCACGTTATCACTAATATAATATAGACTTGGACCGTAGAGTCGTTGCGGTTCTGAATAGAATGTTTAAAGACATTTGATGGCCAAGTCGGCAATAAAAAGGATAAAGTGGTGCGTAGCTGTTTTGCAGCCTATGCCTTATTGTGGTCCAAAAATGTTGTCAACGATCCAATGATGTCATGTACGCCACAAATGAAAAAAAGTATTTCTTTAAGCAAAAACCCAAAGTCAAAAGCAAACAAGATTACATAAATATTAGTAAATGCCAACATTAACTTAAATAAAATATCAGAATCCAAGGGGTATTCAAAAATATCTATCGGTATAAATGGCACATTCAACCCATCAGTCTCTTAATCATTGGATTACACTGAAATTAATCTTACACTCATTCACAAATTAAAGATTATGAGCCATGCCAATGCTAGTCTTCAATCAAATCCAATGGAAGAAATCTATAAAATGCAACAAACATCCCAAAATCTATAAAATGCAATTATTATCACTAGCAGTAAGTAATCAATCAAACATGTTAAAGTATATAGAGGATATGTTAGAGCATATATGTAATTGCATGCAACCTACATTCACAAATTCAATCTTTTGATTGTGAACTAATAAGAAAACTACATGTAAACACATCATTCACATATATAACTATAGAACATTCTTATTTTGTATTTTAACTATACTATCATAAAACTTGTTATTTCACATAATTTGCAAATCTCAATTTTCATAGTTCAAGTAGAGTGAACACACCATTCACATATATAACCATATAAAATCCTCAATACCAATTTTGATTGTAAGTCCATACCACTTGCAAATCTCAATTCAAATCCTACATTTTCTTTGTGCACAAACAGAAACTTAGATTGCAATAGCTTCATGAAAATAATAAATATATGATAACACTATGAAAATGCAAGTAGGCTTACAAAATTTACTTAGTCATAAATAAAAACAAATATTGCATTAGCTTCGTGCAAATAAAAAACACTGACAATTATATTGAAAGGAAAAACGCGGTGACAATTGTTGCAATAACATTGAAATAGATAATGCATGTGTTCATGATTATGCCAATACTCTCCAAGTCTTTTTAGCCATGCCAAGAGTCAATCACATTCATCGTACAAGGAGGTTAAGGAGATGAGTCACCAAGGGTGCACAACTACAATGTACCTCCTCAAATGAAGACCTTCCCCATGCTGCTACTGACAAGAATCTTGATGGGGATGTTGATGAGCATACCGAGACATTAGGTGATGGTGTTGTTCCACGGCGAGCAATATTTCTTATGCTATGCAGCATTTAATGCGACGGCGGTCGCACTGTCCGCCGTCGGATCGCTCTTTGGAACGGATCCGACGGCGGACAGTGCGACCGCCGTCGCATTAAATGCTGCATAGCATATGTCGGCCAACGTCGGTGCAAGGTACAAAATTGTAACCAAGAGGATCCGTGCCATCAAAGAATGGACTAAAGAGGATATGATTATTGCAATTAATGAAGTAGAATTCAATGGATATTCAATCATAGCAGCTACAAAAATACATGGGATTGCACCCACATCACTGCATTATTAGATAAATGGTCTCACTCATACAATTAGGGGACTTTTAAGGTCAAAATTGGGTCTCAAAACAAAAAAATGTACCATCAAAATTCATTTTATAAGAACCAATAAGATTCAAGATGATGATGTCAACTATGGAGGAAAATTTGAAAAAAAAATGGAGCAAAAATAAAAATAAAAATAAAACTTTTTGTTATTGTATTTTCCACATGTATCCTTATCAATTTAACCAAATTTAAAGTTTGTGCACTCATTGCATGCCGAATTCATATCCCAGTTCATACCCATATTGCATAATTTTGAGGCACCCACAAGACACAAAAAAAATCATTAAAAATGTATTTTATGTATTAGAATATTTTTTAATTAATGTTGTAGTTTTTCATGCCTTTAGTGTATTAAAAGTATGTCATCTGGGTATGCTTTAGATGCACTATTAGAGTAAGCATCCAACTAGTTCCCAAACTTAAATCTCGGTAAACCGATAAGGAGAATTGTCCAAAATACAATGAGAAAAAGTATTTTTTATTTATCCCCTTCAAAATTTAGAACTTTTATTTGATTATATTAACTATTATTTTATTATTTCCCTTAGGAGGCCCAGTTTATACCTCAAAAATCCCCTAATGAAAGCATAAAGGACCTCTTATAGTGATAACTACAAAAGAGGAGGAATAAGTGGTTGTTTGGTGCAAGGAGATGGTTGGAATGATCTATGGGCTACATTTGATAAAATTAAAGTCCATTGTTGCTCAAATCTATCAAGGTAGGCCAAATCCATTTAGAGATGGATTCCGTAGGAAAACATGGTGGTTATGGTTCAAAAAAGGAATCAAGAACTTGTGTTATGAATAATAGAGGGCCTTGATAGAGATAGGGATACAAATATACACCTTGTAACTATTTCCAAGTTCTATGACACATTATCCATTATGTATGAGAAACATGCATATAGGTCATACCATATATGGAACTATGAAGAAATAAGTTTACAAGTAGGGAGGAATTATGGCATGCAATTAATTTCCAAGAGAGGGAATAGGAATATGCCAAAAAATATACCTAAGATCAGGGAGTGGATAAGCATTATGTGTTGTGTAAATGCAATTGGTGCATCAGCATTTGGATTTTATGTGTTCAAGAGAAAGAGTTGCATGAATAACTATATCTAGAACTACGAACTAGGAGCGTGCATGGATGACTAAAGAATTTTGTTTGAATTGGATTTGTCACTTTGCAATATCTCTACCTAGATGTGTCTCACTTGAAAATAGACAATTTTTTTCTTGTGGGCATGGTAGACACATAAAAATGGGCCTGAGAGAGTAGAAAGGATGACAAAGAACACATGGAGAGAGGTCAAGAGGTTTGAATTAGCCAAAATTGCAGGTAAATTTTTAAACTGGCTCTCGCACCCTCAAATATCAAGGCTAGATTTATGCATGATGGAATTTTGCCACTTAATCCTGATGCTATTTTCCATGATATTGTATGTAGCCAATCATTTGATGTACATGAAAATGAGGATGGAACTGTTGTAGAAAACATCTTATCCATTTCTCATGGACACTAGTAGTCACTGTGTGACAATGGCAAACATGCCAATGCTACTCAATATGGCCATGATCTAGTTATCGATAACAATGAGATTATTGTATCAAATGAAACACATATAGGTTATGTAGAGCATGTTCATGAACTATTTGTATAGAAAAATGAAGTTGTTGTATCATATGAAATACATGTAAATTCTATAGAGAAAAATCATATTGAAACTTCTAATCTGAATATGGATGATGGTGGTGAAGCACTAGGAAGAAATAATAAGAAACCAACAATCCCAAACCAAGTATCATAGCCTGATTTGTTAGTGGAAGCAATGATGAATATGAACATACATATTGTCACTGGCACTAATGATGAACACCTTAACATTCCTTCACTACCATCTATCCTCAACAACCAAGTTTCCCATTCTTGCATGGATGAAGGAGGTGTACAAGAACATAGTGCATACAATGAAGTACCAACTGAAGAAGATAATGTGGATGCAACATTGCTCCAAGATGATACTCACATTAAACCATGTACCACACTGGTATTCGACCAATTCCTAAGGATTCGGGTGGAGAGAGTGGCAGCACCAAAACTGACAAGAACAACATAATATATTCTATTAAGCAGGGCTTCATAGGTACTCACTTTAGAAAACTACATCAACTATTAGTTGAGACAAAACAAAAGAAAAATAAGATGCAAGATATAAAACAACATAAGAAGGAATTATAAAAGGAGAAGAAGTAAACAAGTATTCTAGCAGTTGAAAAATTAAGGTAGGAAAGGATCCAAAGAGAGAAAGAAAGGACAGAAAAGAGCACAAAAAAGGTGGAAAGGTAAGAAGAGGAACAAAGAAAGCTACAACAGATTTAATAAAAAATAATCAAGGGACGACAAAGGAAGTGGACAGAACTGGAAATGTGATCAAGAAAAGTAGGAGGATGTCCATCTCATTGAATCAAATTTCATACAATACACAATTCTTTCAAGACCTTAGAAACATATAGATTCCCCAATATCATCAGGTTGTTATACCTCCCCCTTTTGTTTCTACTAGTGCAGGGCCAATATGGAATATGATTTTCCAACACATCCAATCAGTCCAAGGATACTTAGCACAATTCAGAACTACAAGTTGGGAAAAATAATTGCTTAATTTTACCTTACATAAATTATCAACTAGGGTGAATAAACTTATAAGGTATCGTGCAAAGTATATGCAGAACTAGGAATCAATTGATCACACCTTCTAACCTACTCAAAAGAAACTATAGGTAAATTAGGTGAAATCACCAAGTATATGTTTAAACAATCTCACTTTCAATAATCAAGAATCAACATAAGGACTATTTAGCATTCTCAAGATATTCAATATCAACCTTTAATAGCTAAATCAAGTGGGAAGAAATATTAAAATGTACAAGCAACTTGCTTAACCAATTAGTGGCAGATTCCATAGATTCATAGATTCATCATGTGTATAACTAATTCTCAAGATTTGATAATAGCTATCAGTATTATCAAAATGTCCACTAAACATTTGTGTTCATGTAATTAATCAAACGAATAGATCAAACCACACCATGCATGAAAATAAACTAGATAAGTGAAATATCATAGGTCGAGGCTCTGTGTCAATTAGATCACTTGTGGACTCTCATGTTTACAACAAGGTATTTTTTAAGTATTCTAATATTATACTAAAGTACAGTATCGGAGGTGATTATTTTGGATTGAAAAAAATATGTATATAGATAGGTAAGTGAATATTAAATATGAAACATACAATTTACTACTGAAACTTGTAAGTTTTAGCGCATATTATGATACAAAAAAAATATTTATGTAAATATATGCGATATTAGAGTCTAAAAATGACCATATAGAAAATTTATTTTTTGAAAAAAAAAGCCTAAAAAAATAGCCAATTGGTGAAATTTTGCCCCTAAAATTTACCTTGGTTTACAATCTTCCAATTAATGAGAAACACTAAGAAAAATAGGATTCTTTCAAAAATTAAAAAGCATATAACTAATGTAAAATAAATCCAAGCGATGGCTAGCTTTTCTTACCAGTTTCAGACTGAATTCACAACCCCAAACATACTATATTACTTTGCACTATAAAAAAAAATATAAAAATAAGAGATGAATTTGCAATCGAATTATAAATCTTCTAAACATGTTGTACGAGATTAACCTGGAATAGAATTAAAAAAAATCAACCAAACTTCTAAAATGAATCTCGCGTAGAATTAAAAAGAATCAACCACACCTACATAAATCACACCTACGACCTAACTCTACAAGTGCAACTTAGAACAGGGTTCCCTCTTTCCTGAGTGCACCGCAAGGAATACACACTCATAAACGAGCCAAGAACAATGTGATTCTATTAATCAAATGTTATTACAGATTTTTCCCATCCATCCCCCGCAACAATCAAAAGGTTGTATTATATAATGCCTGATTACAAAAAATAGACATGAAATACATGGATATCTAAAGTCATACATAGAAAGACTAAAACAATGATTTCATGATTTGGTGGCATGAAACAGTGGCAGGGAATTCAAATTATATATCATTTACCCAAAGAGATTATTGAATATCATACAATGATGCTTTGAATAGGCTCCACATCTTTAATCAAGATATGATATACCAAATATGTCTCAACCAATGGGTGATTTCCTGGCACACAAATCTACAATTACGGTATCTCGTAATATTGAAAGATAGAATCATTGGATTACTATAGTTGATAGTTCCAGTAGCCCATAGTCTTCTGCAGTTCTAGTAACTGTGTAGATTCTAACTATTATAGTAACACATGTAGGATTCCAGTAGCATGATAGTACATGTGGGATTAAGATGAGCATAGTAAATGTTGCAAGGCTTCAATATAATTATATAGGTCATCCTAAGTTTGAACATAGAAAATTATGCAAAAATAGGAATGATTACCTCATATATTATGATGGCACTTGAATTACTCAGAATGTAGGGAAAATAAGGGAAGAGAGAGAAATATGTAGTGAAAGAAAATGGTATCAAAGGGAAAAGGATCACCTAACTGAGCCCAAAATTGATCAAAATCGAGGACTAACATCTCCCCCACACCCAAGTATTTGCATGTCCCTATGGAAACAAAGTAAATGATTCCAGTGATGAATGCCTACCATAATCAGTAGTAATTTGATCTGTAGACTAGTCTAGTGTACTACTAGAGATAGGGATTCCTATGGAAACCACTCTCAACCAAAATTGTTGTCCTCCACATCTCTTATGTAATTCCAATTTAAATAGAGGACACCTATCAAAATCCTTCAAATCTCATTGAAGAAGATCCCCCTGTTGTTGGATGATTCTATCTATTGATCTATTTATTATTATGTTCTATTTTGTTGAGAAAAACTTGCTCGGATCTTTTGTATGTTGCACACTATTTACCACATATTCCATATGTAAACATAGTCCTCATTCGACCATGGCTCAATGTTCAACACTATTTTTAGATGGATTTCTTATGATGAAGATCCTATGTAGGTCACATAACGACAAGTCTTCACAGGATCAAAATGTGTGCATCCTCTCCTTTGTGCTGAAATATTCATGGCATCCATAGTTTTTATTTGACAGAGAGTGTTATTAGCTTTCTCCCATTCTTTGTTTCCTGCTTGAATAGTGTATATATTGGTTGCAATCGATAGTTATCTCGTGTCAACATTTGAAAATAATATGTTTACACACAATAAAATTATTACACCAAGATGGTGAGAAACTATGTGATGCATCTGTGTGCAAAAAGATGAAGGTATCGTATATAAGGAATATCACTTCATTAAACACTACAACATTATTTCATTCAAGTAACCCTATAGGAGACTCAAACGATCAGTTCCATGTCCATATATACAAATTCATAAAATAGATGTGTGTCTTAAGAAGAATATTTGGATACTCATTCATTCTCTAAGACAGGAAAAACAATGTACAGAAATATACAATGGCAAAATATATGTTTTTTCTGCATAATCATATAGGCATGGTATTGAACTTATTTCTTCACACAAAGGAATGACAAATATCTATGTTTTCTACCCTTATTACCTTTGGTTACAAGCTGCTACATAATTATTCCCACGTGCCTTTGGACTACATAAAAGTGTTATCAATAGATTTGATTAGGCCAAGCAAATACCTTCCATTGTGAGAAATGAGAAAATAGTGCCTCCATATAATTCAACAACATAAACTTGTCATTATATTCTTTAAAACATTTCCAAATGGGAAGGAAGGTCATATTGTTGGTTGTTGTAAAGTGATTTGAATATTGATGATTCAAGCGCCTTCTTCTCCCCCACACCCAAATTTTGCATTTCCTCATGCAAACAAAATTTGTTAAAATTTGTCCTTGGCCCTTGATTTCCTTATTTTGCTTGATCTACTACTTGGGACAAGAGATTTAGGTTGGTGGAGGAAGCTTGTTGTTCCCTGCATTTGTTCTTAATCCCCCTTACTTTCTTACTTCCTTTATTATTTGGTGCACCTTCTTGAAGAACCTATGATGTCATTTAATGTGTTGAAACAATTTCCTCCTCTTATGAATCTAAATATGACATATTGAGTACTTATTTCCCATATCTGTAACTTGAAAAAGATCAACAGGATTCAAATTTTTCACAACTTGTTCTCGACAGGTAAAGGAAATGGTGAGAGTTGTTTTGTATTTTTCATCAAGGGATGGAGAAAGGGGTGGGAACCACCAATTATGAACATGATTATAATTGTGGGAAGTTTTGATTGGATATGTAAATGAATTTGTAAATAATTACTTCATCTCAGTACGAATGAAATTCATGAGGATAGAAATCCAAGTTATTGAGGTAACTTAGCCAATTAAGACAATAATTCTACATATGTCAGGCACACATTCTAAACAAAAGACAACCTTACCATAATTTCCTGGGTACAGAGTGATTGACTTGCATGGATTTGAAGAAATGAAATGCCCCCTATAGAAATTGGGCACATTTTCAAGTTGTCGCGCAACTACAGCTTCATGTCTCTATTATTTTTCTTGACTCTAATGTTGTTGGAACTTTATCTTCTGTAGCTCTGTTTCATAACTGATCATATCAAAAAGCTTCTTATTATTATGTTGTAGGATCTCTGAAGTATTCATATCGTCACCTCTTTGTCCAATCTCCTAACACATGAATAACACGATTTGATGTCAAATCTACAGGATACTCATTAGATTACCAACCCTTAATGAACGTTGTTAACCAATGCGAGGTTTACCACCAATAATCTCCATGGAAACCAAGGAACAGTTGATGCATCATGATAGGTGTGAATGAATTTCTTGATGTCGAACCCCTATATGATCCAATAATCAGGAGGAATTGATGCATCCCTGTTGTTGTTGGCAAGAAGGAATGCCATTAAAGCATAGAGACCTCAAGGCATCATATAATATCTAGTCTTGGAACCCAAATGATATGATACAGTCGATGGGTTAAGACTATTGGATGGAAGACCTTAATGAATCCTTCATCAATCCAATACAATCAAGAAAAGAAAATTTACTGAAACGAAAAACATAACTTGGACTGGGAATCCCATTGGCCAAAAGATTGATAAGACTCTACTGCCCCATCAAATTTTCTCGATCTCGGGCTAGTTAGTGCTTATTGATATTCATTTTTAGGGAGTATGAAAGTACTTAAGAAAAATATAAGGGGGTTACTTTTCTTTAATTATTCCACCAAGGTCATATAAAGGTACGTCCCTCTAATAGTTTAATGAGCTCAAGAAGGAACAAAGTAAGCTCAAAATTTATTAGCTGCAAAAATGTTTTTCTTTTATTCAACTGAAATGGAAATAATTCAAAAACAATGAAAATAGAAACAATAAGGTTACCTTCTTCTCTTACCATCTCCATCTACATTTGTTCTCCTTTTCAAATTTTGGCCAAATCTTCAAGTTTCTCGTTATTGGAAGTTCTCGTACTTTTATTGCCAATTTTCCTTTAAATGTAACCAGCAGAAAATCTGGAGCTGCTTATTACCATGTTTCTCACAATTTCCAAATTAGGTCGGGATGAATTTTGTGAGTATGTTAGGACCATTATGATGCATAATCACACCAAGCTTGAGAAAAACCCAGTTCACGGTTTTCGATAAAAATGTGATTTGATCGTAGGTGCTGGTCTTATTTCTCAAAAATACAAACAGTTTGGACTTAAAACATTCAAGATTTGTTTGTATTACCTTGATACATTTCCATCCCAAATTTTGATGGCAATTGGATTTGTGGTTTGAAAGATATGAACAAATTAATTATGCCCTGAATCCCATTGTAAAGGTCTATGATTTTTCACCTATGAATATGCAACTGATTTGACTCCCTACAAGCTATAACCATTATCTACATTTAAATATGCTCTTCTTGTATGGATTCACAAATATTGCTAGGTGTGCCTTCATTACATGTTGCCACACCTTTCTTGGATCTGCTGACATTGTTTTACCTTTTGTTTTACCTAGCGATTTGCTTGGAGTTGAGGATATGGATGTTATAATTGGTGATCCACTTTCATTAAAAGACAAGCCAGAACTCCTCCAAGTTTACTACAACAACCATAATAATACAAGTTGAGGAGAATCAAATAAAAACTTTGCAAACAACTCAAGTTCTCAGGAACAAAAAGTAAAATTTGCAATTAAGCATGGTTTATGATGTATTTCATAAAATATTGACCAATCATGTCATATAAAGGGACTGAGATATATGTTCAATGATCATCCATTTTGGTTAGTTGACTAAATAGTATCCTCATGAAAAATCTCTTTAAAATTACATAGAAAGAACATTATCCAATCATTGAACTCCACTCCAATTTGATCTATCGTGTTCCTTGAGTTGTCAAAAAATTGTTTTCATTGGTAAAGTTGCTTCCCATATCCATAATTTTTAATCAAGGTTGTAAATCAAATCATGATTCATTGGCGTAATAATCAATTTTGAATTATCCATGCTATACTCTAATATGATCAAACACAAGGTAAAACTATGAGCACTCAACAAAGTAGAATCTCATGTCTATTCTACTCACTGCATTGTTTTGGAAAGGGTTTGTTTGAAAATTTGACCACTATTGCTATTATGTTTCTCAATCTTTTGAAACGTACTAGTGCAAATGACATATCTATATTAGTGGTCATCACACAAAGCCAAAGAGAAGATGGATTTTCATAAAAAAACAACACTTCTCTCTTAAATTCGGCTCCTCAAGCACAAAACATTGATTTTTCTTGTCATAGTCATCTTTCAAGCATCCAAGAGCTATGTTGAGTGTATGAAAAGAATATCAGAACTACCATCATCATGGATTTTCTAATTTCAAAGAGGGCATCAACTGATGTCAATAGTGTTCTCAAAAAACATAATTTTCCAAGATGCTTTGATTCTAAAATAAAAAAGACTGAAATATTCAACCCAAGAAGATTACAAGATTGCTTACATCACAATATTGAACTTGTAATGATATACATTCCTTAGGAATGCAATAACATAAATTGAACACTAACGGGAAGAAAAACAATACATTGGTATGGGTGCATTTGATATGGATTTCCTCCTTAGTTGGACTTAACTAAGTTGCATATATGATCTATGTGCAAACACCAACCATAATAGAGATGACACACTACACACAATGATACTCATCTGGATACTATGGTATCTCTAGGGTTTTTCCCGTGGAATTTTCAAATTTTTGATTTGACTATTGGATCTATGGACATGAGGAATGGGCATGAGTATACAGATCCAACTTATTTAAAGGAACAAGAAGTATGTTTCCAATTATACTTGGTCGTCTAAGTTCATTTTTTTATCAAGCCACGCATTTCAATTGTTTTTATATCCTCCACCAAAACAGGATAAATGTTCAATTGTAGAGAAAATGAAGGGTTTACACAAGAGGTTCATATTGAGAAGCAAAAGATCCAAGGAATGAATATTATTTCCATGCAATTATTTGAAAAACTGAGATGGAGATGGTCTTTGAACGTGACCCCTTATTATTGCTAAACTAGGCTATTGAGCTATGTGTAGAGTTAAGATAGCGTTTATTAGAATTTATTCATTCCCCTACCCTACTTGAGAAAAAGGAAGACCTTTACTCAAGTGTAGGATTCATTCCTGTGGAGTAGGAGTACTTCTTTTGGAGCCATGTGTGCAAGAGGATTAGAAATACACTGATATCGAAATATGAAAAATGTACCTTGATGGTCGTCTAAATATGAGAATCCAACTAATCTGCTCAATTTAATTCCAAGAGGTGTTGAGTAAGGAAGTGGTGCTTTGGTTGGATGACTTTCTAGAACCATTATTTAATGTTTTTTCTATGCCCTTGGTTCTCTTCTTCATCACCACCTGTTTGCAGGTCATCCTTTGTCACGCCCTCTCATAAGGTTTTATTTTTCCTAAAATGTATCCTATTTGAAAAAAGACTAGAATATTCCAAAAATATTTTGTATTTTGGGCATACCTTTTCACTCATAACTTAGAATCAGGAAGAATTTAGACCATTGGAAAGGTCGTGAAATTATGTACAACTTTTATGTTTTGATTTTTTCCTAATTCCTTATCGTTTATCTGGGGAGGGCATTTTAGAAACAAAGCATTTTTTAAAAGATGCTTTGTTACTAAAATGCCCTCCTTAGACAAACTATAAGGAATTAGGAAAAACTCAAAAGAGAAAAGTTGTAGATAATTTCAAGACCTTTCCAATGGTCCAAATTCTGCCCAATTCCAAGCTACCAGCGAGAATTTATTCCCACAATACAAAAGATTCTTTGAATCTTTTCACTTTTTGTTAAATATGATACATTATAGAAGAAGGTAGAATGTTATGTTGGATCTTTAATTATTTGTCTTATGCACAAAGGATCTGAGCACAAACTACCAAGATACTCTTTGAACTTAGGTACCCATGCTTGCACTCCATCGAATTATTTCCATGATTCTTTGGTCTTATCTTGTTGTTGTTCATGGAATTTTTTTTCTTTAATCATTTCAAGGAGCGCATATGTGCTCTTTCTTGTTGTCAGTATTTTCCATTCTTCAGAGGAATACATTTCTCCTTCTACTAGGATCTAAGAAATATCTTGGAGGAACATCTTCCTTTTTGAAATAATTAGTGAGAATGATTGAATTCACTTTTTTGGTTGATAGTCCCTGTCTCGCACATATATTAGTGTAGATAGGGTATTTTTAAATTGAAAACTACAATTTCTATGCAAAACAACTTCAAAGAAAAACAAAATTCAAAGCAAACTTCAAAGAAAAGAATGTACATAGGAACCCCATGCTACTAAGAACTTATTGTCACCAAGTTCTGTGTTGACACGAAGCTCTCCCGTTTTCCATGAATCAAAATTGGAAGTAAAAAAACTAGAAACCAGATTTACCAATGCATCAAACCGAAATGGAAAGAACTAGAAACCAAATTACTATTGCATCAATTCATCTAGTATGAGGATATTCTAAATCCAATGATATTGTGTACCCACTGAAACGAGCTGGAACACAAGTTCTTACCTCTTGTCTTACCAAAACGTCTCCTTGTGTTTTAGGATCTGGACAATATGTTAGAGAAGATGATCTAATAAAAGAGAGTTTGTTCAAAACTTCTAAAAAGACAATAAAATCCTTACAAGAAAGTAAACATCAACTAAGACCTAGTTCTTTGACACCTCCTTAACAACGACACCAAAATGTTTGGAAACATAATTGCTTAATTTTACCTTACATAAATTATCAACCAGGGTTAGTAAAGTGATGAGGTATCATGCAAAGTATATGCAGAAGCAAGAATCAATTAATCACACATGCTAACCTACTCAAAATAAATACCAGGTAGATTGGATGAAATCACCAATTATATGTTTAAACAATCTCACTTTCAATAATCAAGAATCAGCATAAGTTCTGCTTAACATTCTCAAATTGTTCATCCATCAATCTCAACCTTTGATAGATAAATCAAATGGGAAGAAATATTAAAATGTAAAAGAAACTTGCTTAACCAAATAGTGACAGTCATATAGATGGGTATAGGTGGCCACCCACCTATTCCACTGGCTCAAAACATTTTTTATTTCAGAAATTCTCTTGTAATTTTCTACGGCGTTTTAGGTCCCAAACTTTTGGGGTTGTTTTGAGGCCCTAAATGAAATTTTTTGGTGATTTAGGGGGACAAATTGTTGCCAAAGGCATGCATTTGATATTAGTCAAAAATTTTAATGCTTGGATAGAACTTTCCAATGGGATATTGAGCGCCCCAAATGGAGATCGCATGCAAACTTTATGACCCTGTGAAGTTGATTATTCAACTAACCACCTTAGGGACGCAAAATTTATGATTATTCATCTCCTAGGGTTAGGTTTAGGTTTTTCTTCATCTTCAAGGATTTATGATAAAAGTTCCTTTGACCTCCTTTTGTATTGGCATCTTATCACAAGTGAACATATAAGCCACCACATCTCTTCTTAGAGATACAACTACCACCATTCTAGCTGCTTTTGTTTTATAGTTTGTTTTGTTTTATTCATTTATTAGAATCTGAGTTTACTGTATCACTATGTTTATTGATATATATGTGTATATGTGAATATATATATATATATATGATCTTTCATTTTGTTCTCACAAAAATATGGATCATTGGTATCAGAGCTTTCTGCTCTTGTGGTTTATTAGTGCATGTCCCCAATGAGATCTGAATATCAATAGTTGGGTCTTGAACTAGTTGAGCTTGGGGAAAATACCTCTCACTGTCCTAAGCAGCCTCACATGGAGAGAGAAGAAAAGACAGATGATAGAGAAGGAGATCCTATTAAATCGTTGCTCAAGGAATCCCTCACGCGACCAAGGAAGGAGATGATGGATAACTTTACCCAGATCCTTCGAAGAATGTCAACGATGAGGGATGCAGCTTCAACGAGCAACCATTTCTGGGTTGTGAATCACTTAAAGGTACAAGTTAACTTTGAAATACCCTTATTTGAAGGAAAGATAGATACAAATTATTTGGAAAAATGGTTGAGCCTGTTAGAGGGTTAATTCTATGTTCAAAATTTTCCCGACAGTGAAAAGATCACCTTCGCGATCCTTAGGTTCCTCCCCCATATCAAATATTAGTGGTACGGGTAATATGAGAGGCATGCAAGGGATGGATTTGAAATATTAAATACATAACCCACTTGGGAATCTTTTTTCAATGTAATCAAAGAGGAATTCTACCCTAGCGGAAACTATGATGACCAATACACCCAATGGACAAAATTGCACTGGGAAAGAGACCAAACGGTGTTAGAGTATACTAATATATTCCATACCCTGCACTTAAATCTGGGTGTTGGAGATTCCAAACAACACTTGGTTCTAAATTAATGTAGTGGATTTCACAAGTACATTCAGTTGGATATCATGGATTTCCTGGACATATCATCACTAGGAGCAGCTTACCGATATGTCATCAAGATCGAGAAAAACTTTAAGCAAAAGAATCAACGGTATTTTGGGTCTGCAAATTAGTAGCAGAAACCAGGAAAAATTGGACCTAATTCATAACCCAAAGGATAGAGAAAGGATGGAAAAAGTCCCAACAACTATTCCAAGTCACAAGCAAATAAGGGTAATGGGAAATTGAACAAGGACACCGGCAAGTGGTGTGAGTTCCGAAAAATACCTTGGAACAATGCTGATGAAGGACACTGAAAACAATCATTATTGGCTGAGACAAAATCCACAGATCCAAAATATGAATCAGAAACTAATGCAAAGAAAGAAAGGGATAACCAGATAATTAATCCATAACCTAGTGCCATCATCGTAACCACAGATATCGAACCATAAGAGTCAAGGGCGCCATAGGAAGGGGAGTGCCTCTTTCATTCGCAACTATGGGTGAAGGAGACTACTAAATTTTATTGTTGACAATGGTATTCAGAAGAACCTCATCTCATTCAAGGTCATCAAAATATTGAATCTTTTGAAGGTTCCACATACCCAACCCCACAATATTGGTTGGCTGAGCCATGGACGAGACATCCATTTCAGTCAATAGTGTCACCTCTCCTACGACATCAAGAACTTTAAATATGAGGTAATATGTGATATTGACACGCTGGAATTTTTTTATTTTCATTTAGGAAAACCATATATGTGGAAATTTCATGACGTGTATGATTTAGAACTCGTAGTGTCATTATTAATTTCGAAAAGAAACCCTACAGGATACTAGAGACACTTTCTGCTACTGCAATATCTCTCATCACAACAAAGAAGTGCAAGACAGTAATTTTCTAGACAACAAAATTCATACTCTTCATGGTTTTTTTTTAGGGTGAATGAAATATCACAGCAACATCCAACACCTCCACACACAACCTCTCTACATGGGATAAACAGGTGTACAAGATCGTGGAAGCATACAAAGACATCTTCACCATGCCTTTGAGGGCTCCACTACATTGTTAGGTCAAGCAATACGTTGATTTGATCCCTGGTGGTATTTTACCTAATGGGCTGGTATACAGGTGCTTTCTCATGGATAATGGAGAAATCAAACAACATATTCAAGATTTAATCGGAAAGGGGAACATTCAACTAGCTCCTCACCTTGTGTTGGTATAGAAGAAAGATGGGACATGGTGACTTTGTATTGACTATCGATCTCTAAAAAAAGATCACAGTATGGAATTACTATCCCATTCCCTACATCAAATAACTCCTCAACCAGCTCAAGGGGGATAAGTATTTCAATAAGATAAAACCCAAAGTTTGGATATCATTAAGTGCCATCTGACTAAATCGATGTCTATATTACTGCTTTCAAATCTTGGGAAGGCATTTTTGAGTGGTTGGACATGCCTTTCGGCTCGACTAATGCTCTAGAAAATTTCATGAGGATGATGGATGGAATTCTATGGCCATTCACCAATTCCTTTGTGGTCGTATATCTAGACGATATACTCATCTATAGTAGAGCACGGGAAGAACATTTGCAGCATATCCACGAAGTCCTCAGCACACTTTGACAACACAAGTTATATGTCATTCTATAGAAGTGTTCATTTGGTATTAAAAGGGTTCAGTATCTAGGAAACATTGTGGACGAACATGGTGTTCATGTAGATCCGGCTAAGATCCAATTGTGATTTCCTGACCACGATGACTTGCATAGATCTTCACGGCTTCCTAGGCCTTGCAAGCTTCAAACGTATATTTGTGTTGGGATTATCTAATATTGCTTGGTCCATTATCCATGTGACCAAAGGTGTTCTAAGGACAAGTTCATCCAGTCCAAGCCACAACAACACACATTTGAGGAGCTGAAGAAGGGATTATGCTCGGCTCTTGTCCTTACCTTACCAGATCAAAAACAACCCTTTGATATTGAGACAGATGCTTTGGACTACATTGTTGGTGCGGTCCTCACTTAGCATGGCCATCCAGTGGCATATCACAATGAGACACTTTTAGATATGGTCCACAAATACCCCACCTAAGATAAGGAAATGTACTCCATTGTCCAAGTCTGCTTCCAATGGAAACATTACATGCTCAGAAAACAAACAGTCATCCACACTGATCACAAGCCCCTGCATTTCATGCAAACTAAGAGAAAGTTATAGAAGGAACAAAAATAGAATTGGTCCACTTACTTGCAGTAATTCCACATGAACATTAAATACAAGAAGGGAAGAACCAATATAATCGATGATTTCCTCATTCGACCTCAAGTATCAGCATTAACCACGACGCTCAAATATTGCAACCATGAGACCTCTAGGTGGCCTCAACTATATGAAAAAGATCTTGAATTCACTCCCATATATCAAAACTTGTGTGTAAATACACCAGTGGAAAACTTTCATCTTCAGGAACGATTGTTATGCCACCTAAGCCATCTCTGTGTTCCTTTAAGCAAGCGTGCGAAGATGATTTGGGAAGCACATTAAATTTTAGTGGCAGGGCACTTTGGTACTGAGAAGAAAGTGGCATTCTTGAAAAATCATTTTTATTGTACAAAACTTTAACCAGACGTTCGTCAATATATCAGATCCTACACTACTTGTGCCATCATGAAACCAGTCGTAAAAAAGAAAGGGTTGTACACCTACCTTCCCACTCCGAATGGGACATGGGAATCCATCCATGTATTACATGACATTAATACCTTCAACTAATCATGGTAATGAGTATGTTTTTGTGGTCATGAATCGCTTGTCTAAGCTGGCCATTTTGGTAGCTCGCAACAAGGGAATCTCTGTTGAAGCCACTGCTAAGATCTTCTTCGAGCATGATTGGGTTCATTTTGGGGTGCCATAGACTATCATTTCATATCAGTACAATAGGTCCCTAAGCACTTTCTATCTATTCTATGGTCATTGATGGATACCAAGATCACCAAATTAACTACCTTCCACCCCGAGACAGATCGACAAATAGAGGTAGTCAATCGGATGATTGTGCATATTTTGAGAGTGTACAATTCTAAACATCCCTGCATATGGGATGATAAGATTCTGTATGTTCAAAATAACTATAATATATATCTTCATATCTCCACCATTCATAGCCCTTTTCAAGTGTTCCCAGGTTTCCAAACGCTGGCCCCAATTGATGTAGCTCTACCCCTTGCATCCATACAGGAGGAATCTTCCCATGCTAAAGCTAAGGCTGATAAGGCCACTATATTTTTTGAATGAATATAGCACATGCACCAATAGGTCCATGAAATTTTTGAAAAGGAAAATAATAAATACAAGAAGCGACACGACCGAGATCGAGTTTCACACAAGTTCTAGGTTGGGGATAAGGTTTCGTTACATATGCAGAAAAAGAAGCTCGCAGGACCTCATCGAAAACTTCATTCGCTTCAATATTGGCTATACACTATCATCAAGGTGATTGATGACAATTCATTTTAATTAAGCATTCCTCCATTCCTTGAACTACACCCAATATTCAATGTATAGCTCCTTCAACCATAATTTGCACCATTGTTGGACAACTGACGGAGGTGGAAGAACAATTGACACCTACAAAGCTTAATATATACTACATGTAGAAAGAAACCATTGATAATATCATGTACACATGTTAATTGAATCCGAGAGAACAATTTCCAACTATATCGAGTTGTCAAACAGGGGCAACTCTTCCAGTAAGGAAAGTGGCTCACTAGGAGTCAAGTTCAACATAAATCTCCACATTTGATGGGGTAACTCAACACAATGGAAACCATTGCTTCCTAAGGGGGGGGACTAATCCATATGGTTACATGTGTCCACCCACCTATTCCATTGGCTCAAAACATTGTTTTTATTTCGACAATTTTATTGTAATTTTATACAGTTTTTTGAGTCCAAACCTTCTGGGGCCATTTTGAGGCCCTAAACAACATATTTTGGAAATTAGTGAGACCAAAATATTTCCAATGTCATGCATTTTTCCCCACTCAAAATTTGTAAATCTCAGGTATACCTTTACAATAGGTTATCGAGCACCCCAAACGGAGATCGTATGCAAACGTTATGACCGTGAGAAGTTGATTGTTCAACTAATCACTTTGGTCACACAAAATTTATGATGATTCATCTCTAAGGGTTAGGTTTAGGGTTTTTTTCCTCTCCAAGTATTTATGATAAAAGGCCCTTCAGCCTCCTTTTGTATTCATCTTGTCACAAGTGAGCATAGCCGCCACATCTCTTATCAAAGATACAACTACCACCACTCTAGCTGCTTTTGTTTTATAGTTTGTTATGTTTCATTCATTTAATAGAATCTAATTTTATTGTATCAGGGGTATCAAAGATTTCTTCTCTTGTGGTTTATCAGGGAATGTCCCCAATGATATATGAACATCAAGAGTTGGGTCTTGAACTAGTTGATCTTGGGGAAAATACCTCTCGTCGTCCCAAGCAGCCTCACATGGCGAGAAAAGAAAAGAGAGATGACAGAGCATGATATCCTATTAAACTATTGCTCGAGCAATCCCTCACATGACAGAGGAATGAAATGATGGATAACTTTTCCTAGATCCTTCGAAGAATGCTAACAACGATAGATGCACCTTCAACGAGCAACCATTTCAGGGGTGCAACTCCCTTCAAGGTACAAGTTAACTTTGACATCCCCTTATATGAAGTAAATATAGATGGAAAATAGTTGAATATGTTAAAGGGTTACTCCTCTGTTCAAAATTTTTCTAACAGTGAAAAGATCACCTTCACGCTCCTTAGGTTCCTCCCCATTTCAAATATTGGTGGTATGGGTATTGCGAGAGGCATGCGAGAGATGAATCTAAAATATTCAATATGTAACCCACTTAGGCATCTTTTGTCGATGTCATCAAAGAGTAATTCTACCCCATCGAAAACTATGA
Source organism: Pseudotsuga menziesii (assembly GCA_001517045.1). Lineage (NCBI taxonomy): Eukaryota > Viridiplantae > Streptophyta > Pinopsida > Pinales > Pinaceae > Pseudotsuga > Pseudotsuga menziesii. Next base: position 215,056 of record LPNX010847101.1, read on the forward strand.
TGATCAATACACCTAATGGACAATATTGCGTTAGGAAAGAGACTGAACCATGTTAGAGTATACTAATATATTCCATACCCTGCGCTCAAATATGGGTATTAGAGACTCTGAATGGCACTTGGTTCTAATGTACCATAGTGTCCTGTATAGGTAAGTTTAGTCGAAGATGGATTTATTGGACATATCCTCACTAAGAGAAGCTTATTGATATGCTATCAAGATCGAGCAAAAGCGTAAGAAAAATAATAAGAGGGAATTTAGGTATGAAAATGAACAACAAAAGAGGGGAAAAGGTGGCCCTAATTAACAACCCAATGGATAGAGCAAGGATGGCCAAAGTCTCAACAACCAGCCCAAGTGACATAAAAATCAGGGTAATGGGAAATCAAGGAAGTACACTAACAAGTGGTGTGACTTCCACAAAGTCCCCTGGATTAAAACTGATGGATGTTTCTCAAAACAAGCATTGATGGTTGAGACAAAATCCCCGAATCCAGACTCTAAATTAGACACTGGTGTAGAGAAATAAAGGTGCAAGCAAATCATTGATGCATAACTTAGTTCCACGATCACATTCGCAAATATCCAACTAGAAGAGTCATAGGAGATCAAGGAAGTAGAGTGCCTCTTCCATTTGCAACTATGGGTGCAGGGGACTTCACTACATTTCATTGTTGACAATGGTGGTCAAAAGAACCTCATATTGGTCTAGGTAGTCAAAATATTGAAGCTTATGATGGTTCCAAATCCCCAACACTACAACATTAGTTGGTTGAGCCATAGACAAGACACTTGCATCAGTCAAACGCCATTAGAGAGAATTTGAGGTAAAAAATGGGCCTCCTAAGAGATGTACTACAAAAATATAAGATATATTAAAATATTATGAGTTAAGGGTTTTATGGGGTAGGTATATATGACAACTCACTTCCTACACTACTTTTTATGCACAATATAAATAACCATGGTTGAATTACTTTTCTAAATTGACTATAAATAAAATTAATAAAATAACTCTATAATGATGTGACTAAGATTCATTGTAAATTCTCAAAAAAATTATTATCCTTTAGCATTTATTTGTCTTGAACTTGTAAATGAAATTAAACTAAAAAATTATTTTTTAAGAGTTATTTTTTTAATTTATGTTGACTTTTTATATTTAGTACATTCCTCATCAATTTAATTTTAATGTGAATTAATTGAGATTTATTTACATGTAAAATTTTAACAATATTATTATAATATTCATTGCATTATTAGAATAAATTAATATCAAAATCATAAATTTTTTTTTGATATATTCATTTTATTGTAAATTAATGTTATAGTTAAATCTCTTATAGAAAATAATATAAAACTTAATTTATTCTTAAATAAATTATTAAAAAAATATTTATACATTATGAAAATATGTCATATTAGTATATAAGATTTTAATGTATATGTGTTTAGCAATAAAAAAGGTTATGTATATTGTTTTTTAGCAATAAAAAAATACGAGTAAATAATATATCCTGGTGTATAAATTCTTTTAGTTTATTAGTTGATTTAATATATATTAATTTTTGGCAATAAAAAAGCTGTGAATAAATAATATATCGTATTAACTTAATAAGTGAATGGTGGTGCATAAATTCTTTTAATTTATTAGTTGAAGCATAAATTATTCTAATATTTTTTTATAAACGAAAATAAATTATTAAAAAAATATTTATACGTTTTGAAAATATTATTATAATATAAATACGTATTTAAGAAAATTATTTCCACTCCTTGCAACTAAAAAAATTATAAATACAAAATATATATGTAAAAAATCAATGTTACTTATTTGTTGAAAATTATAATTATTATCATAATGACATTATTATTAATTAATATTTAACTAGTTATAACAACATAATTTGCATATTATTCTATAAAATTAACTATTAAAAAATTAT
>LPNX010847101.1:217271-254964 GCA_001517045.1 Pseudotsuga menziesii
TAATGCATCTCCTACAATATCAAGCCCTTCAAAGATGAGGTAATGTGTGATGTTTCCCCGCTTGAAGTTTTTGTTTTTCTTTTAGGGAAGCCATATATGTGGAAACGTCATGTTGTGTATGAGTCTAGAACTCATAGTTTCATTATTACTTTCTGAAAGAAACTCTATAGTATACAAGAGACACTTTCTGCTACTGCAGTGTCTTTCATTGTTGCAAGAAGGTAATCTTCCAGACAGGGAAATTCATACTCTTTATGGTTCGTTCTAAGGGTGAATGAAATATCACAGCAACATCCACCACCTCCATGCAAAACCCCCCCACGCAGCAGAGATAGGTGCACAAGATCATGGAAGCATACAAAGACATCTTCACCACACTTGTTGGGGTTATAGTACATTATCAGGTCAAGCATTCCATTTATTTGATACCTAGTGTGCCTTTACATAATGGACCAAAATATAGGTATTCCCTCATGGATAAGGAAGAAATCAAAATCCATATTCAAGAGTTAATCCAAAAGGGGCACATTCGACCCGGCTCCTCACCTTGTGGGAGCCAGATTGTTTTGGTAAAGAATAAAGATGGGGCATGGCGACTCTATATTAACTACCAATCTCTAAACAAGATCATAGTGTGGAATCAGTATCCCATTCCTCGTATCGATGAATTCCTTGACCATCTCAAGGGGGGCAAGTATTTCAGCAAGATTAACTTGAAGTCTGATTATCATCAAGTGCCAACTGAGCATACCAATGTCTGGAAGACTGCCTTCAAATATTGGGAAGGTATTTTTTGAGTGGTTGGTTATGCCTTTCATCTTAACTAATGCTCCAACAAGATTCATGATGATGGATGTATGACATTCTATGGCCATTCCCCAATTCATTTTTGGCCATATATCTAGATGATATCATCATCTACAATAAAGCATGGGCATAACATTTGTAGCATATCCACTAGGTCCTCAGCACCCTGTGAAAACACAATTTATATGCCAATATATAGAAATTCTCATTTGTCATGGAAAGGGTTCATTATCTAGGATACATTGTGGATGAACATGGTGTTCATGTAAATCTGTCAAAGATCCAAGCCATTTGTGGTTGGTTGACCCCGATGAGTCTCATAGAGCTTCACAACTTCCTAGGCCTTGCAAACTTGTATCGTAGATTTGTGTTGGGCTTCTCTAACATTGCTTGGTCCATTAGATAGGAGACCAAAGGTTTGTTGTCGCCTTTCACACACCTGGGGGTTAAGCGCAATAGAAATCTTCAAGCTTCTAGGTGTGTCCTTGGGAGAAAGTATTGAGTCAAGTACTGTCACTTGATATTGATCTTCCATTTAGGAAAAAATACTAATGAAACCAAGGGGGGTGGTCCCTAAGAAAGAGTTTAACTAAGGCTCTTGTGTTTTCGTCGTTAATGATGGAAGTGATTTTTTTAGTCGTTTTTGAAGTAAAATACGGAGACAAGATTGTTGAAAATTTAGATAAATGTTTCATCAACATATATATAATAACATCAACACATAAGGATTAGCAACAATAACAACTGATGATAATCGACACTAGAATGTTGCAAATTTAGATCAGTGCCAATGGAGTAAGAAATAAAGAAATAATGATGCTGAAAGATGAAATGTTTTGCAATGTGTCTTGGTCAGTTTTTATTATTAAAAGATGAATTGAGTTATGGGAAGGGGGTTCTCGATATACTGTAAAGTACTAACAATACGTCCATAATATGACAAAGGTGGTTTTCACTCATAAATGTGGGCTAAATCAGAGTCTTTGAGAGGTGTCCAACACTACACCAATAAGGGTGTAGCTTGATGGTATCCCAAGGTCACTATTTAGTGGTTCCTGCTTCCTTTGAATAATTTTTCCACGATTGTCAAATGTCACTACGCCGAATTTTGTAATGTTTTTGGGAGGTTATTTTATTAATGGATTGTTAAATTAATGTGTGGAAATTAGAAAATGTTGCAAATCTCTTTTGATTCCCCAATGACCAAGAAAAGACCGCAGAGGGAAAGAGAATACACGAGGTTTGTGATGAAATGTATGTTCCTATTAAAATAAATCAAAGATGTTGTAAAATGAAGTAAACTAATGACAAATTGAAACCACAAACTATGTGCCATTTTCTGATCATCAACCAATAATCGGAAAACCTTTGGTTAGCGGCGAGAGTATACTTCGTGGAAACATGTCGGGTATGAAATTATTACTTTATTCTAATATCAAATCAAAACAAATTAATTAACCTATTCATCCTTTCTATAAGGAGGATTGTGTCCATGGGTTAGTTAGAAAAAAGAAAACCATAAAGGACATTATGAATCCCCCAAGGGGGATGGAGTGTGGGTGCTATGTAGCCCACTTGATTTATTTATTATTAAACTTTACAAATTGATGAAATATTAAAATAAAATTTCTTTTGACCCTTGAAAATGGATCGAAAGGCTTACACACTCTTTGGAAGAGAAGAGGAATGAAGAAGGGGGGGAGAAGGAAGGATTTCGGGTGCCCGAGATGGTGAATTTTATTTATTTATATTCAATAGCGTTTCCTTTTCCTTTTTCTTATTCCTACTAAAAACCAGTGATCAATTTATTTTTGAATCTCATTGATTATTCGAATAAGAGTACAAAAATGTATACTACTCAAGTACTTGAAAATTTGTGAATTATTTTATGAAAATAAGCACATAAGTACTAATCTAGATCTAGTTTACGATGATACTTTTAAATAAATTCTAGATATGATATATACACATAACAAAATCATATTTTAATATCAGACTTTATAGATCTAAATTTTTGTAAGCATAAAGAACTAGTGACCAAGACAATTTTGATTTTTTTTAGAGAGAGAAGAGAGAGATCCTCAAGCCTGATCTGGAAAGGTATGAAGGAAAAGAGGAATATGTGAAACAAAATAGATTAGATTCATCTTATAGAATACAGTGGAAAGGATATGGATGAAACCGAGCTCCAAAACCCCTTTCACCTAAAGTAACCTACAAAAACTACTCAATCCTTCAAACAAGCACAGTTAATCTAGCACATTTCATCATAGAAAACACAAAGAATATTAGTATATCCAATTACAATCTATTACTCCTGATATATTCTACAAATAAAACACAAATGAGCAAATTGAAGGTTACAAATACTCATTCAAAAGGAAGTTAGATCAATACTACCAAACTTGACAAAAACGAAAGCTTAATTTAGCTAAGTATCACCTCAGAAATCATCCAATTGCGTAACCATGAGACAATGCCACACATGACCCTCAAAATCCTTCAATTTCATTAAACAAATACGCAAAAACAATATTACAAGGGCCATAGGTTCAATACCTCCTCCCAAATGAGGGTTAAAGCCTCACTTAAATTGGAAAAATGAGAGCAAACCCCAAGGGGGGGGGGGGATTTTCCAAGTGTTGGATATTTTGAGATGATTGGGGGAGAACGAGAGTGAACTAGAGGTGGTAGGTTCCATCTATCACAAGGTATGCCATCCCCCTCTTTTTGTGACACATATACAACAAGAGGCAAGCTCTTTCATGGATAAATGTGCCCCTCTAAGGAGAAATTCGCCCCCTCATGGATTTGATTGGAATCAAGCCGATTTGATCTTGATTTGGTCTCCATTTATCCCCAACATCATCCTTAGTTAACCCGGACTATTTCTAGGACAAGTTTCCACTGATTTCGGGATGTGTTTTTTCTCCATATTTTCCCTTTTTATAATTTTTTATTCATTTTTTTCCTTTTTTGGAAACTTTTTCATTTAAGTGTGTTGCAGTTGCAACTTTTTTTCCCTGAAATTTTTTATTTTTAGGGTCCCCCCCCTTTTATTTAGATATCCAAATGGCCTAAGAGTGTCTTATTTTTACCGAGGTTTTCCCAGGGCTCAGCAGTTTCGTGTAGAAACTTAGTCTTTTTGCATGCCCACATCGAATGTTTAGTTGACTAGTCTGCTGATACAGCAAAGGCATAGTGCACTATCTATCCAATATGTTTATCAAAATCATTTCGAGGTTTAAATTGTTGTATCAGGAGTGAGTTTATCTAGGCTCTCGGATATAGTTTGCCGATGTTCCATCATCTTAGTATAAAGTGGATCCGATGGATCGAATGTCCCTTCGACTATTGTTTTTCGATGTCCAGTGAAGTTGGCATTTTCACCATCGGTTTCGTGTTTTGGAATGAATTGAGAGATTTAGTTTGTCCTCCATCCGACTTTGTGGAGGTTTAGTGTTGAATTGATCTGGAACTTCGTGGTGCTCTTGCCGATACCGAAGAAGCTAGTCTTGCTGATTTCTGATGTGTCTTTCCCATGCAATTACTGGGTAGGTAGAGCCGTTCCTGTCTAACATTGTAGATGTCTTCAGGACTATATGTCTGACATTTAGTTAATATTTTTCCCTTCCAGTGTTAGTTTCACTCTCGGTCGAGGTTTATAAAACCGTTTCGAGCCTGTGACTTGTCATTCTCATCGTGGAGCCATCCTATCGATTGTGTGTAGCTATCAAGCTTCTATACATTCTGCTCTACACCCGCGGAAGTCATCTCCTGTCCAGGACGCCCGCCACTTCTTTTCCACGTAGGATATGTTCTTGAATTTATTTGATACATGGTTTTTTGTTGTTTTAAACTACCAGGGTGGATAGGGTTAGGTTTTCCATGGTAGGGTAAGGTTTTTTGTGTCTTTGTGGTTTTCCTACAGTAAACTTCCTTTATTTTGGATGTGGCCTGCTCATTTGTGAGTGTTTTCATATTTGGCTGGTTAGGTTTTTTCGTCTCCACCGCTGTGCAACCATGAATATGCTTGTGACAGTTTTGTTTGTTATGAAGGTTTGGGCACGGTGCAGACGAGCGTTTCACTATCTGCACCTCCTTGTTCATTATGGCTTCGTTTTAAATCTTAATCCACATGACCATGTCTCTTTTGACGGCAGGTTTCCATGGGATGTAGGAGGACCGTGAATTTGACAGGGGTTTAGGGTTTTTGTATGAAATAGATGGCGGAGTGAGCTTTTGCCTAAGTTGAGATGCACATATAGAATTTTAGGAAGTTGGAAGAGATTAGGATTTGAGCTAGCATAGTTTTAGCAAGTTTGGAGGGTAGAAATATTTTGCAGGTTCTCTTTGTTTAGAGTCTCTCATTCAGAGGAACTGTGGGTATTGATAATAATTTTCAATATGCATATCGATGAAATGGTAATATTTGGTTGCTTTATTATTTTCTCATTATACCACTTGCTAGAGACAAATAGACTGAGATCATGTTGTATAATGGTCACAGGTAAATTATCAACACAGAAATATGTCGCGCAAATAGAAGAAGAAGACTCAAGCAACTGAAGAGAAACCTGAAGTGGAGGTGATAACCAGAGTGGAAGTCATCTATGAATATAATAAAGCTATTACTGGAGTTGAGCCAGAATAAAAATGGGGAGAAGTATATAGGATGATTTCAAGACAGAGTGTTCCAAATGCTAGTTTTGAAGATATGCCCATATATGTGAACATTGAAAGATCAGCCCTTATGAAAGTAGCTACTAGGCCTGAGTTATTCCCATGCATAGAGGTGATAGAGTGGATTCTACCTAGGGCAGATGTTACAAGGATGATATTGGAAAATACTGCAAAGCAGGGTTATGCTGCATATAGCCCAACTTATGTGTCTATGGCGTATAATTTACCAACAGCACAAACTTATCTGACTGAAAGTTGGTTAAAAGAGATGAATTTAGACATGGTGGAAACAGTCGAGAAGATGATGATACCAGGAAAACATTTCTGCACAAGGCCTTTTAGAGAGTATGAAACATCAAATCTCCATAATCCATATAGGTTTATAGCTTTGATGCTGAACAGAATCTTTAGAAGAGCTAATGGAAAAAGTTTTAAAATGGGTTGGATACCAATTATCTATTTTTTTGCTACATGAGGTACAATTTTTAACTAGGAAACTATAGTATCCAACAGTCTGTCAGCTTGTATAAGCACAGCCTTGGGAGGAGTGTCCCAAAAGAAGTCAAAATTTTACATGAGTTCTATTTTGATTTATTGTATTCTATGCACTCAGCCATTCCCATCCTTAAAGTGCCATTGGGATAAGGACCGATCTCTAGTGTATGTGGCCTATAAATTATTTTGGGCCCACAAATATTACAGCCATTATAGGGAGATTTGTGAGCATTTCATTATGCCATTATATACTTTGATTTTCTTGGTTGAAAGCAATTGTATGTCAGAAGAATCTTTGAAATTTGTGCAAGAATACAAAAGCTATTACCTGACAGAAGAAGGCCTATACTTAATAATGTATGGTGGTTCAAGAGCCCCTTCTCTTCTGCCAAAGTATGCCACAGACTATGTAATTCACAAGGAGGATGTGAGGCAATTGTATACTGATGGGATAGGAAGTTTTCTTTTTGAGCAGAAGAAGGAAGTCTATCCTATAGTGCACTTTTTGTTGGAAGTTACAAATTTTCCAGGGTGAATAATGCATCGGAGTTTGTCAAGTAATTGGAGTACTTTCTTTTCGGTGAAATGAATTTCCATAGGAATGACTCTGAGGGAAAATTTGTTGATTATTGAACAAAAGTTGGAGTACATTTCGAATATACCAATTATTGGGATAAGGATGAAGAGACCTTTCGAAATTATAGGAACATGACATCTTTAAGGAAAAGGTTCAAACATAATATTGCTACTGTTCATGGTAAAGGAAAAGTTGTTGAGAAGCAAAAAAGGCAAGAAGAAGAAGAAGCAAAAAAGAGGCAGGAAGAAGCTAACATACTAGTACATGAGGCAGAGAACTGGCTGAGAATAGAAGAAGAAAAAAAGAAACGAGTTGTTGAAGAAGCGGGAAAGAAGGTTGAAGAAGAAAAGAAAAGAAGAAGAAGAAGATGAAATCCAGAAAAAGAAGGGAGAAAGTGAAGGGTTCATATTAGAATATGTCCAAAAGAAAAAACACCCAGCATAAAAGGCAGGTGAAGGAGTGAGAGAAGAAACACAAGAAGAACAAGATCCTATTGATCAAGGACAGGTTCAGTCTGATATTGATCCATTAGAGCATGTTGTTCCTTCTAGTAGTGCAGTAGGAGAAGGTTCAATGTCAACTTCTAAAGTTGAGTTAATTCCTTTCATGCCCACTGAAGGGGAAGAGGTGCCGGATTTTAACACTATCTTTTACAACAAGGAAAAAAAGAGGATTGTCAAACGAACATAAAATAAGGTGAACACTGGGGGTAAACTCAGAACAATGGTGATGGATAAAATAGTGGTTCATGGTACTATGAAATATCCTTGGTTAATGGCTAGAGTTGGGGTAGCCCTATCCCTAGCCATTGAAGACAATGTAGATAGAATCATGACAGATCTAGAGCAGTCTCAGAAAAGGGTCACACAGTTGAAAGAGACTTTGAAGAAAGAAAGAAGTGAAAGCTAGAATTTAAAAAGAAAGTATGAGGATATGATCGATGAGGTCGATATATCAAAGGCAGAATGTCAAGATTTATAGGTAGATAAAGATTCTTTGGTAATATCTGTAGGAAATATAGAGAAGAATTCCCAAACCACCTTGGTAGAGTTGGGGAAGCTACAACAGAAATATCAAAGTTTGGAAGCCGAGAGGGATGAGCCTAGGTTAACAGTTGAAGAATTGAATAAGGAGAAGGGCATATTGGAAGGTCAAGTGACAGAGCTAGAAGTGTAGAATACCACTACAAAAGGGAAGGCCAAGCTATATGAAATTCATATAGCAGCCTTGGAGGACCAGAAGAGTTCACTAGCAACTTCACTAAAGAAAACTAAGGAGCAGAAAGTTGATATTGATCCTTTAAAGAAGTGTTACAGCTGATTTTACCACACATGGTGGATCACACATTTATGGACTTCCCTATCCCTCTGTAGACTCTTTAGACCCCATGGATCATTTTTGTACCTTTGATGTTTCCAATATCATCCCTAAAAACATGCATTATTTTCCATATGCAACTTTTAAACCTATTCTCGCGTATGTACGCGGATATGAACCTAAAACCCACGTACATCGGGATGTGTGCAAAAGGCCAAATATTTTTGGAGTTTTCCTTGATGTGGATCTGAGTCACTTGTCTCTTGGCCTTCCATATTGCTTGAGATCGCTCGAATTTGACCTTCCATTACCCCATTGAAGCACTATATAAGGAACCCTTTGGATACATTGAAAGGAGAGGAATTGAAGAGCAAGAAAACTATAGTCCATTGTTGCTAGAGCTTATACTTGAGTCTGCATCCCTTTATCACTTGTAGCACATTGTGTTCTTCCCAATCTTGCCTTTGCTTGTGAGCTTGCTATCAAGATATGGAGGATTGAAGTGGTGGAGGACTCAGGTACAGAGAAGACAGTGGTAAAAAGCAAGCCAAGGGTCAAACCAATAAAGGGGAGTGTCAATGGATGAACATACTATATAATGAAAAACAGAAACAAGGAGAAACAAAGAGCAATTCATGAATATCAAGCACATCATGCCCCCAAACCCCAAAGAAAAACAAGGAACATCCCCAGTATGGTTTCCATTTCTGTTACGGAGAAAACTTCCTATGGCTTGGGGTACCACAACAGACAGAGTAACCATAGAAATCAATCCCTTACCATATGCAAGAGAAACCAAATTTCTAACACTAAAGGATCTCAAAACATACCTTATTCTAGATGGTTGATGTAGATCCTTGTTGAGCTTTTCCACTCTCGCTTGTATTAGCAATTTTCTCTCTCAACATTCAGCAAACAGGACAAGCATGCTATATAATGGTGTTATACCTACTCTAGCATATATAATAAATAACATATAAGCATTTAAAAGCATCCATGGATTCAATACTCATTTAAATACACATTATTGGACAGGAAAATATATTTCTATTAATATAAATCATATATTACAATAGTGACAACCTCTGTTGGCATGTCTGCGAATCGGAGAAACTGAGTCCTCCACCTGGGCCTCCACCACTTCAATCCTCCATCTCTCAATAGAAAGCTCACAAGAAAAGGAAATCTTGGGAAGAACACAAAGTGCTCCAAGGGACAAAGTGATGTAGAATCAATATAAGCTCCGGCAACAATGGACTATACTTTTCTTGCTCTTCAATTCCTCTCCCTTCAATGTATCCAAAGGGTTTCTTATATAGTGCTTCAATGGGGTAATGGAAGGTCAAATCCGAGTGATCTCAAGGCATATGGAAGGCCAAGAGATAAGTGACTCAGATCCACAACAAGGAAAACTCCAAAACTATTTGGCCTTTTGCACAAATCCCGATGTACGTGGGTTTTAGGGTCATATCTGTGTACATACGCGAGAATAGGTTTAAAAGTCGCGTATGGAAGATAATGCATGTTTTTAGGGATGATCTTGGAAGCATCAAAGGTACAAAAATGGTCCATGGGGTCTAAAGAGTCTGCAGAGGGACAGGGAAGGCCATAAATGTGTGATCCACCATTTGTGGTAAAATCAGTTGTAACAGATGCCCCCTAATGTGTGAGGTTAGAGGGGTGATACGATGGCTGAAATACATTATAAGTCCATCCCAGAAGTGGAGTGGTGAAGAACCAGGTGGAAGAACCAGCCATCCAATAGTATAATACAATAATCAAACTCTGCACATAACTGCAAGTACATATAGCAGTCCAGGATACATAAGAGCACAATGGCCATGAATAGGCATGTTACAAAATATGACATGTGTTCATGGCCACATACAATATAGATAGATCAAAATCTTCATGATGAAGATATACAAAGGATCATGATCTCCATGAAAGTTGAATATACACAAGGGATCAAGATCTCCATAATGGCTAAAGATATCTGACATATAGTGGAATCAAGTCACGAGAGCTGAAATCTCATGAACACTGGCACGATCAAGGAGGTAGCATTTATGAAATGCCACCGATCTGGAAGGTCTTCTACACAATCTACTACGAGTACATGTCCTACTATGTGAATAGAGGTGTCGAGGTCTAACATAGTAGTCCATCGTCTGATTACCAGTCATTGATGTATACCGTTAACAGATGCGATATCACCCACCAATAATGAAAATGGGAGTCAAGGTACTAGAGTGCAAACTAACAAGTGTTAATAAATGTGTTGAGGTTTAACACTTGAAAGGATCCATTGATCAGGGGACATTGATGTATTCCCAAACTGTCTATGGCAAGAGAACCTACCACTGATGACTGCAAGTCTCAAGGCACTCAAAATAACTCTAGATTCCTATCCCAAAATAAATGATATGAAGTCGATGGGATGAAATCCGCTGGAAGGAGGGAATTAAGGCATCCCCCATCATCCAACATGAGGTACTCAGCAAATTTGTATAGTGTGGAAGTACTTGATCATAATGTGCACAAACCAGTATCAGTACTAGGAATGGCCGACATGCAAAGTCAAGAGAACCGAGGAATGGCCGACTCAGGTTTCAACTTAATTAGAACAAGAGCATAAAGGTGAATGGTGACTGAATGTAGGAAACATAGACTCGATATACAAAACTGGGACATATCTGCGACACAGGAGGCATCGACAGAGGCTCCATAGGGGCTGGAAGCTTAACCAATAGGTGGAGATAAACTCAGAGAAATGAGTACAAATCCTAAATTCAAACTATTAACCCAACCAATGGATGTGATATACAGTGCTCTGTTCAAAGGCGACATGACTCGACTGTTGCCAAAGATAACATCTTTTCTTGTCCGGCTTTTTGTTTTGTTTTTTTTTTGGACTTTTTGAAATATTTTGAAAAGCTTGAAAAAGAATAAAAGTGCTTTATAGTTATAGACTAGGAGGAGATGAGTGTCAACAGGAAAACAAACTAGTTCCAAGCAGTGGAACAAACCTATGCTCAATGCAAGGACACATGTGTAGGATAATGACACTCAGGGGAAAGTTCCCTCCCGATAAAAAATGGGGAATCAAGCTGCAAAGGATATGTAAAATGGCTCTGCGTGGCTAGGAGACAAGCTCGAGCTATATAGCTGATAATCAAATTTAGGGAATCCGGCATAAGGATCAATAAGGCAAGCAAAACTCATGATAATGCAATTACAACTTGACATAAGGGAGTCCTGGGAAAAAAGGCCAGCAAACAGATCAAGAGGAGTATGAGGCTCTTGCACAAATTCATAGCGATACTATACAAAGGACTCCTGGACCTAAGAGAGGACTCATAGCATGGGTACCAAATGCAAAGGGGAGCTAACTAGGACACCCATGTATAGGAAAGCTCTACCATTCACATAGTACCACTTATAACAACATCATGAAGGTTCTGTGATACCATTGAATGGGTTCGTACCTAAGGTTAAAATGAAACAGTCATAAGGTCATGCAAAATGCAAGCGGATGTGAAATACTAACCTATATGCTAGTTTATACATGATACCTGTGATAGGAACGAATGGGTCAAAACCTCGGAGAGAGTGTACAAAAATTGAACCCTACATGACAACCATATTCAACCCAAAATATTCAATAAAGAATCCAAACTATAGGGATTAGGGAGGAATGATCATGATAAATAAATTCAAAGGAAACAGTGCGGTGGACGATGGGCCATAAAAAGGAATATAAATTGTAGACCCAACATTTACATATCCACTACCACCCCCATGAGGGTGACCACTGGTGTAAAGACCGAGCGAAGGGAATAAAAATCCTCCACAAATGGAGTAGAGGATGGAATGTGACCTTTCCCAAATCTATGATAACGGTAAGGGGCTGTGATGCCCCCAAGTCTGACACCAGGGTCCATACTAGGACCAAGGAGGGGTGATAGGATACCAGGCATGCCAAAAATAAAAGGACCCAGACTCAAGAGATCATAAATATACTCAAGTAACCATGATCCCAAAGTCTAACTAGCGCATAAAGAGCACACTCCTCAGAAAATATACAACCAAAATACAAGCAAACCAAGGGGAGGATGTTTGAGCTCCCAAATGCAGCAAGTATGTGTCGCTTAGGAGAGGCTCAAAACTCCTATACACTACAAGCAGAGATACGTAACAAATTATAGTGGCCCTCAACTTCAACGCATAAAGCAACTGTGCTGTCCGACCTCTACCTAGCCAGGAAACCTACAGAATAACCTCTACAAATACCCCCTCGATAACCTAGGTAAGGAAACTAAGGTCACCTCAATATAATCAATGCTTAGGTGGACAGTCGCAGGTGGTATTGACCGTGTGGGTAGGGTAGCAAAGCCCAAAACTCTCAAAAGAGCACCCAGATATGAATACAATCCTGGAAATATCTCCGGTGCTACTTAGTTATGACCAAAGGTCATCCCAACCAATAATTGCTCACATTGCTTCGTTCTTAACTCCCTTGTAAGATGAGGATCTTGAGAAACACTAATTATATAAAGGAATTTCACACTCTCACCTGGACAGACACATAAATGTTTCGTTTAGTGGTCTTGGAGAATTTACTCACAATGAAATATTCCAAGACCCTAAAACTTAATATTGTTGGTGCACCCTATAAAATAAAAGAGTGTAATTCATTTTATTATGCGTTGATTTAAATTGGCCATAATTACTCAAAGGAAAATGATCGTGCAACTAATGAAGTTATGACTCAGCAGTGAAGTAAATATGTGCACCATAACAAACAATGCTAAGTGCAATCTTTGTCAAATGAAAAATAGGGTATGCCACTACATGAGATGCATAAATATATATTCCTTTCCAAATGCCAATGCAATCCTTCCTATATGAAAGCCTAAACACAAATCTCATCCAAGCAATCCAATGCAAGTACCTCCTCAAATCCATATCTAAGATGCAACTAAGAGTGAAACTACTTTGTATTTTTCAATATAAAAGAAATAAAAATGCAATAAAAGTCATCTAAAACTCTCAGTCTCTTTAGCAAGTATAAAAAACAAGCCCGACAAGACACCGAGACAAAAAAGAGTAATGCATTAATGGAAAAACAAAAAGGATAAATGACTAAAACTACTTTGAAATAAAAATCAATGAAAAAGCGGTATCTGGTCACAAAAGAAGCATCCAACAGACAACATTGGACCCAAGGAAGACCCAACCACACTCACAACCCACCAAACAACTTCCCACAACATCAAACTCACCAAAAGGGAGGATGTACGCTACTGTTTAAAGAATAGTTGTGTATATACGCGACTTTTAGCCAAAACGTTGCATGTATACATGGATTTTGGCCAAAAACCTGTGTGTATACGCGACTTTTGGCCAAAAAACAGCGTATGTACGCGACTTTTGGAAAAAAACCTATGTATACAGAGAAGACAGTGGTAAAAAGTAGGCCAAGGGTCAAACCAATAAAGGGGAGTGTCAATGGATGAACATACTATATAATGCAACACATAAACAAGGAGAAACAAAGAGCAAGTCATGAATATCAAGCACATTATGCCCCCAAACCCCAAAGAAAAACAAAGAACATCCCTATTATGGTCGCCAATTCTGTTATGTAGAAAAATTCCTATGGCTTGGGGTAAAACAACAGACAGAGTAATAGCAGAAATCAATCCCTTCCCATATGCAAGAGAAACCAAATATCTAATACTAAAGGATCTCGAAACATACCTTATTCCAGATGGTTGATGTAGATCCTCATTGAGCTTTTCCACTCTCGCTTGTTTTAGCAATTTTCTCTCTTGACATTCAACAAACAGGACAAGGATGCTATATAACGGTGTTAGGCCTACTCTAGAATATATAATCAATAACATATAAGCATTTAAAAGCATCCATGGATTCAATACTCATTTAAATACACATTATTGGACAACAAAATATATTTCTATTAATATAAATCAGAGATTACAATAGTGACAACCTCTGTCGGCATGTCTGCGAATCGAAGAAACTGAATCCTCCACCTGAGGCTCCACTACTTCAATCCTCCATCTCTTGATAGCAATCTCACAAGCAAAGTAAATCTTGGGAAGAACACAAAGTGCTCCAAGGGACAAAGGGATGTAGACTCAAGTATAAGCTCCAGCAACAATGGACTATAGTTTTCTTGCTCTTCAATTCCTCTCCTTTCAATCTATCCAAAGGGTTCCTTATATAGAGCTTCAATGGGGTAATGGAAGGACAAATCCGAGCGATCTCAAGGAATATGTAAGGCCAAGAGACAAGTGAATCAGATCCACATCAAGGAAAACTCCAAAACTATTTGGCCTTTTCCACACATCCCGATCTACGTGGGTTTTAGGGTCATATCCACGTAAATACACGAGAATAAGTTTAAAAGTTGCATATGGAAAATAATGCATGTTTTTAGGGATGATCTTGGAAACATCAAAGCTACAAAAATGGTCCATGGGGTCTAAAGAGTCTGCAGAGGGACATGGAAGGCCATAAATGTGTGATCCACCATGTGTGGTAAAATCAGCTGTAACAAGAAGCATGCCCTTATGCTTCGAAAGAAGATTCATCAAACACAACTGTAGATGGTGGAAGAAAGATTTAAAGTTCAACAGATCAACATCAGATTAGAGGAAATTGTAAATACTACTTCTTCTTTTTTTGATAGAACACAGGATATCCTAGAAACTCTGCAAGGAAGGATGACATGGGTAGAAACGAACAAGGAATCTCCCATAGATATATCTATCAAATATCTGGAGACGTTAAAGATGGAGTATGAGCTGATTGAGTTCTCTAGCAAAGAAACATAAGAACTAAAAAAGACAGTGAAGAAAACAAAGAATGCATGTGCTGAATTATGTAGGAGAGTGCTCCTAACTTATAATCAGTGTCAGAACTCGGTTGCAAAGAGATTAGAAGTGCTACCAGAGTATGAAATATTTTTGAAGCAATTACAAGAAAGATGCAACGAAGATGTATAGGTCATTCAACAAGGTAAGGAGTTAGATGAAAATATACTTAAGATTGAAATAGCACATGCAGTTGTGAGTATCCACTTGCTGGAAGACAAGCTGCATTTGATTCCTGCCAGGATTGCGGGTGTAAAATCCCAGGCTGCTCAGCACAAAATTAATATTAGATTTCTCAAACCTTCTAGTTTTGAGAATATAGCAGTAGAGGAAAATGTGTGGAGAAAGTTTATGAACGACCAGGTTGGACCCTCTTAGGTGGATTGTCTAGCACTTTAATAAATAATGTAATATATTGTATTTATCTTTTTGTTCAAAAGCTAAAAGACAAAAAATTTGTATGGGAAAGGTTGGGGAAGCCCAAAAGACAATAAGGGCAGCTCAAGAGTTTTTGCTTTTTGTATAAATATAGGCAAGCTTGATGTATGAGAAAACCTTTTTTCAGACTATCTTTGTGCAAAATTATTGTAAGAAGAACTATTTCATCTTATAATAAAGAGTTATATTTTTTTGGCTGGAGAAAGCACTATGGGGTTTCAAATGCTTGACATGGACTTGTTGGATGTGAACTATTTCTGTTTCATCTCATTTTCATGAACTGTGAGATCGTTCTAACTTATGAACTCTTTCATGTCATGAATGTGCTCCTGTTTATTTCTGTGAATTTTCCATAATCATATTTGAGTAATGAATGTTTTAATTAACAATGAGGTATCTCTTTGTTTATCTGTCGATTGATCTTCATGTATTCATAAATATTAACAACTATATGTAGTGTTTTTAATGCACGATATACAATACATTAATCAACATTAATTACAGTATTGATCCCTAGGGATAGGTTAGTGAGTCTTAGTTAGTTGTTCTTTGTTTATGATTTAGAAGCGAGAGAGGTAAGACGAGAGGTAAGAACCTGCACATCACATTGTGACACTCCTTGTTATATCTATCGTCTGCATTTAGTTAGGCACTTGCATTTCATACATGAAAATAAAACTAAAAAATACACCTAAATGGTGGACCAGGCCACAATCGATAAAATAAGCTTTAACCATTACTTAACCTATGGTAGCCGGACCGTAAACCGGACGGATTCCCCATACCAAACAATAACGAGCTAATTGGGAATGCTTATTGGGGAGAATCCCTACTATTTTTACCTGTGATTTTCCAGGCCTCAACAGTTTTTGCGCTAGAAGGAGGGCCACCAGTGCATGGTTGGCTGAGGAAGTCAACTTTCTCGAAATTACTCCACCAGTGACAGTTCTGAAACCAGTTTGCCTCAGAAACCCACACCTGAAGAAATAGGAAAGGGGTATCTCTATCCCATTGATAACGAAGTGGTTAAATATTTAAGGAGGATTACCAGGGCATATGCGAAAAATATTCGGGGGTTACCTATTATACCTTTTCTACCTAGAAGAGAGTATCAAAAGAAGGACCGTCCTCAATTGGAAGATTCAGTGTTGGTATAATATCTTGAAGAATTGGTAGAAATAGCCTTATAAGAAGTTGTCCAATCTTTGGATCAGTTGGGACCAGATTCCCCTCACTGTTCACCTTTCCAGACCCCTATTCAATCCCCACCCCATACTGCACTCAGAATCATGGCCAATGTGAATGCCAATCAGCCACCTCCACAGCCTGCTTGGAGAGATAGATCTCCTTTAAACTTGACACCTCCATTGCATGAGTTTTGACAAAATTTTACCCAAGTTTGAACCCAGTGAAGGAATTCTTGTAGATGCTCACTTCTAGAGCTTTTATCTAGCTTTATAAGGTATACAAGTAACAGAACATGAAGATGTAGTTTGCAGATTATTCCCGCATACCCTTAAAGGAAAAGCAGCTTCATGGTACTTTGCTCTACCTGCAAATTCAATCACAAATTGGAATATTTTTGAGAGACTGTTCAGAAACAAATACAGAATCCAGAAAACTCACGTAGCTTTAATGAAAGGATTGATTACCTTAAAGAAAGAAAAGAAAGAGAGGGTACATAATTTTACTCAGAGGTTCGCTGCCTACCTGAATAAATTCAATGCAGCTGATAAACCATCTGAGCATGCTCTAATTGAGTACTATACCTCAGCCCTTGGCCCTGATCTAGCCATGTTTGCCAAGAGATCAGTTAGGCCCACTTTGGTAGATACTTATGAAGAAGCTGAGAAGGTAGAGGCAGAATTGGAGAGTATAGAACACTATCCTACACAGTCAGATGAAAAAAATTATGGAAACAAAATCCCCTATTATTAACTAAACCCAAGGATGAATGATCACAGGAGTTAAAGGGGGTAGTGAAGATGATGCAAAAGTTATCAAACAAGGTTATTGATTTAGAAAAATAAAAGGAGGCACATAAGCAATACAAGCCTTATTATAAGAGGAGAGAAGACAATAGTCAGCCTAAGACTCCCTCACACAGTCCCTCGGCCATGTATTTGACAGATGTTGGAATGGATAATTTTTGTACATTTGATCAGCAACCTCATTCTGAGAAGAATTTCCCACAATGGATAAATTCTATGACCTTAGTGATGAATCAATTGTTGGATTCTAAGTTAATAGAGACTGTGGAAGAGAAAGGAAAATATCATGAACCTACAGAAACACAAGAGGAAGATGCCTTGGTTGTATGGGACAGTGGGTCTATGTTCAACTTAGAAGATGAAGATTTCCCTGACAAAGAAGAACCATCAGAGACAAATGCCAGAACAAGGAGCCATAATCCATTAAAAGAAGATAAATTGATACTTCCAAAGATCAAGAAAATCCAAGAGAACATAAATAAAATGAAGAGTAATACTTCAACTATTAACATACCTGAGTTTGTCATTTCAAACCAGAACCCTAAGAAATTCAATACACCTATAAATCCTACTAAAAATAAAACTGAAAATGTCAAGAAGAATCGGGATGAACATGAGATGGGATATGTCATTGTGGAATACATTAAAAGAGCTAAAGCAAATATCTCATTGTTTGAAATGTGCAATTTACCTCAGCAGAAAGAAAAGATTTTGAAAGCACTTGAGACACCCAAGAAGGAGCCTCCCATTGACAACCAACCTGAAGAAGAGATTGGTGAGGAAAGCTTAGGAGGAATATCTAAGTATAAAACTCCATCATTTCTTCTCACCTTTGATATTTTCAATTATAATGTGCATAACTGTTTAGTGGACTCAGGAGCGTCAATCAATGTCATGCCACTTTCAGTTTGCAAGCAAATCAACGGTCAACCTAAACCAACTACTGGCCAAGTTCTTCAATTAGATGGAACAACATTAAAAGTAATAGGAGAAATGGAAGATGTTCTGATCCGTTTATCCGCAGATGAGAGGGTATGTCAATACATAGACATTGTCGTAGCAGATATCTCGGATTCTTATGGTTTGGTTTTGAGTCAGGATTGGTCAGTGAGGTTAGAATTACATTTTGCATCGGATTGGTCCCATTTGTGGTTTCCTTTTAAAGGATGTCAAAATAAGATAAAGGTGTTAAGAGAGACTCAAATGAAATATAATGTGATTCAGTTGGAGGGAAAAAATGAACTAGTAAACTCTGTGTTGAGAAATTATTTTCTTGAACTGGAACTGGGAAATTACCAAGGTGAAGAAGCTAGTAGTATCCCTGATATCTAGCCTGATCTCCTTTGATTTTCACGGGCTGATGAGTTTGATTGTAACATAGTAGATTTAGTTTCAGATGTAGTTAGAAATTCAAATTCAGTAGGAGTAGAAAGTTTTTGGATTCTTTATTTCGATGGTTCTAAAACATTGGAAGGATCAGGAGCTGGTTGTATCTTGATCGATCTAGAAAAAAATAAACATTTTCTTTCTTGTAGGTTAGAATTCGAATGCACAAATAACACAGCCAAATACGAAGCACTAGTTCAGGGACTTAAAAAAGCAATAGAATTGAAAGTAAAAAATCTGAAAGTATATGGAGATTCTGAAATCGTTGTTAAACAAATTTCGAACAAAATACATTGCATTTCACCACATTTGAAAGCTTACCAAAATGAAGTTTGGGATTTACTGATAAATTTTCATGCATTCAATATTGTGTCAATTCCTAGATTAAAGAATGCAACAACTGACTTATTAGCTACCTCAGCTGCAAGATTAGTACCTTCTAATAATATATTCTCTATTGAATTGCTTTTCAGGCCTTCTGTTCCAGATAACATCACAAATATAAGTGTTTTTTACAATGATCAACAATCTTGGAATGTTTAATTAATGATGATACTTTCAAAGGAGCAATAATAGATGACGAAGAACATCAAGCAGAATTACAGTACGGGAATTTCATTCCAAAAGGAGTGAGGACTTTGGAACAAATTTTTGATTTGGACAACAAATTCAAAAATCCATCGAATGTCAAGACTCATAGCTCATCTTTACAATTCGAGCTGATAAATCTAGGGACAGAAGCTGAACCCAAATATGTAAATTTGGGGAAATATTGTTCACCCGGTGAGAGGAGTAAATTCATCAGCTTTCTCAAACAATATAAGGATGTATTTGCTTAGACTTATGAATACCTAGAGACATATGACACTAAAATTATGCATCATGTGATTCCAATCAAGGTTGGAATCAAACCTTATCAGCAACCTCCGAGGAAAATGCATCCGAAGCTAGAACCCCTAATTCAAAGTGAGGTGAAAAGCTGCTAGATGCTAAAATCATATTTAAAGTCAGACATTCAGAATGGGTCTCTAATTTGGTACCAGTGTGGAAAAAGTCTAGAGGGATCAAACTTTGCGTAGATTTCAGAAATATTAATCATGCATCAGATAATGATAATTATCCTGTCCCGCTCATGGAACAAATACTACAAATGGTCTCAGGTTCCGAACTGTTCTCTCTATTGGATGGATTCTTTGGTTATAATCAATTATTAGTAGCATAAGAGGACAAGCTCAAGACTACTTTTAGAACCAAGTGGGGAACTTTTGCATATAGGAGGATTCCCTTTGGACTTATCAATGCTGGAGCAACTTTCTAGAGGGCTATGGATATAGCTTTCCACGGTCTGATTGGTCATAGTGTTGTGTTCTATCTATATGACGTCACAATATTTTCAAAGAAGAGAGCAGAACATGCTTATCATTTGAAACATATTTTTGAGCACTGCAGGAAATATGGCATTTCATTAAATCCTAAGAAATGTGTGTTCGCAGTCACAGAAGGAAAGCTATTGGGTCATGTCATTTCTAAAAAAGGGATCTCCATAGACCCGAAAAGGATTAGAGCCATAGAACAGATCTCTTTACCCCATAATAAAAAGGGTATGCAATATTTTATGGGGACAATCAATTTTGTGCGAAGGTTTGTACCAGACTTTGCTCAAATCATCAAACCTTTGCAGCAAATGGTCAAACAGAGTGTGCAGTTCAAATGGACTGATTTGGAGAAAAATGCATTTAGCAAGATCAAAACATCTGTTGCTCATGCACCAACACTCAAAAGTCCAAATTTTGAAAAGGATTTTATTCTGTACACTTTCATTTTCAATGATACATTAGTAGTTGTGCTTACACAGAAAGAAGATGGGGGAAATGAGTACCCCATATCATTTATCAGCACTGGTATGCAGGGGGATGAATTGAACTATCCCACAGTTGATAAACAAGCTTATGCAGTTTTTAAGGAGGTAAATAAATTCAGGCCATACATACTTAAGAATCGCACTAAAGTAATAGTCCCACGCCTAGCAGTATGATCCCTTTTTGTACAAAAAGAATTGGGGGAAAGAAGAGGTAACTGGGTGACTACTTTGCAAGAATACGATCTTGAATTCAAACCAGCAACTATAGTTAAAGGACAAGGACTTTGTAAACTAATAGCTGAAAGTCAAAACAATGAAGATTCCAGCTGGGATAATGAAGCTGAATTACACATGGTGGATGTATGTCCCCTATTCACAGCTCCAGACTCCTGGTATCAAGATTTGGTCCATTATCTTCAAGAACTATATTTACTAGAGCATTGGAGTCCCAAGAAAAGAAGAGCATTACGTCTGAAATCAGAACTATACCAGATTATAAATGGAGTGATGTTTGGAAAGAACTATGATGGAGTCTTCCTCAGATGCTTGGAACAAGAATATGCAAAGAAGCTTGTAGCAGAATTACATGATGGACCTGCTGGAGGTCATGTCTCAGGAGACACAACCACACATAATATTCTCAGACCTGAATATTATTGGCCATCATTATTTAGAGATGCTCATGCTCATGTTAGAAAATGTGACACTTGCCAAAGAAGCGGTGGGAGACAAGATAAAGCAGCAGGACCATTGAAACTAGTGATTATCTCGGAACCATTTGAACAATGGGGAATCGACATTATCAAAGAAATCAATCCAAATTCCTCATTGCAGCATAAATATATTTTGACAGCAACTGATTATTTCACCAGATGAGTAGAGACCATTTCGTTATGAAAAGTAAACGAGGATGCAGTTATGGATTTCTTGCAGAACCACATTATGACCAGGTTTGGGGTTCCAATTTCCATGGTTTTTTATAATGCTTCTTATTTCTCATCTATTAGATTAACTGCATTTGCTAATGAAAGAGGAATTAAGCTACACTATTCTGTGAATTACTACCCACAAGGAAATGGTTTGGCGGAATCTACAAATAAAAATCTGATTAGAATCTTAAAGAAAATAGTGATAGAAAATCAAAGGAGCTAGCATCTAGCTTTACCTAATGCACTTTGGGCCGATAGAATCACACCAAAGAACTACTTAGGTGTGTAACCCTACACTCTTGTCTATGGGAAAGAAGCGGTCCTCCCTCATAATCTTTTGTTTCCATCTTCCATATTGGCCCAAGAATCTAGGGGTACTGATAATGAAATTCTGCAAATCTGAATTTATAATATGCTGAAGTCAGAAGAGTCTAGGTCCAAAGCCCGTGAAAGGTTTAAGCATAAACAAGAAATGATCATAGAGATGGTTTGACAAACACAAATATGGGAACAAAGAATTTGAAGTAGGTGATCTGGTTTTTAAGTGGGATCACCCGCATGGTGAGAAGGGAAATCACACTAAATTTCAGCAACTATGTGTAGGCCCTTTTCAGATTGCGGCAAAGATAGGACCCTAAACTTACAAGTTGCGAGACTTACAGGGGTGGGAGGAGAACTTACCAATAAATGGTTTAGTTCTCAAGCCTTATTTTTCCTGATGATTTTTTTTATTTTGTTTTCTTGTACATAAATGAATGTTTTGATTTGTTTGTTTACTTTAGGTTAGTTTTAGTTTGTTTTTACTGGCTCATATTCTGATTGCTTGTAATTTTTTTCATTTTGTTTTAATAAATCAACACAACTTTTGGTTTTTGGAGTTCATCATAGTTCTGGATAAACTGAAATCTTTGATCAAAGACTGCCTACTATTTACACATGCAATGTTTAAAGATTCTTCAAGACTAGCAGATTTTCTAAATGGATTATGAACACATTTGAAGTCCTGCTTAATCCTTGTGAAATAACTAAGGATAGAAAAGTCTAGAGTACTATTTTGAGGCTCCATTCATCTCACATTAAAATCTGTCCTAGGGGGTAATAGAAAAAGGCCCATGGAAAGGAACCAAGGTAAACAGTGTATTATATTTAAATGATCCCATGCCATAAATTGAGAGCCAAAAGGCTAATAAGAGTCAAAATATCATAAAAGAAATATGTATCAAAAACACATACTGAACCACATTAGTATAAATGAGATTGCTAAAGTTCTTCTCCGTCCGTGAGTTAAAATTAAATTATCTCTCACACAAAAGGACACTATGGATAGAGGAGCCTGAATTAAAATTCAGAAAGAAAGCAATCAGGGAGGACTTAAAAGGACGAAAGTCTAGAAGCACCAAAAAGTGCAAATTGGCATAGGAATGAGGAACAAACGGATATATCTGTTTACCATATGTTACGATCCTATGGTGTCTAAGCTAAAAGCCACCCATAGGCAGAGGTAAAATAGAATTCATATCTTTGGCCTCAAAAGAGTTATCCAGACTTTGAAATCGTGGTTTCCCCCTTCTTAAAACTGAACTATCATCAATGATTAAAGTTCATAAATCTTGCATTTTAGGAATCCAAATATCTTGAAGAAACCTAATAAAATGATATCACTGAAACAGTCTGTTGTATCAAAGAATAAGTTGTTCAGAGATCTGTGTCCGTCTGGTAGTTACCAATTGTTGCAATTGCAACTTTTTTCCCTTGAAATTTTTTATTTTTAGGATCCCCCCCCTTTTAGTTAGATATCCAGATGGCCTAAGAGTGTCTTATTTTTACCAAGGTTTTCCCAAGGCTCAGCAGTATTGTGTAAGAAATTAGTCTTTTTGCATGCCCACATCGGATGTTTAGTTGACTAGTCCGCCGATACAGTGGAGGCATAGTGCACTATCTATCCAATGTGTTTATCGAAAGCCTTCCGAGGTCTGAGCCGTTGTATCGGGAGTGAGTTTATCTAGGCTCTCGGATATAGTCTTCTGAGGTTCTAGCGTCTCAGTATAAAGTGGATCTGATGGATCAGATGTCCCTTCGACTATTGTTTTTCGATGTCCGGTAAAGTTGGCATTTTCGCCGTCGGTTTCATGTTTCGAAATGAACTGAGAGATTTAGTTTATCCACCATCCTATGTTGCGGAGGGTTAGTGTTGAATTGATCTGAAACTTCATGGTGCTCCCATCGATATTGAAAAAGCTAGTCTTGTCGATTTTCGATGTGTCTTTCCCATGCGATTACCGGGTAGGTAGAGCCATTCCCATCCGATGTTGTAGATGTCTTCAAGACTATATGTCTGACATTTGGTTAATATTTTTTCTCGCCAGTGTGAGTTTCACTCCTGGTCGAGGTTTATAAAACCGTTTCAAGCCCGTGACTTGTCATTCTCATCATGGAGCCATCCTGTCAATTGCACACCACTTTCAAGCTTCTATACATTCTCCTCTATGCCCACAGAAGTCATCTCCTCCCAAGATGCTTTCCACTACGTTGCCAGGTAGGATCCGTTCTTGAATTTGTTTGATACATGGTTTTTTATTGTTTTAAACCATCAGGGTGGATAGGGTTAGGTTTTCCACTGTAGGGTAAGGTTTTTTGCATCTTTGTAGTTTTCCTATGGTGAACTCCCTTTATTTGGGATGTGGCCTGCTCATTTGTGAGCATTTTCATTTTTTTTCGGTTAGGTTTTTCCGTCTCCACCGATGTGCAACCATGAGTATGCCTGTGATAGTTTTGTTAGTTGGGAAGGTTTGGGAACAATTCAAATGAGCATTTCGCTGTTTGCACCTCCCAATTCATTATGGCCTCATTTTAAATCCTAATTCGCATGGCCATGTCTCCTTTGATGGTAGGTTTCCATGGGATGTAGGAGGACCATGAATTTGATAGGGGTTTAGGGTTTTTGTGTTGAAACAGACGGCGGTGTGAGATTTTGCCTTAGTTGAGATGCACATATAGATTTTTAGGAAGCTGGAAGAGATTAGGGTTTGAGCTAGCAGAGTTTTAGCAGGTTTGGAGGGAAAAAATATTTTGCAGGTTCTCTTTGTTTAGAGTCTCTCATTCAGAGGAACTGTGGGTATTGATAATAATTTTCAATATGCATATCGATGAAATGGTAATATTTGATTGCTTTATTGTTTTCTCATTACACCTTTTGCTAGAGATAAATAGACTGAGATCATGTTGTATAATGGTCACAGGTAAATTATCAACACAACAATATGCTGCGAAAACAGAAGAAGAAGGCTCAAGTAGCCGAAGAGGAACCTGAAGTGGAGGTGATAACAAGAGTGGAAGTCATCTATGAAGATACTAAATATATTACTAGAGTTGAGCCAGAATACAAATGGGGAGAAGTATATAGGATGATTTCAAGCCAGAGTGTTCCAGATGTTGGTTTTGAAGATATGCCCATATATGCGAACATTAAAAGATCAGCCCTTATGAAAGTAGCTACTAGGCCTGAGTTGTTCCCATGCGCAGAGGTGATAGGGTGGATTCTGCCTAGGGAAAATGTTACAAGGATGATATTGGAAAATACCGCTAAGCAGGGTTATGATGCATATAGCCGAGCTTATGTGTCTATGGCATATAATTTACCAACAGCACAAACTTATTTGACTGAAAGTTGGTTAAAATACCTGAATTTAGACATGGTGGAAACAGTCAAGAAGATGATGATACCAGGAAAAAAAAATTGTACAAGGCCTTCTGGAGAGTATGAAACATCAACTCTCCGTATTCCATATAGGTTTATAGCTTTGATGCCAAACAAAATATTTGGAACAGATAGTGGAAAAAGTTTTAAAATGGGTTGGATACTAATTATCTATTTTGTTGCTACACAAGGTACAATTTTTAACTGGGCAAGCATAGTATCCAACAGTATGTCAGCTTGTATAAGTGCAGCCTTGGGAGGAGTGTCCCAAAAGAAGTCAGAATTTTACATGAGTTCTATTTTGATTGATCGCATTTTGTGCACTTAGCCATTCCTAGCCTTAAAGTGCCATTGGGATAAGGACCAAGCTCCAGTGTATGCGGCCTATAAATTATTCTAGGCCCACAAATATTATAGCCATTATAGGGATATTTGTGAGCATTTCATTATGCCATTATATACTTTTATTTTCTTGGTTGAAAGCAATTGTATGTCAGAAGAAGCTTTCAAAGTTGTGCAAGAATACAGAATCTATTATCTGATAGAAGAAGGCCTATACTTCAGAATGTATGGTGGTTCGAGAGCCCTTTCTCTTTTTCCAAAGTATGCCATAGAATATGTAATTCACAAGGAGGCTATGAGGCAGTTGTATATTGATAGGATAGGAAGTTTCCTTTTTTAGCAGAAGAAGGCAGGCTATCCTACAATGCCCTTTTTTGTTGGAAGTTACTAATTTTCCAGGGTGAAGAATGCATCGGATTTTTTCAAGGAATTGGAGTGCTTTCATTTTGGTGAAATGAATTTCCATAGGAATGACTCTAAGGGAAAAGTTGTTGATTATTGCACAGAAGCTGGAGTACATTTCGAATATACCAATTTCTAGGATAAGGATGAAAAGACCTTTCGAAATGCTAAGGAGAAGGTTCAAACAGAAGATAGCTACTGTTGGTGGTAAAGGAAAAGTTGCTAAGAAGCAGAAAAGGAAATAAGAAGAAGAAGCAAAAAAGAGGTAGGAAGAAGCTAACAGACTAGTATAGGAGGCAGAGAACTAGCTAAGAACAGAAGAAGAAGAATAGAAATGAGTTGCTGAAGAAGTGGCAAAGATGGTTGAAGAAGAAAAGAAAAGAAAAGAAGAAGATGAAATTCGAAAAAAGCAGGCAGAAAGTGAAGGGTTCAAATTAGAAGATGTCCAAAAGAAAAAGAAGCCAGCAGAAAAGGCAGGTGGAGTGAGAGAAGAAACATAAGAAGAAAAAGATCATATTGATCAAGGATAGGTTCAATCTGATATTGATCCATTATAGACTATTGTTCCTTCTAGTAGTGCAGTAGGAGAAGGTTTAGTGTCAACTTCCAATGTTGAGTTAATTCCTTTCATGCCTACTGAAGGGGAAGAGTTGTCATATTTTAACACTAACTTTTACGACAAGGAAAAAAAGAGGATTGTCAAACGAATAGAAAAGAAAATGAACACTGGGGGTAAACCCAGAATGATGGTGACAGATAAAAAAGTGGTTCATGGTACTAACAAAGATCCTCTATTAATGGCTAGAGCTAGGGTAGCCCTATCCCTAGCCACTGAAGACAATGTAGATAGAATCATGACAGATCTAGAGCAGTCTCAGAAAATGGTCACACAGTTGAAAGAGACTTTGAAGAAAGAAAGGAGTGAAAAACAAAATTTGAAAACAAAGTATGAGGATATGATCGGTGAGGTCGATATATCAAAGGTAGAATGTCAAGATTTACAGGAAGATAAATATTCTTTGGTAATATCTGCAGGAAATATAGAGAAGAATTCCTAGATCACCTTGGCAGAGTTGGGGAAGCTACAGCAGAAATATCAGAGTTTGGAAGCCAAGAGGGATGAGCTTAGGTTATCAGTTGAAGAATTGAATAAGGAAAAGGGAAAATTGGAAGTTCAAGTGACAGAGTTGGAAGTGTAGAATACCACTGCAGAATGGAAGGCTAAGCTATATGAAACTCAGATAGCAGCCTTGGAGGACCAGAAGAGTTCACTAGCAGCTTCACTAAAGACAACTATGGAGCAGAAGGTTGATATTGAGCCTTTAAAGAAGCATGCCCTTATGCTTCGAAAGAAGATTCATCAAATGCAACTACAGATGGTGGAAGAAAGACTCAAAGTTCAACAGATCAACATCAGATTAGAGGAAATTGTAAATACTACTTCTTATTTTTTGGATAGAACATAGGATATCCTAGAAACTATGCAAGGAAGGATGACATGGGTAGAAACGAACAAGGAATCTCCCGCAAGTATATATTTCAAAGATCTGGAGACATTAAAGCTGGAATACGACCTGATTGAGTTTGCTAGAAAAGTAGCAGAAGAACTAAATCAGCTCCTACAAAGAATTCCTATGCTGAATTCTATAGGAGAGTGCTCCTAACTTATAATCGGTGTCAGACCTCGACTGCAAAGAGATTAGAAGTGCTTCCAGAGCATGAAATATTTTTGAAACAATTACAAGAAATATGCAATGAAGATGTACAAGCCATTCAGCAAGTTAAGGATTTAGATGAAAAGATAGTTAAGACTGAAATAACACATGCAGCTATGAGTATCCACTTGCTGGAAGACCAATTGCATTTGATTCCTACCAGGATAGCGGGTGTAAAATCCCAGGCTACTCAGCATGAAATTAATATCAGATTTCTCGAACCTTCTGGTTTTGAGAATATAGCAGGAGAGGAAAATGTGTGGAGAAAGTTTATGAACGAGCAAGCTGGACCCTCTTAGGTGGACTGTCTAGCACTTTAATAAAGAATGTAATATATTGTATTTATCTTTTTGTTCACAAGCTAAAAGACAAATTTTTTGTATAGGAAAGGTTGGGGAAGCCCAAAAGACAACGAGGGTAGCTCAAGAGTTTTTTCTTTTTGTATAAATATAGGCAAGCTTGATGTATGAGAAGACCTTTTTCAGACTATCTTTATGCAAGATTATTGTAAGAAGAACTATTTCATCTTATAATAAAGAGTTATATTTTTTTGGTTGGAGAAAGCACTGTGGGGTTTCAAATGCTTAACATAGACTTGTTGGATGTGAACTATTTCTGTTTCATCTTGTGTTCATGAACTGTGAGATCATTCTAACTTATGAACTCTTTCATGTTATGAATGTGCTCCTGTTTATTTCTGTAAAATTTCCACAATCATATTTGAGTAATGAATGTTTTAATTAACAATGAGCTATATATTTGTTGAGTCTGTTGATTGATATTCATGTATTCATAAATATTAACAGCTATCTGTAGTGTTCTTAATGCATGATATATAATACATTACTCAACATTAATTACAGTATTGCTCCCTAGGGATAGGTTAGTGAGTCTTAGTTAGTTGTTCTTTGTTTATGATTTAGAAGCGAGAGAGGTAAGACGAGAGGTAAGAACCTGTGCATCACATTGTGACACCCCTCGTTATCTCTATCGTCTGCATTTAGTTAGGCACTTGCATTTCATACATAAACATAAAACTAAACAATACACCTAAACGATGGACCGGGATGCAACCAGTAAAATAAGCTTTAACCGTTACTTAACCTACGGTATCTAGATTGTAAACCGAACGGATTCCCCATACCAAACAATAACGAGCTAATTGGGAATGCTTATTGGGGAGAATCCCTACTATTGTTACCTGCGATTTTCCAGGCCTCAACAAAGTGATAGATAATCACTTAAAACTTAGGGAAAGTGAGTTTTGGGGTATAAATAGTTTTAAAATTAGCACCCCCATGGAAAATTCTCCCTCTAAACCACACTTTTATGACCATTTTGAAATTTTACAATTAAAATACACCTTATCAATGATTTTATTAAAAACTAAAAATTTGAGATAGTCTCCTTTTCCTTCATTGTGTACTAGTTCAACATATCTCTGTCCTTTTAGAGGATCAATTGGTGCAACCACCCTTATCTCTGAATCTTCAAATGATAGGATTATTTTCTTGAAAATGATGATGATCTAATTGTCTATCGCATAGTCGATCCCCAAAAGTGCAGGATATGGGTTTCTATCATTGACAATATGGATCACTTCAAAATACGCATATGTTCTCAGGATTTCTACCTCGACAGGCGCCTGAGTTAGTCGACCAATAGGTAGAACCTTCGACTAATTTGCTAATATGAGTTGAATGGGAGACAAATCGAGTCGCAATTTTCCCATACTTTCCCATGTATTTATTGTCAAAATATTGACATCACATCCCAGGTCCAAAATGACATTGTCCATATCATAATCTCATATTTGTGCATTCATTCTTAAGTTGCGACCGGTCTTTAATATTTTCCGACATGGTTAACTCTTCCATATGGTCGCAACTCCTCTTGAGTTTCTTCTATTAGAGTACTCCCAATTCATTGACAACATCTTTATTGTGGATTAGTGATAAGCAAGTTTTAAAAAATTCTTTAAGTTTACTAACCTTTCTCTTCGATTTCTTTCGGGATAATTGATCAAACCTTTTAGGAATATCCCCTACTTGTCTTCTTGGTAGTGTAGGAGAAAACCTTGATGCTTGATTCTCGTCGATGAATCTTGGTTTGGCTTCTAAGAAAACTTATTTCTCTTTCTGGACATTGAATGGTACTTTATTTTGTGCCATCAATCGCACCTATGGTTTTCCATGCTGTGCATCTTGGTCTTCTCTAGTCGCAACACCTCCTCTTGTTACGACAACAATGTTTTCTTATCTCATCTCAGCAGAAATCATGTAGATGTTCTGGTTGAGATTTGGGTTAGGATTCTGCAAGGGAATTGGATTTCCCATATTCTTAGCATGCCACTTAGCAATAAGTTGAGTACATTCCTCAAAAATGTGGTTGATGTTAGGATTATTAATCCTCCCTTGTCCAAATTTGGTCATATGTCTAAATTGGGAGTCATGTCTAAATCGGGATTCCATCTAGTCTATTTATAGTCATTAACACCATTGGGTCCACTTGACCTAATTGGGGCACATGTTTCAGTTACTAAAGTGTGGGGAACACTAATTGAGGCTCAGTGCCACTTATTGCACTTGATTGCATAATTTTAGGAGCCTTCTAGATCAATCCCTACAATTTAGGAAGCCACTGGGAGTGCCGAAACCAACCAAGGTCAGTTCACTTCAGTTAATGACTAGTCAAGCTAAGTTAGGAGTCAGTTACATTCAGTTCTATTCCTCTACATTCAGTTAGCGCTAGGTTTACTTGAATGAACACATGTGGGGCGCATTTCTCACCTACCACTATCAGTTAACCTTAGCCAACACTGAATGTAACACTTTAGTTGTGTTTTAGAGCTCCGATGAACTCCAGTTATGGTTTAGACAAGGTTAGTTAACCACTGAGTCCTCCGATAGTGATTTAGACAAGGTCTTGGTTACCTACAGTCAAGTAGAGTCTAATCAATTCAAACTTCCTCATGTGGATTCAAATTTCTTGTGGCTATTAAAGCCATTGTACTTCATTGTAATTATATATCTAATTACTCTTTGATTAATGAAAAGCATTCACAACTGCAAGCCATTTTTGCACTGTTTCAATCTTCAATAACTGAGTAAATTGTGTGATCTATCATGTGAGTTGTGTGTTTGTCCACAGATCTATGTGCTCAATTTAATATGGTATAAGAGCCTCGACGGACAAGGCACTTCTCCTCCTTAGATCTCCTACTGGATCATTTTTTGAGAAAAATTTCTCCTTCCGGCACTGCACCAGAAGCAAAGAATTTACCACTTAATACCCCAAGCAAAGGAATTGTTGATCAAGCTTGCTTGATTAACTAAGCTGGGTGTGAAGAAAATTCCAAAATTGCAGGTTGTCCGACCTTACGGTGCCCTTTTTGTTTTGCAAGTACAACTTCGAATGGATTCATCAGTTCCTCTTCTCACCCGATCCTCAGACTATTTTGAATGGAAGGTGAAGATGTTTGTATTTATGAATAGACAAGATCTCTATTGGGTGTCTGATGGATTTGGTAGAGAGTCTTTTGGGAGTGAGAATGACTGGCTAAATGCAAAGGATGCAGCTTTTGAAATAATGAAACTGGATCTTTCTCCTAGCTTGTGCTACCTCAGTAGATCTATTAAAGATCCACAGGAACTCTGGACAATATTGGACAGAACCTTTGGAATGATTGATGAGGATCATAATAGAACTTTGGAGAGCACATCCAACACCATAGGCATCCCCGATCCTCAAATATCAGCCTCCACTCTCTCTGATGAATTTGTTCAAGATGAAGAAGAAGCAGAAACTTCTACACAGTCAATTCGAATTGAAGATAGTCTCCATGCAGTGACTCCTTCTCCTGATGCTCTGGAAGTTCATGAGATCTCTGATATCTCATCTTCTCATATTGCTGAAACAGAAGAAGACATTCGAATCTCTGATATTGAAGAAAATTTTGTTGCACTTCCATGCAAACATTCACCGAAATATCAGATTACCAGAGTGATCCATTCGCTCCCCATTATCTATATTTTCCAGCAAATTCCTGCAGGATTGCATGCATTAAAATTCAGAATTTTGAAGAAGAAGAAAGATGTGCATCCACTGTCTCGGTTAACCATTTATTTGAATTTGATATTAACCTTACTGGATCTGATATGATCTTATTTAGATCTGATCTAATATTTCTTGGTTTAATATATCAAATTCATAATCTTTCGGTACCACTTGTAGCTGTTCTCATCAACGGTGTGAAGAAACAAGTACCACAAGTCTCCTACAAAACTGCTACTGGAGATTTGATTCCATTTCATAGTTTTGGATCTATTTTGAACCTATTTAGATCTGATTTAATTTCTGATATGATATTATTTGGTTCATATTTTAAAATCCAAAAGCCTTCAGTCATGCTTGTAGCTGCTCTCACCAATTCCGGTGTGAAAAATCAAGTACCGCACTTTCTCTTCCAAACTGCTGATGGGGATTTGGTCTTAGTTTCCTCATATGAGGTTGCTGATATTTTATTATGTGATTCACTATCTATTTCAGAAGCTATATCAGACTATGGAGCTCAAGCATTCACTCTCAACAGTCCCAGTGCTTCTCTACCATTGATCACATGCTCATCTCCTCACAGAACTAGTAAAGAGGAAGATTTTCTGCATCCGCCTGGACACCTGCTCCTAACACTTGGGGCTGTTCTTACCACTCATGTTTTATTGTTCATGGATGTAACATATCTGTTTCATGAGTGTTCCTCACATTCTCTGAATTCTCAAGAACCTTTTCTCACTTTTCAGTTGACTTCAGTTGCTCTACATGGGTCCAGTCTTCATTCGGCAGCTGTCTATATTTATGATTTAGTTGAGTATATCATTATTCTTCCAAAGAGGAAGATTCCTATAGACATAATGATGGAGAGGTTCACATGCCAGGCCCCAGGATACCTGTGCACAGAAGAACTAGATTGATCCTGATTCTACCTGCTTAATTAGAGGGGGGGATTTTTTCCCATGTGGGTTTTTCCCCAGCACCTTGTTTTTGAGTAGTTACTTTACTTTACTTGATGTAATGGGTGACCTATGATCTTAGTTACCAGGGCCCACAGTTTGTCCAAGTTAGCATTCAGGGGGGGTGTTAGGATTATTAATCCTCCCTTGTCCAAATTTGGTCATATGTCTAAATTGGGAGTCATGTCTAAATCGGGAGTCCATCCAGTCTATTTATAGTCATTAACACCATTGGGTCCACTTGACCTAATTGGGGCACGTGTTTCAGTTACTAAAGTGTGGGGAACACTAATTGAGGCTCACTGCCACTTATTGCACTTGATTGCATAAGTTTAGGAGCCTCCTAGATCAATCCCTACAATTTAGGAAGCCACTGGGAGTGCCAAAACCAACCAAGGTCAGTTCACTTCAGTTAATGACTAGTCAAGCTAAGTTAGGAGTCAGTTACATTCAGTTCTAGTCCTCTACATTCAGTTAGCGCTAGGTTTACTTGACTGAACACATGTGGGGTACATTTCTCACCTACCACTATCAGTTAACCTTAGTCAACACTGAATGTAACACTTTAGTTGTGTTTTAGAGCTCCGATGAACTCCGGTTATGGTTTAGACAAGGTCAGTTAACCACTGAGTCCTCCAATAGTGATTTATATAAGGTCTTGGTTACCTACAGTCAAGTAAAGTCTAATCAATTTGAACTTCCTCATGTTCGAATTGCTTGTGGCTATTAAATCCATTGTACTTCATTGTAATTATCTATCTAATTACTCTTTGATTAATGAAAAGCATTCACAGCTGCAAGCCATTTTTGCACTGTTTCATTCTTTAATAACTGAGTAAATTGTGTGATCTATCATGTGAGTTGTGTGTTTGTCCACAGATCTATGTGCTCAATTTAATAGTTGACATGTTTACAATACAAACATGCCTTTATGGGACTCATATAGTCCCAATCAAGATGTCCTGGTTGTCCACAATTATAGAATATGATATGGCGTCTTACGCAACCAAATAATCCTCTTTGTTGTTGTCCTCAGCCTAGAAATTTTCCACCCCCCTTGGTTGAGGGTAGTTTTGTTGCAAAGGATACTGATTTTGTTAAAATTGAGCTTAAGGATACTGCGGTTGTTGATATTGAGCTGGTGGATATTGAGCGAGTGGGTATTGATATTGCGCCCACTTAGCTTGCAATTTTTTATTCATTCTTCATTAAGAAGGTATCCACCGTTTTCTTCTGCAATAGTTGGAATGAGATGCAATCCTTCTCATCATGGCCTACATATTTACAAAATTTATAGTACAGATTAGCTGGTACTTACAATCTTCTACAAGTACAAGCACTCTTTCGACTAATGGCTTCGGGTCTGACATATTCTACACCAAGGACTCCCTTGTGTGTTTATCTAGTTTGGTGCTCCTGCTACAATATAGTTCATGAGAATCGTGAAATTATCCTTATGGTGTCCCTTAGTTTTGAATCTGATGCACCAGAGTTCTTCTTGGATATCTTTCCCTTTCTTATTGTCCTAGAGTTGCAGCGTCAGGTTGGCTAGTTGTGACTGAATCTGCATCATCCTGCACTGGTCTCTCCAATTGGTGAGGATTTTAACTTTATTTCTATCTTTAGGGATTCAGTCTGTGACACAATCTTATATTGCTACAATGGGATTCTGATGTGCGGCAACAATGTTGCAATCAACCATTCCTTGTGTTTCACGACTAGCATCTAAAATCTTTCTTTATCCATCAATGTCTTAAATCTATGGTCTAAGTCCCACACAGACTCCATAGAAAATTGCTCGATTTCTTTGATTTTTGTGACGCATTGAGATTTTGATTTCGACTTTC
This sequence comes from Pseudotsuga menziesii, assembly GCA_001517045.1. Classification (NCBI taxonomy): domain Eukaryota; kingdom Viridiplantae; phylum Streptophyta; class Pinopsida; order Pinales; family Pinaceae; genus Pseudotsuga; species Pseudotsuga menziesii. The sequence goes on from LPNX010847101.1 coordinate 251,670, forward strand.
TAAACTCATATGTTAATCCAGCTCAAATTTTGTCAAGTGTCTTCTACGCGACTCCTGCCAGAACTATAGAGAACTTCATGTACTAGTATAGTGCACAACCTCTCAGGGTTGTGATCATCTGCACTTTCTTTAACTATTCATCTTGGATGTGTCGCACGGTCCATACGGTTTCACATAGAAACCAATGTTACTCTAGGTCTTCTAACAAATTCCATTAAATATCGACAACTTAATATTGTATCCAATCATTATATTGACTCTTGGAACTGCCGAGTAAAACTTTTGTGTAGTTGAACTCCCTTGTCCGCTATTCACATCGTTAGTATTACTTATATTTACAAAACCACTAGGAGACGAGTTTCTAGATATTGCCTCTGGCGATGTGCATGGGGTTGTAGGTGTACCATACTCGTACTCTGTATCAGGAGATTCTGCTTCTTCTTATTCTCTTTCGGATATACGCTGATATTACTCTTCTTTGTTGCAAGAACCTTTGTCAAACTACGACATCAACTCGTAGTCTTCTCCTCTTATTGTACTACAACTTCCTCTTCTTATCACAGTTTTTATTCTCTTTCCCGACCAAAATCTTCTTCCACTCCTTAAGCATTCACCATCTAGTTCAGTTATGCTATCAGCATGGAACATCTCATCTTATTTTGCTCCATTTTTCGCACACTTCTTCTGCGACATATCCGAAATTTCTGCACATAGTCCTTTAATCATCAGACTCCATTCTCAGGATTCATTTTTTTCATACTGTAAGCATCTTTATCCAAGTTCTCAAATATGTCAGGTATCTTCCTCTTGGTCCTCGGAAAAATTTTCTTTTCGCCTCACTTTATGAGGCTATTGCATCGATAGTAAACTCAGTAATGCATCCTCCAAAATATTGTTTACTAAAAAATCAACAGCCTTCGACACAGGGTTGCTAATACTCTTCAATCGCTGGATCACCTAAGGATTCCACTCTGTTGGTTCTCCCCCTGGAAATTTTTTTCCTAGATCGCTAACTTCGACAACCACTCATACAATAATATAGAAAACTCAGAAAATAAAATTTCATGAATATCAGTATAAATGTACCACTCCAACCACTTCGTCAGATTTAACCGTGATCCTTCACTTTCTTCTCATGCAAACTCTAATTCTTTATAATCAAACCAGTCTTAGATTTCCAGTTTCGTCGGATGCCAAAACATATCCCTCACCAAAATGATTCACGGTCTCGACAATGTAACCATTTCTTGGTATTTCTTCCTTCAACCCAGGTTGAGACCTTCTTTTGCACGCAAAAATCCCAAGATATCAGCCCGATAGAGTAAGGCTCAATCGACAGCACCTACGACATAGATGCAGTCTCACCCAATATATCTCGTATGGGTAACTGCCAGAACCAGGTTTCTGCAGTTGGGTTGGGATTTCTTCTTCCTTGGCACCTTACCAACTTGCTCGATCGAAGCCAATGGGTGTATTAATTATCCTTAATATGCGCAGTTAAGGAACTATTTAGCTTATCCGTCGACAAAGATTATAACACCAATATAAGCTTTAACACACAAGTTATCTATTAACATTGCGACTCATTCATAAGAAAATACATCAACACTTATTCACAATATACATTCCTGCAACACAAGCACGTTCATCATATGCATTCATGCGACATAAACACATCCATCATCTACACATTGACACAATATTTAACGTGAAAACCCTTCTAGGAAAAAATGCAAAGGTGCTCTTCATTTGGCATGACAAATATATGGCACCTTTTGTATGTGCACTCAGCTGTGGACTCTATTATAGATTTTATTATTTCATATATACAGACTCCTCTTTCCTCTCATGCTCTCTAGTCTTCTGTCACTCAAGCTTCTTCTACTTCACTCTATTGTCAATCCACACACAACCTATATTGACTCCCTCTTCTCTCTTCGACTCTACTATCGATCTACACATAGCTTGGATCAACTAACTCTTCTTATAGACACCACTAGCTAACTAGGAACCGATAGACTAGGAACTAAGCAACTGTTAAAGTTAGTAACAGTCAGTAAGTAACTAAGAAGTAATTAACCTGCATACAACTTGGGATATTCCTTTTATAGACTATTTACATGTCGCGTTCAACTGACTTCATTTTGTTATCCAACAAGCTACCATTCCTATTCTAGCTACACTTGTTAGTGGGCACTATCGGCCCAAAATACAAAGATGCTTTTATTCCTTAAAGCACATGTGAATCTAGCCAACTTCGTACCCATGATCTATCGAACTATACTTTTAAGCTATTATGCCACTACACGACTTCTATACCGTGGTTCCTTTCGTTGTGGCTGATCTTCTCACATCATATCCTTCTATTGTGTCTTCTCTTTTGTTGTGGCTTCTTCTCTTGTCGTTGCTTCTTCTCGTGTCGCGACTTCTTCTCCTGTTATGGATTCCTCTGTGAATACTTCTTCTGTATTATCTCTTTCTTCCTTATCTGCTTCGGTCTTCCTTTGTCACAGCTTCCTCCGTAGCTACTTATTCTATCTTGTTATTCCTTCTACAACTGCTTTCGTTGCAACTTCTCCTCCACCTTCATCTACTTATATCGCAGTTTCTTCTCCCTATGAACGGACTCTTTATTTTTCAAGAAAAAGTCTAACTGAATTTTTCCTATCTTTTTTTAGTGCCAACATTTAAAAAAATACTTTTTTCAAAAGGCCTAATGGATTTGTAAATATATCATCATGCCTAATCAAATATGCCATTTTGATTAAAAGAAAGATGTCATTTGAATCTTTACATACAGTAGACCAAACCAAGTATTTTTTTAAAACGCAATGCTCGAAATTAATTTGAAATAATCTCACTAAACCATCGATCCATTCTTAAATATGTCTCACTCAAATGTTCAAAAAATCCCCAATGAAATATCTAGCATGTTCAAAATATGGCCCCGTTTGAAAGTTTAAGATGGACTGATACACCCTTTTAGACTTTCAAAATAAAGAAAGGCCATGATTGAAAGTTTAAGATGGATCGATACACCATCTTGGACATTAAAAAAAAGGAATTTCAAAGGACCCATAATGAATTATTCGAAAGTTTTGAAGGGCATAGTTATTCCAAAGGTAGACACAACTCTACAGTGATGCATGGGGTCAAATAAAAAGACGAACTTTCAACTATGATTGATGAGATATAAATAACCATTAGAGGAAATTTGGGGTCTAAAATGGGCCTTATAAGAAAACGTGCCAAAATAAGTTTTTGTGAGTTGGAATTCAAGAACCAATAGAATTTC
>LPNX010847109.1:0-85951 GCA_001517045.1 Pseudotsuga menziesii
GCCCCCCCCCCCCCCCCGCAAAACACAGCTTTAGAAGACACAAACCATTCAGAACTGTGGACAAATAATTGCAATGGAACATCGACAGCAGAATTCGACATCAACCGAATGCAAGTCGATGAAGAATCGACAACCAACGGGAATGCAAGTTTCGTCGACCATAGTCCCATAGAGCCGAATAAACCAATAACCTCACCACCCTCACCACCACCCCCACCTCCACCACCGCCACCTCCTAAGAGCAGTGACAGTGATTCAGATATGGGTCACAGATCGGCTCACATTCCTCTATATGAGGGGGATGAGGACCCTAGATGACACTGGTTCATCTGTGAGTCAACTTGGGAGGCCAACCAAGTTACAGATGAAGATAGAAAAATGGCACAGTTCACTGGTGCCTTGAAGAAAAGGGCATTAATGTGGTATATGACCTTTTCGAAGAGACAACCTAGAGCAACAAAAGCCAAGATTAAGGCACATTTTTTGTCATTTTTCAAAACTCCAGATGCTAAGCACCTAGCCGCAAAAAAACTAAAAACCACATCACAAAAGCCAGGGGAATCTGTCCACAACTACGATAAGCATTGGAAAGACCTACTGAGCCAGCTAGATTATGTTATAGATGAACAGTTACTAATCCAGTGGTTTCTTGTAGGGCTATGTCAGAAAGTGCACCGACACATCAGTTTGGAGATGTTCAAAACTTACGAAGATGTGCTAACAAAATCTCTTCAGGTGGAGATGGACGAAGACATACCCACTTACCCCACGGACCACAGATTGGAATAATAGCTTGAGAACATACAGAAGTCTCTAAAAGAGTTAAGCCTCAAGAATCAGGAGATCTGGTGCACCAAATGCTCGATGACCGACCATTCCAAAGATAACTGTCGACAGGAGTACAACCGACAAGACGTTCGATTCGTATAGACCAAGTCCTTTTGCGACATTTTCCAGGAGCACAGAGATCACTCGACGAAATATTTCCCATTCAACATGAAGAACAGCAAGGCCTCCTCATGTGCCATCTGCGAGACCAAAAGTCATAACACGGTCGACTATCAGTTGAACCTGAAGAACCGACATAAATATTAGGCAGTCTACCAAACTAATGCAGTAGCATAGCATAATGAGAAAAACCATCTAGAAAATGATTAGAATGGTCACAGATATGATGGTCGACGATATGAGCACCGATACGACAATCGACGCGCAGGCTATGGAGGAAGAGGTCGATTCTCTGGGAATCGAGACAACCGATCGCATTGACCCATCCAGTGCTTCACATGTTATAAAGAGGGACATTGATATGCAGACTGTCCATATAAGGACAGAATTGATCTCAAATTCTGTACTCACTGTGGGGTAGGGGATCACTCACTAGAGGATTGCCCTACCATGTTAGAAAAAATTAATACGAAAAAAAATGTTAATGTCTTGTCCTATGTGAAAAAACATGATGTAATAAACACCAAAAATTTACATATTGTAACTCGACAAGGAAAAAAAATAGGAGCTTATAACCCAAGAATCAGTAAAATAAAAACCAAAAATGTCTATCCTGAACCACTGAAAGAAAAACAAATATACAAAGAAGCAACTAATGTATTCAAAGAAGTTGCATGACAAGAAAACGTTCATGACACTCGACATAACACAATAAATGAATTAATCCAACTCATTCAGACAGACAACTCAGTATCCCAGTTCGTTGATTTGCTGTATGAAATAAAAGGTACCAACTCTAAAAAAAAACAAAGAACATCTGCAGCTTAAATAAAAAAGACAAAGGTGATGCTGACCCACTTGTTGACCTGGAAATCAAAGGATACCACGTTCGACAAGTAGTGCTCGACTTCGGATCACAAGTAAACATCATGACTCATGACACTTGGGAACAAATGGGCAGACCTCGACTCTATGAGTCAGGCATATACCTGAAACTAGCTGACCAGGGCCTAATTGAACCCATTGGAGTCTGGAAAAATGTTGACACAACTATAAAAGGAATATAGACCAAGGTCGACTTCGAAATCATCGACCCAAACGAAGGATCCAGTTCCTTCCCAGCGCTAGTCGGTCGACCTTGGGGTAGAAAGATGAAAGAATCCATATCCCTGGACAAGGAACGAATCAAATTAAAAGGAAATGGACAAAAAGTCATTGTACCTATTCATCCATCTCAAGGGGAACCTTGGACTGAACCTCTTGAGGAAGAATTCGATGTCCAACAACTCTACCAGATCCAAAATAATGCAGATTACACAGAACCAAACATCCACGGAGAACTTCACTTAGGTAACTAATACTGAGTTGGTTATAATTCCGATGCTGAATTATATGACTGGGAGATCAAGAACTATGAAACACAATCAAGAGGGTTCTGGACTATACAAAAAGTGCAAAAAAATCCCACCCAATGTTGCTTCATAGTGTCCATTGTCCCAAAAAAAATTGAGAAGAAAATTAGGGAAAACCCTACCTTACAACCGACGAACCTGCATACTATGCAACTACCAAGATATAAGGAAAGGGAATCACCAGTCATGCATGTTGAGCAAGTTTCCAAAAATATTGGTGAACATGGCCGACTTCAAAGCCTAGTTGAAACTTTTACAGGACAAGCTGCTAGATGGTGGGATACCCATCAGGCAAGACTGCAAACCTGGACAACTACTTCGACTTACTTTGTCGAAAGGTTTGGAGGAAAAAAGTTAACCCAACAAGCTCAGATACATGTATTCACTCAAGGATAGAACCCAGAGGACCATATCAAAACTTGTGAAAAGGAGTGGAGAAGACTTGGATATAAGGATGAATGAGCATGGCCACACTTGTTCCCATCAACCCTGGCTGACTTACCAAACAAATGGTATAAGATGGAAGAACCTAGAGGTGAAACCTTCTTATGGCATGAACTCAGGGAAAATTTTATTAAAGATTTAAACTTTATACCTCAAAATGAAAATTTGGTCGAAACAGCAAAACAAATTAAATAATTTATCCAGCCGACCGAAAATAAACCCTTACAAGATCACCAACAGACAAGGAAATGTAACAAAATACAAACACAGCTAAAGCCACAATCAACAAGATTACAGTTAGAAAACAAAAACAAAGAAGGAAAAAGCTTTAGATGGAAATCCAACCATGTCGAAACAACAAAACCTATTTGCACCATCCTGAAAGTCAAAACAACTGACAAACAAGATACCGATAGAATGATTGCAGCCGACTTCCCTGCCACATTCTCACAATTCAAAGAAGGAAGTCGACCGATCAATGAAGCCAAAGCACCAGAATGGCTAAATGCTAAAGTCAAAACTAAAGAAATCGACATCTCAAATGACTATCGACCAAAAAATGGTAAAGATTGGTGACAACTGGAGCGAAGAACAGACCACGGAGATAGTGAAATTACTAAGGGAATTCCAAGATGTATTTTCTAGAGATTACAAAGACCTCAAATGCTTAGTCCACGAAATTGGAGAGATGAAAATTGATACTAAACCTGATGTTCGACCTGTGAAGAAAATTCCATATAAACTAGCTCACAAATACAAGGAGATAGTCAAAAAGGAAATTGATAACATGTTAGTAGCAGGCATCATCTACCCTATCGACCAGTCAGAATGGGCAATTCCAATGGTTGTACAGCCTAAGAAACATGACCCGACCAGACTAAGAATTTGTGTCGACTTCAGGGAACTAAACAAAGTAACACTTGCAGACCCATTCCTAACCCCTTATGCAGATGAAATATTGAATGAAGTTGCAGGACATGAATGCTACTCATTTACAGATGGATTCTCAGGCTATAACCAAGTGCCAATAGCTAAAGAGGACTAGAAGAAGAAAACCTTCATGTGTGAATTTGGTTCCTTTGCTTACAAAGTTATGCCTTTTGGATTAAAGAATGCACCTGCAGTGTTCTCTCGAATTGTTGTTAAAACATTTCAAGAATACATTTACAAGACCATGGCAGTTTACTTTGATGACTGGACAATATACTCCATGCTAAAAGATCATTCCAAATGGCTCCGACTTATGCTGGAGAGATGTCGACAGATTCAACTCTCCCTAAACATCAAGAAATGCATATTTGTGACCCCCATAGGGATATTATTAGGGAACATTGTCTGTAAGGAAGGTATTAAGGTTGACTTTGCAAAGATTAAAATTATCCTCGACCTGAAACCACCAGTAAACCCCAAACAAGTCAGGGTGTTACTTGGCCACACAGGCTATTACAGAAAATTCATAAGATATTATTCAGATATGACCTATCCTTTTGAAGAACTATTAAGGTAAGATCAAGAGTTTAACTGAATAGAGAAATGGAACATATCATTCAAAAAATTAAAAAGAAAACTAGTCGAATCCCCCATCCTAAAATTTCCAAACTGGTCGATCAAATTCCATGTCCATATTGATGCATTAGGCCTCGCAATAGGAGAAATCCTAACTCAACCAAGAGATGATGGAATGGATTATCCCATAGTTTACAGCAGCCGAAAATTAAACAAGGATGAAAGAAACTACTTGACCACATAAAGAGAAGCCCTAGAAATGGTCTTTGCACTACAAAAATATAGACATTATCTGTTAGCTAATCCATTTATATTCTATAGACAAAAATAGACAAAAATAGAAGACTTAGACATTATCTATTAGCTAATCCATTTATATTCTATAGACAAATATAGACAAAAATAGAAGACTTAGAGCTACAAAGAACCACTTTGGAGGCAAGTGAGAAGCAAGCTCAAGAACAAGAAGTGAAGCTTCAAGAGCAGATCTCTTCTCTAACAACTGCTTTAGAGTCAGCAAAAGAGCAGCAGGTCAATATAAAACCCTTCAAGGAGCATGTGCTGGCACAAAAGGCCAAGATGCTACAACTGCAAACCGCCATAGAAGAAGAGAGATGCAAAGTATTGCAAATAGATGGCCGATTACATGAAATTCTGGAGACTTCCTCTTATTTCGTTGATAGATCTCATGATGTCTTGGAAGTCCTGACAGCAAGAATGACAAGGCTATAAAATAATGAAAAAACTCCAGCAGAGATTCCATCAAAGGATCAAGAGGCCTAAAACCTTTTTCTTTTGTTTCTTGACCTACGGTAGCCGGACCGTAAACCAGACGGATTCCCCATACCAAACAGTCACGGGCTAGTTGGGAACATTAACTGGGGAGAATCCCTTACTGTTGTCGCCTGTGAATTTCCAGGCCTCAACAATTTTTGGCACTAGAAGGAGGGCCGCCAGTGCATGGCTGGCCATGGAAGCTTATTTTCCCAAGATTACCCCACCAGCAGATATTTGGAAGCTTTTGACCTAACCTAGGTACTAACAGGTTTTGGTTCTACCTTTGAAGCAAGAAAGCCCAATTTCATCTTACTGTGTTTCTTACTCAGACTCCCGGTCATTCACCTTTTCTCATGGCTGGTATAAATTTGAATCATCCCAACCCACTGCCGGCTTGGAGAGCTAGATCACCTTTGAACCTCACACCTCCTTTGCATAACCTACCTCCAGCCTTTGATAAGCTGCTGCCCAAGTTTGATCCCAATGCAAGGACTGCTGTAGATGATCACTTGCAAAGTTTCTATTTAGTGGTTGAAGGGTTAAGGGCTGGGGAGTACGAAGATGTTGTCTGTAGATTGTTCCCTCACACCCTTAAAGGAGCAGCAGCATCCTGGTATTTCATTTTTCCTGCAAACTCCATTCCTGATTGGGACACTTTCGAAAGGACTTTCAAAAGTAAATACTCAACCCAAAAGACACATGCCTCACTAATGAAAGGTCTTGGTTTATTAAAAAAAGAGAAGGATGAGGAGGTGCAGCAATTTACTCAAAGGTTTTCAGAATACCTAAAGAACTTTTCTGAAGCTGACAGACCCTCAGACAAGGTCCTAATTGAATATTATACCTCAGCCCTAGGACCTGAGCTGGCCATGTTTGCCAAGATGAAAGCCAGACCTACGTTGGTAGAGACTTATGAAGAAGCAGAAAGGGTAGAGGCTGAAAAACAAAGTATAGCAGACTATCCCGATCTACCTGAAAAGAAAACTACCATGAAAAAAGCCTTATTGCTATCTAAACCTAAAGAGGAACAATCACATGATTATCAGGGAATGCTGAAAATGATTCAAAAACTATCCAACCGAATAATAGATCTGGAGAAAGAAAGGGAAGTTTAGAGAACTTACAAACCCTACTACCAAAAAAGAGAGGATAGCAACCAATGGAAAATACCTCCACCAAATTTAGCGTTAATGAACATAACAGAGGTTGGGGGGGATAATTTCTACACTTTTCACCAACAACCTCATTCTGAAAAGAATTGTCCTCAATGGTTAAATTTGATGACATCGGTGATGAATAAGCTGATGGAATCTAAATTAACTAAAAACAGTAGTAAAGAAGAAGAGAAGAACTAGACCATAGAAAAACAAGATAATGATACCATGTTCTTATGGAATGGTGTCTCGCTTTTCACCACAGAAGAGGATGCTCTTAAATCTGAATACACACCAACAGCAACAAAAGATACGGACCTAGAAATTGAAGACAATGTAGTAATTTCAAAGATTAAAAAATTGCAAGAGAATGTCAAGAGACAGGTAGATGTGAAAGTTAAAGATAAAACACCTGAAGTCACTACTGTCAACCAGGAAGCAGAGCCAACCAATGAGCCTTTCAAACATGTGGTAGGTGTTAATGAAGGAAACACTGAGGAAATTGAGGAGTTTAAAAAAGATATACCCACTCAAAACCAACCGGGGGAAGAAGATAAAGAACCAAGATGGGAAGAAAAAGCTAACACCCCACCTTTTCTTTTGACCCTGGAAATGCTGAATCATAATGTGCATAATTGCTTGGTAGATTTTGGATCATCGATGAATGTTATGCCTCTTGAGGTTTGCAAAAAGATTAATGGACATCTAGAGTCCACAGCATGGGAAGTAACGCAATTAGATAGCACAGGCGTCAAAGTAGTGGGAGAAATGAAAAATGTTCTCATTCGCTTTTCCGTAAATAACAAGATATGTCAATTTATTGACATTATGGTGGCTGACATACCAGGTGGATATGGGCTTATTCTCAACTGAGATTGTTCTGCCATATTAAAAGGTTATTTTTCTTCAGACTGGTCTCATTTATGGTTGCCTCTTAAGGGTAACCCTAATCGGATTAAAATTTTGAGAGAACCTTACATGAAGCACATTGTCACTAAGCTAGGAGAAGGTAATGAATCTGCTGATTTTGTCCTAGGAGATTATCTAACCGAGCTTAAGCTAAAATATCATACCTCAGGAAAGGCCAGTTCTAGAATTGAAACTCAGCCTGAGCTCCTTCAACTTCCTCAGGCTGATAAAGATGACTGTAGACTAGTAGACATGGTTTCAATTTCAAAAATGGTACACTTAGACCATGGATAGATTTTTTGACATACACCACAACCTAGCCCTGTAACTCATTTGATTGAATATTTTTTAGGGGCGGGCACACATTTTCTTTTCTTTTTTTTTCTTTGTACATAAATAAATTGAGTTGTTTTTCTTTAATGCTTGAATGTTGTTTTCTTTTCATTTATTGCTTTGAATGTTGTTTTCTTTTGTTTTAAATGCTTTGTTACTAGTTCTTTTTATTTTGAATAAAGAGGCAAACTGTTGGTTGCAATGGAAACACCAGGGTTCTTAACTAACTGAAATCTTGTGCAAAAGATTGTGCTTTTAAAATATAGAATGTCTCCTAGTAGCATTGTTCCTGATTGGCCAAGCATTCATTGAAGTTCTACTTAACCCCTGTAAATAAATCAGAATTAACAGGTCTGGAATACTATTTCGAGACTCCATCCATTTCACATCTAAAATGTCCAAGGAAGTGACAGTAGAGGACCCACAGAAAGGAAGCAAAGTAGACAGTACATCATATATAAATGATCCCATGCCATGATTTCAGAAAAGCTAAAAGCTATCAAGAGTCAAAACTCCTTAAAGAAAAATATATATCAAAGCAAAGTATCAAAAGCATGAATTTGAAATTGCCAAATTTCCTCTCCGTTCGTGAGATGAAAAGTAAATTCTTCTCTCACACAAAAGGACACTATGGATAGAGGAGCCTGAATAAAATTCAGAAAGAAAGGCAGATGGAGGACTCAAAAGAACTAAAGTTAAAATGGCACAAAAGTGTAGTTGGCATGGGGATGAGGAACATAGGGATGATGTTGTTTACTATCTGTTACAATCCTGTGGTATCCAAGCTGGAAACTACCTAAGGACAAGTAAAATAAACCTCATTTATTAAGCCTCAAAAGAGTTATTCAGACTTGTAAAATTTTCTGATGTTACCTTTTCCCAATGAATGAACTGTTTTTCAATGATTTAAATGTATGGGTTGGCTAAATTAGGAATACAAACATCTAGAAGACTTCAACTTTTATTCAAACGGTCTTGTGCTGGGAAGAAGTTAAGTCAAAAATATGGGGTTCACCAGGTAGTCACCAATTGTTGCAGCTGCAACATTTTCCCAAAATTCCAAAAAAATTCGAGACCCTCCTTTGCTTATATTAGCTTGATTTGTTTCTTTGATTTGGCTTGATAAGTCTTCACGAAGGTATTTTCTGATGCTTGAAACAATCCACTACTTGTTTTTTATTTTTTCATTACCTTAGAAAGTATTTTCAAGTTATGAATCAAAAGAATATTTGTTTGCAGCCCACTACTGCGGAAGGATAATCAACTTTGGCTTCGTTATTTTATTCGATGCTTTTGGTTTAATCGGCAGATCTTTCGTTTTATGTCGGAACATGTTGCTACTTTGGTCTCCGCCATTGCGGATGGCAAATCGCTAAGTCTTCCGATCGTCGCTTTGACTTGCCGGACCCCGCTTTGTTATTTTCACCGATCCGTAAGTTTACGGTTCTGCCGTTGCGGAAGAAAGAAACACTAACCTTGCCGATCTTTCATTGGTTTCCTCTTCCAATTCAAAACTTCCATAGCCGACTGTGATATCCTTTATGCCTCCGCCATTGCAGCTCCCGTTTCGCTATCGCTCCGATGCGCTATTGGTTTGTTTCCCGGTTACCCCTACGGATAGATTAGTGGTTTGGTCACCTGATGTTGCGGAAGGAATTATCTTGCATCCTCTGATCCAAAGTTGTCCGCCGTCCGATATTTTGTTCCCCGCCGCATGTGGTTGACTATATATAGGTATGGGGTTGGGTTTGTTTATTATTCTATTACTATTTCCGTTTCGACTTGCCCACTGTTGCTCTTGCTGTGCTGTCATTCTCTCGAACTTGCAAGGACCCCATTGCTGGTACCCGCGTCTAGGTGGCTCAACCATGGAAGCCTGACTGTTTTCTTCCCACCGTTCACACAGCATTGCCAGGTAGGCTTCTATTGCATTGTCCCATTCTGTTTGAGCGTTTGGTGATTTTTCCCACGGCTAGGTTTTTGTTGCGGCCGTTTTCTTCACCCCGTAATTACATGCATATATAGTAGAGGGAATTTATTGTAACTATCAGTGGGGGGGGGGGATTTTGACCCATAGTGTGTTTTACTCCGCGGCCTATGTTATGCGACCCTGCGCTTAATTGGGTGGGGGGGTTTGGTGCAGACGGTCGTTACGCTGTCTGCACCAAATCTGCCCGGTATGATGATGTCTTCATAGAGGAAGGTTTTTTGGCCCTTCCCTGTGGTGCCAGGACTAGTTGCCCCTCTCACACGACCCGTATCCATCAAAGCCGCACCATTTCAAGCAGCTTCGTTTGAGCGCGGCCGGTTTCGATCTTGAGCCCGGTGAGGGTTATATAGCACCATGGCGTATTATTGAACACGGTTTTGCACAGATAGTAGTTTGTTTCCTAAAATCACACCGTTGAAATTTCGCATGATTCTCCCTATCATTCCCCACAGTGAGATGATCATGGCACCCGCTGATAGCTCAAGTTTTCTTCATTCTTATGTAGATTTGCTTCATGCTCAAATTTGTTGATAGAACTGTTTTGCACATTTTGCTTCATTTAACTAATTGTTGTCATGGTAAACATGGACAAAGTGAAACGCTGCACATGTTGTCTCAATGTTTGCAACATAATCGGAAATGTCTTAATAGTTGTAATTGCATGCATAACAGGAAGATTCCAAATTCCAAATGTCGAAGAGGAAAAAGTAAAAGGCCCTTGTGGTCGAGGAGGAGCCTGAAGTGGAAGTCATTACCAAAACTAAATACATCTATGAAGACACCAAGTGTATATCTGGTGTAGAACCCGAGTACCAGTGGGGAGAGATATACATGATGATCACTCACTGAGAGGTGCCTGATATGGGCTTGGAAGAAGAATCCATATATGCCAACATAGAGAGATCTTCACTGATGAAGATTGCCACAAGACCAGAGCTCTTTCCATGCTCTGAAGTGATTGGTTGGATTCTGCCCCAGGCAGATGTAACCATAATGATCCTGGAGAATGTGGAAAAATAGGGCTATGCTGCCTATAGACCTAGATATGTAGCCCTAGCCTACCACCTGCCAGAAGCCCAAATATTCTTGTCTGATGACTGGTTAAACAACATCAGAATGGACCTTGTGGAGACCCTCAAAAGAATGCTGTTGCCTGGGAAACATTTCAGAACCAGACCTACAGGAGAGTATGACACAGCAAGTTTAAGGGCCCCATATAGGTTTATCGCCTTAATGCTGAACAGGATTTTTGGAAGAGCACATGGGAAGAGTTTCAAGCTAGAGTGGATGCCCATCATTTTTTATGTTGCAACCCAGGGGAGCATTTTCAACTAGGCCATCATTGTATCAAATATTCTTTTAGCTTGCATGGCCTCAGCTTTGGGAGGGGTGTCCCAAAAGAGGTCTGAATTTTATATGAGTTCCATACTTGTCGATTGTATATTGTGCAATCAACCTTTCCCCGGCCTCAGGTGCATCTGGGACAGGGAGAGGATGCCTGTATATTCTGCATACAAACCACTGTGGGCACACAAGTACCAAAGTCATTATTGAGAAGTCTGTGAACACTTCATTATGCCGTTGTATTCGCTCATTTTCTTGAAGGAGTGTGATTGCATGTCAAAGGAGGCACTGCAAGTAATTGAAGAACATGCAGACTACTATCTAACTAAGGATGTCCTTTACTTCAGGATGTTTGGAGGTTCAAGAGCACCCTCCCTACTGCCCAAATACGCCACTGACTACATCATTCACAAGAAGGCAGTGAGGCAAGTCTTCTTGGATGGCATAGGGAGCTTTCTGTTTGAGCACAAGAAGGCTGCCTATCCCTCTTTGCCCTTCAAGTTAGGCAATTACAAGTTTAACAGAGTGAAGAAAGCAGATGAGTTTGTAGAAGAGTTGGAAAGGTTTCATTTTGGTGAGATGCCCTTCCATAGAAATGACTCCTGCAGTAAAGTAGCTGAACATTGCAAAGAAAATAACGTACATTTCGAATACACCCACCATTGGGATAGAGAGAAATTTGTATTCCGAAATGCAGTGAACATGACATCCTTGAGGAGAAGGTTCAAGAAGAAGAGTACCACGAAAGGTGGGAAGGGAGCGGATGAACAAGCCAAAGCTGAGGAAGAAGCCAAGAGAAGAAATGAGGAGGCCCAAAGGCTGGCACGAGAAGCTGCAGGGTGGTTGCAGGGAGAAGAAGAAGAAAAAAGAAAAGTTGTACAGGAGGCAGCTAGAAAAGCAGAGGAAGACACAAGAAAGGAAGCAGAAGAAGAGAAAAGAAAGCTTGATGAGGAGCTTAAGACACAGGAAGCAGAGAGGTTAAAGCTGACTCATGCAGAGACAGAACAGTCAGTCTCTGACACAGTTGGTGGTCAAACCCAAGACATTGAAAACCCCAAGGTGCAGGACCCAGAAGTACCTACTGCCAGCACACCTGGACAATCTGTAGTCCCTACACTGAAGCTGGTCCCCTTTGCACAGAAGAAAGGGGAAGAAATACCTGATTTTAACATTGTTTTCTATGACAAGGAGACAAAGAGGATAGTGAAGAGAACAGAAAGGAAGGTTGACATAGGAGGTCTTCCCGAAAAAATGATAACGGATACACCCATTGTATTTGGAACAGACCAAGATCCAAGATTCACCATTAGAGCCGGAGCTGCACTGATTCACGCTTCGGAAGATAATGTGGACAAGATTATGACAGACTTGGAGCAATCCAAGAAGTCCTCTGCTCAACTGAAAGACACATTGAGAAAGGAGAGAGAGGAAAGCAATAAGCTGAAGAGGAAATATGAGGACATGAAAAAAGAGATAAGGTCTTCAAAGGATGAACTGCAGCTCCTCCAAGCAGAAAGAAAAGCTAGGGAAACTACACAAGAGTGTCTGGAGAGAGTGCAGCAAGAGTATCAAGAGCTAAGTACGTAGAAGTAGTAGCTACTGGGAAAAATAGAAGACTTAGAGCTGCAAAGAACCACTTTGGAGGCAAGTGAGAAGCAAGCTCAAGAACAAGAAGTGAAGCTTTAGGAGCAGATCTCTTCTCTAAAAACCGGTTTAGAGGCAGTAAAAGAGCAGCAGGTCAATCTACAACCCTTCAAGGAGCATGTGCTGGCACAAAAGGCCAAGATGCTACAGCTGCAAACTGCCATAGAAGAAGAGAGATGCAAAGTATTGCAAATAGACGGCTGATTAGCGGAAATTCTGGAGACTTCCTCTTATTTCGTTGATAGATCTCATGATGTCCTAGAAGTCCTAACAGCAAGAATGACAAGGCTAGAAAATAATGAAGAAACTCCAGCAGAGCTGCCATCAAAGGATCAACAGGCCCTCAAGTGGGATTATGACTTATTAGAGTTTGCTATAAACACCGCAGAGGATTTCAAAAAGGCCGTTAAAAAGATGAAAGGAGCCTGCACAGAGTTCTTCAGAAGGCTCCTAATTACCTATAACCAGTGCCAAGTAGAGGTAGAGCAGAGGCTAGATGTTTTCCCAGACCACAACTCATTTGTGGAGATGTTGCAGAAGAGGTATCAAGAGGAAGGAGCAAAATTACAACATATCAAGGCCCTTGATGATCAAATCTTAAGAAGTGAAGTAGATCATTTCGCCATCAGTGTGCAGTTATTGGAGGATCAACTTCGTTTGAGTGCAGCTAGGATTGAGGCCATAAAGAATCAGGCAGTGAAGTTTGAGATAAACATCCAATTTTTGGAACCTTGTGTGTTTGAAGGAATCGCCCCTAAGGCTTTGGTGTGGAAGAAATTTCTGGATACCCAAGTGGGGCCCTCTTCGTGAATGATCATTCACTTGTGTAATATGTAATGATTTTGTACACATTAGAGGAAAGTGAAATTTTGGGAGGCGAAGAGTTGGGAAGCCCAAAAGTCATTTTTGGGTAGCCCAACAGTCTCATATTTTTTTATAAATGTAGAAGACTTAGAGGAGGAGAGGGTTTTTTCCCAGTTAGACATGAAAAGCGATATTGTAAGAAGAACTACTTTTTTTTTGCAATAAAGAATTATTGTTTGCCTGTTGGAGAAAGATTGGTGGGACTCTCAAATGTTATGCTGTGGATTGTGGAAAGATGAACTATTTTTTTTTCCAACTTTTTGTCCGTTAACTGTGAGATTGTTCTAACTCTTAGAGCCTATGTTCTTGTTTGAATGATTTTTGGTTTATTCTGTGGATTTACCACCATGAGTAATGTATGATGTTCATAAAACAATTGGCTATCTAATTGTCAAAATATCTTTAATCGTTCATGTGTTGTAGGAAGGGATATCAGCTATCTGTAATTTCTCTTTATGATGCATGCACAATATACATTACTCACAAATAAATTGCAATCTGGCTCCCCGGGGATAGATAGATAGATATTTAGTTTTATTTTATTACTGCGTATGTGACTGAGATGCTTGTGAGTCTAAGACGAGAGGTAAGAACCTGCGCATCACGTTGTGACTGCTCCTTGCATCCTTATCACCCTGTATAGTTAAATAGGCACTTGCATATCATATTTAAGTCAAAAAAATGCAAAAAAATACACGGTGGACCGAGCTACAACCGGTAAAACCTTTGTTTTTTGTTGTTTGACCTATGGTAGCCGGACCGCAAACCGGATGGATTCCCCATACCAAACAGTCACGGGCTAGTTGGGAATGTTGACTAGGGAGAATCCCTTACTGTTGTCACCTGCGAATTTCTAGGCATCAACACATCCTCAGTCAAATGGAGCAATTGAAGCATTCAATAAAACATTAACAAGAGGATTAACCAAAATATGTAATGCCGATAAAGACAACTGGTATGAGAAAATACCTGCAGTCTTATGGGCATACAAAACATCATATAAATGGTCGATTGACCAAACTCCTTTTCAACTAGTCTATGGACAAGAAGCAGTAGTTCCACTACACTTCTGACAACAGACACCTATTATCACAGAAATACTACATGTCGATGTTGAACAGGGAAGGAAGGACCCACTATTTCAACTCAACAAGCTGGAAGAGCACCGACTCATGGCTATACAACACCAAGAAATCTAGAAGCAACAATAGAAATCATGGCACGACCACAACATCAAGAACAAAAACCTGTCGGTCGGAGACCTTGCTTTACTATACAATAGTTGGGTCAAAGGTAAACCTAAAAAGCTCCACACATAATGGATGGGACCTTACGTTGTCAAAGAAATACATCCCAACGGATCAGTCCAACTAAGGATGTTATAGGGCATAGTATTTCGGAAGCTCGTTAATGGAGCCCGACTAAAATTCTACAGAAACTAATCAAAAACAAAAAATACAAAAAAATCATATAATGACCATAACCGTCAACCAAAATCCATAAAAAACTAAAAATTCCAAAAACAAAATAATACCCTACAGATAGAAAACCATGACAAGAAATCACCATCTTGACAACCGCCATCATGACCATCGACCACTTTCCTCGACCGACTACTCCTATCGACCATTCTCATCACCGACATCAATCGACGAATTCAATAGTCCCATCGCACATTCATGACATTGAGCGCCGAAAGCAATTTGCCATTAACACACACTCGAGTCTTCCAGCTGGAACATCGCATCCACCATTAATACACCCATCACCACACACAACCATAGAATAGCCTATAAATACTGGATCGCCAAAGGATCATTCACCGCAACCTATACAGATAGAGCATCAAAGCATCCAGTCAACCAAAATCTGAGAACCCCTTAGTGACATCAACCACCAAATCGACACAGTGGCCCCCAAACAAACTAGAGCCTCGACCAAAGCCAAGGAGATACAAGTCGTGAATACACCTTTAGTCCGTAGGCTAAAAAACATAAAAAAATGCCAAAGTATAGGAAGGCTCATGGAAAAATCTATGGACCGAAATACAAGAATGGGCCTTTGTCGACAAAAAGGCCACTCAAGCAGCAGAGAAAATCAAACACAGCACTCTCTTCAGCTATGCCAACACACCGCTTATGGCCAGCTTTGGTGGCATGAAGGAAACTGCTGTCAAGTTCATCATCAGTCAATATCACAATGGCCGGTTCTTCTTCGACCAGCCGGTCGACATCTCTGGAGATGTCATCTCTAAGCTGACCAGTCTCTCTAATGAAGGAAAACCCATACTAGTCGAAATCAAAGAAGGAATGGTCGAAGAGCTCACTGGGGCACCTTTCGGTAAAAAAACCAAGGGCTTGATGATTAGCCAAATCACAACCCGAACACCACAGATTGTGGCCAAAATAATTGCAATCACACTCACTCTAGCAGGTCGAGGCAGTGACCTTAAGTTAGACACGCTAGAAGTCGTCAACACCATTTCCACTGATGGAAAAATATACAGATGGGGTGAATATGTTGTTGAAATGGTGAAGACCATCTGTGAGAGATGTCAAGAAACGAGGGAAATCATCAAGTTCCCCTCCCTCATTTTATGGATTTTCATGTACCACATCTGCCTAGAAGGGAGTCTAGTCTTTCGGGAAACGTCAAATTTCGACATGTGGATATTTAAACCATTCTCCCAGAAAGGAACCTTGCACAAACTTGAGTGCAAGAAAGTACTATTGGAGAACTAGTTTCAACAGCTCAAAGTCCACACGACTAGATGGAGGGTTCCTCAAAACATCCGATGAAATCTACATGCAAACTCCCACATCCAGCTGGAGCTCGACCATACCTCGGTGTGGTACATGCAAGGCGACAATTCAAATGCCAAAGCCCTCGACTACTATCCATCTGTCGACCAGATATTTCGGGAACTGTCTCGATAAGCCAAAACAAAAATACCAATACTAGCAGCAGCAAAGCCGATCGACTTCTCGATCGAAGAGCCACTCACAGACTAAGAAAAAGAGGAAGACTATGAGCTCAACCTCTATATCAGCACATTTGTGTCGGAGGAGACACCGGTTGAACACACTAGTTGATTGCAGATAACCATCAAACCTCCAACCGCAAAGAAGGTAGAACCCCAGACCGCAAAACCAAAGCTGCAGCCACAGCAGCAGATAACTCCTTGGGTTGCAGAAAGTGTCACCCTGACTCAAGAACTGGGGGGGAGATAGAGCCTGAAAACCCTCAGTATGCGGTCACAAAAAGCATCATTTGGAAATTGTCGAAAGAAATAGCAACGGCCAGGAAGAAGCTCAAAACATAACAACAACAACAAGGTAAAGGTAAGCACAAGCTTATCCTTGCTGACTCATCAGAAGATGAGGAGGAACTGGCAACCATGGCCCTCGACATCATAGAGGATGCCACAGCAAATAAAGTTCCCGTCGAAACCCAGTTCCTGTGATTTGTCTACGCAGGAGCACAAGCAGGTCGACCGAAGAAAGCAAAGACTACATCGACGCCTGAAAACGTTGTCGATCTTGTTTCAATGCCTCCACCCCCTTCACCGATGAAAATAATTGAGGAACAAGCACCACAGTCAGTCATCCCCCTCAACTTATGCAAAAGTGCGATGGCAGAGGCTGTAAAAGCAAAATTCGACAGAGATAGGGACTTGCAGGCTTTCTTTGAGAAACTACATACGTTGTTTACGTCGGCTCAGAAGATCTCTACAAAAGCACCTATCTTCACGTCTGGAGGACACCAACCAGGACAAGATGCACAGTCCCCAATCATTACAACCATCACGTTGACTTTGGAAAGAAATCCCAACAAGGAAGCTAAAGTGATTGCACGTCGATCCTCAATTATTGCATTGACTGTACCCGTACCCCAAGCCGACCTACCAGCCACTGCACCAACTGAAGGAGAAACTGTGGATGGCATAAACTCACACCCTCGACCCGATAGCACACCACTTAACCATACTTCCCCCAAACCAATCACCCCCGACCATTCTCCAACTCCATCACCACCACCACCACCACCCCCTGCCTCAGAGAAAGGCCCCCCACAACCGACTGCATCCACAAAACTAGAGGTGGTAGTCATCCCACCTCCCCAACCAAACAAACCATCGGCCTCTAACCCACAAACCAAATATCTCGCCTCGACTGTTGCAGGTACACAGGAAGTAGATAAAGAAAAGCATAAGAAGAGGAAGGAGAAACAGAAGAAGGAGAATCATGGGAAGCCTTCAAAGGTCCAAATTAGATTGAAGGATGCAAGCTCCCTGACCGACACAGAGTTAGGAAAACTCCTCAAAACCCTAGAAAGTGAAGCAAAGACGAGGAGTGAGCAAAGAAATAAAGAACTCCAGGAAAAAAATATAGAAAAGGTTGAGTTTCTCGACAAATGCAGGAATCTGGCCCAGTCCATCATGCTGGACCCCCTAGAGATCGACATAGACAAACCGCTTGAAAGAGCATATCAGCTATTTGAGAGCATGGTGTTGACCCTCCAAGCTCACATTCAGGAAACCAAGGAGGAACAAAAAGAGGAAACTTCCTGACTCCTAATGGCACAGCACACTGCATTTTCTGAAGCATATAAAGTACTGCAGGATCATATGGAGGAGTCTGTTGTAACCGAAGAAGTACTAAGATACTGGCCTAATCACTACGGGAAAGTTTATCAGCAGACATGATAGACTTGGCAAGGGATTCAGGCACTAGAGAGCAGAAAAACCACTGAGGAAGCACTCAGAGCGACAATAAAAGAACGGATAGTGCTTGAAACCGCCAAACTGCAGAAACTGGAAAGGGAATCACATCAGTGGGTGCAAAAAGCTCTCCCTAACTTAGAGAAAGTCAACATCATCTGCCTGTAGATGAAATGACTTATCAAAACTGGAGAGGAGAAGGACCATTTCATGGGTTCCAACATGGAGAGGATAGCCAAAGTCTCCATCTCAAAAAAGATGTCGATCTTATCAGGCTTGACCACACTCACCATCAACATCCATAAAATTTTGCAGAGTTGGACAAATTTCCAACATCACCTCGCAGTAACAGCCCCAGCCATTGTAGAAGTCTGTGTACAGAAAAGACCGACCATCAGACTTCACAGCCCACTGTAATAACTATTAAATGCTAGCAAGAATTTTGTACCTCCCTGTTTCTTCGGGACGAAGAAACGTTTTGTTCGTGGGGGAGATGTAGAAGGAGCAAGTCGATAAGTCGACTTGAACGATAGCTGACTTAGTCAATCAGCCGACTAAGTCGATGGGCCGACTAAGTCGATGGGCCGACTTAGTTGATCATCTGACTAAGTCGGTCGGCTGACTAAACTAAGAGATTAGTTCAGCCACCTAAGGTCGTGTTGGTTCATCGAACCGACAGGTAGTTATTTTGTAACCGTTCTGTAATCATATATATTAGGCTGTTGATCCAGATGAGAACTCAGTTCGGTTCTCTGTGTTGTATGGACTCATTTGTATAATATAATCTATTTATTCACCTATTTGTTCTTATCTCTTGTCTCTGTTTTATATTTATATATGTTTTAGTGTGTATTATTGGTAACCTTATGTGATCTGTGAGATTACAACACAAGCCAAATGTTTCTCATTTCAGGGTTTTTGGCTTAAAGGCTTGGGTTAGGATTTCTTCTGAGAAAAGAAGTGTCTTGCAAGATCAAATAAAGGAGTTCATTATGGTTGGATATGTTGAATATGAAAATAGATACAATATCTTTGATCCCTCATCTCAGCATACATGCATCGAAAGGAGTGTACAGTTCGAATAAGACCTCATGCAAGAGACTGAACTAGCTCATGGCGAATGCTCACATCCTCCACTCCATGATGATGTAAGTGATGAATCCCTCTCTAATTTTTCTTATTCTGATGTTGATAATGATGATCATTGCATGCATTCAAATCATGACTTTCCCATTTGTCCAAAGTGGGATGAGAAAAAAATTGAAGTAGTTAGGGATCTTGTTGGTGATCCACTAGATTCTAGGAAGACTAGATCTCAATTTCACAATGCCTACTCTACTTGTGAATTGAATATTATTGATATATGATTCATTATGGTTGTATATAATCCTCAAACATATCAAGAGGCCTCATTTGACCCAATATGGAAAACAACCATGCAAGAAGAGTTCAAATCATTGCATGACAATGAGAATTGGGAATTGGTTCCCTTTCCCTCCAAGAGGAAACTAGTGCAATGCAAGTGGGTCTAGAGGACCAAAGTAGTTGTCGATGGTTCGTATATCAAGTATAATTCCATGTTTGTTTCTAAAGGCTTCTCTCAAGTCCAAGGAGTGTATTATACAGAGACATTTGCACCGGTTGCAAAGATGGACTCTAGTAGGCTAGTTTTAGCCACTGGTGCATCTAAGCGCTGGGAGGTTCACCACATGGATGTGAAGAGTGCATTTATTCATGGTGAAATTCAATAGGATATCTATATGAAACATATTAAAGGTTTCATTCATGATCCTTCACTTGTATGCATATTAAAGAAGTCTCTCTATGGCCTCAAGAAAGCCCCTAGGGCTTGGTATGCCAACCTGGACAATGTGTTGCTTTCACTTGGCTTTGACAGATGTAAATATGATCCTAATGTGTATTTCCAGCATGTTGGTAACTTATTGCAGTTCATAGTGTTGCATGTTGATGACTTTTTTATTACAGGTAGATGCATTAAATAAATTGGATCAATTAAGTCTTCTTTGCATAGTGAATTCTCCATGACTGACCTTGGATTGCTGAAGCAATTTATTGCATTAGAGATTGAGAAATCTGAAGCATGGATAAAGGTCATACAAGAAAAATTATGTTGCATACTTGTTATTGAATTTCAATATGGTTTAATGAAAGGCCTCGAAGTGCCCATTCCCCTCAGGAATAAAAGTAGGTGATTTTGGTGCATCTTCGTTGGTGGACAACCGGTTGTACATACAACTAGTTGGGAGTCTACTGTATCTTACACACTCTCGACCTGATTTGGCATATGATGTGTTATAGCTAGATTTTGTTTTCTGTTTTAGACTATATGCTTTATTTGCAAAACATGATTTTCATATTTCTTTTAATATTTTGAGCTTCGTTTTTGAGGTATTATAATAGTGAGCATATTTTTATTTTTATTTCATAATACTCCCTTTAAATTGGCTTTACTTAGTTGTTTTCATAGTTTTAATGGGCTTATTAGGTGTATATATTTCTGAAAGGTTGGAAAGATATGTCATAAGGTTTAATCAAAATTTGATTACATAATTTAACCCTTTGTTTTTTAGTCCTTTGTCAAATATTTTCATGAGGAGATTCTTATAGCAGCTCTGTTTTCCTGTTTTTGTCATTATCATTGGGAGAATATTACGAGGTGATGGAAATGAATTATGGAAAACCAAAAGAGGTTTTTTTCCAAAACTAAATCATTCACAAAAACCTCTCTCTGTTTTGCAACAATGATTATCGTTTGAGAGATTTGAATTCATCTTTGTGGCCTATTTTCAGGGTTTGAATTATTTAATAATTTCTTGTTTTAGTCACAAATTTTCAGCACTTATTCCAATAAATTGAAGGGGAATTTTTACAAACCAATAGATTTTTTTGTTCATAACATACTCATGTAAAACAACCTCTCTCATGTTTTTCACAGGTGTCCTGGATCGAGAGATATAGAGGCTTCTTTGAGACCCATTTTTCAAAAATTCACCAAATTTCCCAGGAATCCAAATTTGTTATTTTTAATCAATTAGTTGAAAGTTGGTTATTGTAACTGCTAAGTAGTTTTGAATTCAACCTAAATAAGTGAATATGGAACTACTTCATAGGAGGTTTTTGTAATTATATAAGGGGGAGAGGCATACAGTGCAAGGGTTTGAATTTTTGTAAAGGGGAGGCTTTCAAGCTACTGTATACAGAGCTAAGTTCAGAAACTCTTATGTATTTTTTATAACTGATTATGACATATATGCAAGCTATAAGCCCATTTTACTCTATTTGCTTGTTTTATTTCTGGTTTGTGTAATCACTCAGTTGACATGTTCATTTCTTGTTTTAGGTTATTATTCATGAAATGCTTGTGAACTGTGGATGAAATTCAGTATTGTGCTTATATTATTTATGGTTTATGTTTCATATATTGTGCATCTCATTCCATCACTATTACATGATTTAATATTTGTCTTAGCCTAATGAGATTTTTCCCTCTTGATAACAAATTGTACAACCAAAACCCTTAAAAACCTATTTTACTTAGTTTTATTTTATGAGATTGTGTTGGCTTGTTCTTTAGTAGTCCAAGAACAATTTCTGGCACTAACATCTTTTTGCGCCATTGTCAGGGACGAATCTGAAGCATACTTTCCCTGGGTTATTAATCATTCAACTAGTTTGGAGAGGTGGACAAAACCAGCAAATCATTAAGACTACTTTTCACCAAACAGTATCCACAGTGGCTACTAAGAAGGTTAGGATAAGAAGGAGTCCTAGTTCACCATTACACCTGGGTGTCTCAGACCCAGAGCAAATTCTGAAAGAAGCTAGGAAAATTAAGAGATCACAGTCATCCCCATCTCTATGTAGCCCTAATTAATTTGACCTATTGTCACCCTTTCGACTTTCTGAGGAGGAAAAACAAAATATGTCTTGACAAATTGATTGGCGACTCCACTAGTTCAAGATGTAGATGCCGAAGGATGGAAGCAATTTTGGCTCGAAGGTTTGCACCTTTTAATTTTTCCAATGTTCCAGGTTTTCCAAATCCAGTACCTACTATGGATGTTTGGGGAGATTGTATTCCACGGTTTAGAGAAAGCAAAGAGGATAATCCTTCAGACCACCTCATCAGATTTCATCAACATATGGTTCAGTTAAATATACAACATGAAGATGTTCATGTATTCACTCAAGCAAGATGCACGAGAATGGTATTTTTCTCTTCCCGCTGCTAGCATTTCCTCACTGAAAGAATTCCACACATGTTTCCAGAAACATTGTAAGTATATGTTCTCGGCTGAATTCTCTTTTAAAGATTGTTGTGAGCAGGCTAATTTTTATAATACAATTTCTTGTTCAAAAAATCATGATGATAAGTATAATCAAGGATTCAAAACATGTCATGAAGAAGTTGTAGTTTCAGAATTTGTTGAAGACGAAGAAGTAACGTTTTCAGTTTCTGCTGTCAAGGAAGAATTCCATGATCATTATGATAATCAAGTTGTTGTTTTAAGTCAGGTTGAAGATGATTCTAGTGATGAGATCAGCAGAGATAGTTTGGAATATTGTCATAATGCTTTCAAGACTCTTAATAATAATTTGAATGCTAATCCTATTCAAGATCAATCTTTTGTTCAACGGACTATTGGAAATCATTGTTGTGTTAAAGATAAGCTATGTATTGAAGAAAAACATGAACCTTCAACATCATCATTTGAAATTTCCCACAATGCTCCTCGTTATGATGAAGAGATTGGGGTTCCAAGATAAGAATTCTGTGATGAATTATATTCTATTCCTTTTGTTTTGATACTTAAATCGATGAAGGCCGGGCTGTTGACATTTTTAATGTTATATCAGAAGTTTCTTATATTCACGGTTATGATAAATCTATTGTTCAAAACCATTATGAAGATGCTCTAATTTTTGATAAATATGATGATGAAATTGAAAAGAAAGACCCAGAAATGTGTGATGTCTGCCATATGGTACAATCTGATCAACCGATTCAGCAATGCATCCAGTTCATTATCCTTGAACAACCGGAGCCAATGTATGATAGTTATCCATTTGAAGACACTGTGGAAAAGGAGGTTCAACTTGTTGACATTATTGATGATACTGTCCAAAAAATTTCGGAGCAAATTCAGGCTGATCTTAATGTCTTTTATCGCCAATGTCTAGTTGATATTCATAGAACAAAACATTCTTATGGACATCCTATCTTTTTCATAGAACAGGAAGAGGTAACTTTTGGCAATTTTTATGATCCAATGGCAGATTATTTAGAGTCAAGACTAAATTATAAATCTGTTATCTTAGAGACACCGTTTGATGAAAGTGAGTACGAGTTGCTAGATATTTTCTCTTCATGTTTTCCAATATTTATAATTATACATATATTCGGAGTTGGAAGCAAGTTTTGGTGGGTTGATGAAATTTTTGCCTGGTTACATTGGAAATGGGATTACAATTTGATTCATTAAATGGAAGGTTCCTCAGATACTTTTACAGTCTTTGAAGGAAAGAGATTTGAATTTCATTGTATATAATGGTGTGTGAAGGATTGAATAAAGACTCCATAGCCCAATGGATTTTTTGCAAAGTAGCAGATAGTTCTAGTTAATGACAGAAGGCACTGATCTATAGGTTCTTGAAGCCTCACAAGGAGGACTTCATCCCGCAGTAGGAGCCAGCTGTTATAGCTATATTTTGTTTTATGTTTTATACTATATGCTTTATTTTAAAACCATGGTTTTCATATTTCTTTTAAGATTTTGAGCTTGGTTTTTGAGGTATTATAATAGTGAGCATATTTTTATTTTTATTTCATAATACTCCTTTTAAATTGACTTTACTTAGTTGGTTTCATAGTTTTAATGGGATTATTAGGTGTATATATTTTTGAAAGGTTGGAAAGAGATATCATAAGGTTTAATCAAAGTTTTATTACATAATTTAACCCTTTGTTTTTTAGTCCTTTGTCAAATATTTTCATGAGGAGATTCCTATAGCAGCTCTGTTTTTCTTGTTTTTGTCATTATAATTGGGAGCATATTACGAGGTGATGGAAACTAATTCTGGAAAACCAAAAGAGGTTTTTTTCCACAACAGACACAATCAGAAAAAACTCTCAATTTTGCAACATCTATTATCGTTTGAGAGATTCAAATTAAACTTTGTGGCATATTTTCAGGGTTTGAATTATTTAATAATTTCCTGTTTTAGTCAAAAATTTCCAGCACATATTCCGATCAATTGAAGGGTAATTTTTACAAAACAAGAGAGGTTTTTGTTCATAACAGAATCATGTAAAACAACCTCTCTCAGGTTTTGCACAGGTGTCACAAGAGATATGGAGTCTTCTTTGAGACCCATTTTTCCTAAATTCGCCAAATTTCCGAGGAATCTGATTTTGCTATTTTTAGTCAATTAGTTGAAAGTTGGTTAATGTAACTGCTAAGTAGTTCTGAATTCAACCTAAAGAAGTTAATATGGAACTACTTCATAGGAATTTTTTGTAATTATATAAGGGTGAGAGGCATACAGTGCATGGGTTCAAATTTGTGTACAAGGGGAGGCTTTCAAGCTACTGTATACAAAGCTAAGTTCAAAAACTCTTATGTATTTTTGATAGCTGATTATGACATATATGCAAGAAATAAGTCAATTTTACTCTATTTGCTGGTTTTCTTTATGGTTTGTGTAATCACTCAGTTGATAGATTCATTTCTTATGTGAGGTTATTATTCATGAAATGCTTGTGAACTGTGGATGAAATTTAGTATTGTGCTTATATTATTTCTGGTTTATTTTTCATATATTATGCATCTTAGTCCATCACTGTTACATGATTTAGTGTTTGTCTTAGCCTAGTGATATTTTTCCCTCTTGATAACAAATTGTACAACCAAAACCCTTAAAAACCTATTTTACTTGTTTTATTTTATGAGATCGTGTTGTCTTGTTCTTTAGTAGTCTGAGAACAATTTCTAGCACTAACATGATGTAGGTGTTATTTCTAGATATATGCACCAGCCTCATGAGATCCACTAGAAGGTTACCAAAAGGATCTTGCATTATGTGCAAGGAACCAAATACTTTGGGATACACTATGCTACTGGTTCTCCACTAAAACTAGTTGCATTTACTGATTCTGATTGGGATGTAGATCCCATTGACAGAAATTCCACTTCATTTTGTCTTCGTGCTTGCACATGGTCCCATATGTTGGTCAAGAAAGAAACAACACACCATATCCCTCTCTTCTATTGAGGCCAAGTACATAGGAGCAGTGAATGCAGCTACAAAATGTGTGTGGTTGCAAGGTATTCTTGGGGAACTTGGATTTGCATTTGATTCACCCACAGTCATCTGGTGTGACAATCAAAGTGCAATCAATATTTTCATTGATCCAATGCAGAGACAGAGGACCAAACACATTGAGATACACATGCACTACATCAGGAGCTTGGTGCATGAACATGTGATATCCATGTGATATCCTTGCAGTATTGTCCATCTGCAGAGCAAACTACTGACACATTCACGAGAATACATTCACCTATATGAGATCACTTCTTGGAGTGGGTGACACATGGTGATGGTTTATATTCACTTTCATATTTTGATCCATGTCCATTTTTTAGGGGAGTTTTTGTTCCCATGAGGTTTTCCTCCTTACCTTGTTTTACATGGACTAATAAATTTTTTGTTGTATGAGGTGACTTGAGCCTTAGTTTCCAAGGACTCCATAATATTTTGGTATAAGTTGTACTAAGTTAGGCTTAAGGGGGGGTGTTAGAGCATTACAGGGATGATTTTAAGGAACCATACTTATTTAAAAGTGTATAAATGTTGGCGAATATTACCAATTCTTAAAATGCCAACTATAAAATGATTGTCGATATTTTTCAAAAAATATTTTAATTTCCAAGGATTTGATATCGTTTATATAATAATTTGGCAATTTTTAGGGTGAAAGCATTTTACCCCATCAAAATTGGGAAAAACGGGGCTTCAAAAAATGCAAAACGGTGAATTTTTTTGGGAGAGAAACATTGAAAAATAGCCCACTGGGCTAAAATTCGCCCCTAAAATTATCCCTATAAAGCAATAATCCACCTTAGTACTAACACATTTAATTATCTTTCATTCTATCTCATATGGTCTATAATTAGGCTATGTTAATCATTTACTATAGTTGAGGCACTCTGGTTTGATCATTCTGACAGTTGAGACACTCCACTTTGATCATCTGACAATCTAGGTTCCTTCATTAATGACATATCCATCTTGGTATGGTCCCCATCCGTTAAATCATGGAATGTGTTTGACCATAGGTGCTAGTGCATGTATTTGGTGGTTTTTGGCCTTCCTTGGGAATTTATTGCCTCCTAGAGCCACTTCCACTCACCCATGCCTCACATGCCTTCATTTATGTTCCAGCATGCTCTATCCATGTTCACACTAGCATTCATCACCGATTGGGATGGTTAGTGAGCTCATTGGTCCACCTAGGGGGGTTTTGAGGTCAAATCACAATCTGAAACTTGTATGCATCCAGATGGCCTCCAAAGGCTAACAATTTCTCCCTAATGTAATATAAACATGTTCCAGATATATTTACATGTTGGACAGTCATAATAATATCTGTTATTGACTACATTTGTGTATGTTATTTTCATGTTTTCTATTGTTTTTTCTACATTTTTGTGAGTAAACTTGAATTGTGAGATTTCCCTTGGTTACTAGATCCTACTGTGAGTCAATTCTCACAGATATAACCATCAAAGTTATTGATGGTGTATATGTACATAAAAATGAATGTTAAATCAATTTATTGACAAAACATTATATGAGTAATAAGAAGAAAAAGTAAATTTTTTTTAATACTAGATATCAAAGTTTAAGTAGGAAAAAACAATTTATTTTTACAACTAATTAAAAAAAATCAATTTTAATGTCTTTAAAAAGTATAATTAAAAAATTATCTATTTTCAATTTTAATGTCTTTAAGAAATATAATAGAAATTCATATGATTTAAATTAAAAAGAAAATTATAAATAACTTAGATACTTTAATTTTTTTTTCATTGAACAAAGTAAACTAAGTTGAATATTAGAACAGTTTTATTGTCTTTACTAAATATAATAAATATTCGTATCATTTAAATTAAAAATATATATATTAATACCTTAAACACTTTAATTTATAGAATGACTGTGAAACAAAGTAAACTAAGTTGAATATTACAACTTTAAGAAATATTTATAAGATTTTTTGGATTATCTTTATTAATTATTTTTTTATAATTTTTTTATAATTAAAAAGAATTATCTTTATTAACTATTTATTTTAATTATTTGCGAATTGTAAAACAATTGGTGGCGGGGTATGGTTAAGACGCCCCCTAAGCTAAAAGATCACCGGTTCTAATCACACCAGATACAAAAAAATCCAACCATGTTAAGGGTTGGTGCGGTCAACGCCGGGTGCGATCCTTGGGTAATTTTGACGGCTTAGATGCCCCTGGTTCGTGGTTACTGAACCAATGGAAACCCTACTAGTCAGGTGGTTCCACCACTTTGCCAACAAAAAAAAACTATTTATTTCAATTTATATAATTTTATTTTATTAATTTGAATTATCTTTATTAACCATTTATTTCAATTTATGTAATTTTATGTAAAATTTATGATTTTTTTTAATGAATAAAAGTAAACATCCATCTAATTTCAACATTACTCCTTAAAAAACGATGACTTTTAAGACTTTAATTTAAATTATCTTTATTAACCATTTATTTCAATTTATGTAATTTTATTATTAATTTTATGTAAAATTTATGATATTATTTGTTTAATGAATAAAAATAAACATCGATCTAATTTCAACATTACTTACAATAGCCTAAAAAAAGATGTCTTTTAAGACCTTAATTAATAATAATAACAATTATTAAGACAAAATTTGGAAAACACGAAGAAAATTTATAAAGGTCGATTAGAAAGTCACTAACGTTTCAAAACCTTAATTAATAGCATTTATTCACACAAAATTTAGAAAACGGAAGAAAATTTATAAAGGTCGATTAGAAAATTTTGCGAATCCCCACCAGATTTTGTTATGCTTTTAGGTTTCGTGTTGTGTTTGGCATCTTGTCACGTGGAGAAATCGAAATCGATGTGTGGGTCGTTGATAATAATATTATTAATGTGAGGCTTCTTTGACTAGCCACCACTAGGGTTGTCAGCAAGAGAGTGTCTCAATAGCAAAGTGATACCTATGTTTCTCATTTTAGGGTGTTTGGCTCAAAGGTTTGGGTTAGGATTCTTTTTGAAAAAAGAATTGTCTTTACAAGATAAAAGCAAGGAGTTTATAGTCAAATTTTGGTAGAGCAAATGGTCGAGATGGGCTTTGTTTGCTTGGCGGCCTAGGATCAAAACACGTTGCTGCTGGAAGGCGACATTTAAATCCAACCATGTTAAGGGTTGGTGCGGCCAGGCCGGGTGCGATC
The DNA here is from genome assembly GCA_001517045.1 of Pseudotsuga menziesii. Taxonomy (NCBI): domain Eukaryota; kingdom Viridiplantae; phylum Streptophyta; class Pinopsida; order Pinales; family Pinaceae; genus Pseudotsuga; species Pseudotsuga menziesii. The sequence continues at coordinate 28,584 of LPNX010847109.1, forward strand.
CTTGGGTGATTTTGATGGCTTAGATGCAAGGATGATTTTAAGGAACCATACTTATTTAAAAGTGCATAAATGTTGGCAAATATTACCAATTCTTAAAACGCCAACTATAAAATGATTGGCGATATTTTTCAAAAAATATTTTAATTTCCAAGGATTCTATATCGTTTATATAATAATTTGGCGATTTTTAGGGTGAAAAAAATTTACCCCATTAAAATTGGGCGAAACAGGGCTTCAAAAAATGCAAAATGGCGAAACTTTTTTGGGAGAAAGACGTGGAAAAATAGCCCAGGGCTAAAATTCGCCCCTAAAATTATCCCTGCTTAGATGCCCCTGGATCGTGGTTTCTCAGACCAAAGGTTCCTCCAACATGTCACAGGGAACTTAACCATCAAAAAAAGCAAGGAGTCTATTATGGTTGGATATGCTGAAGATGCAAAGGGATACAAGACATTTTATCCCTCATCTCAGAAGACATTCATCGAAACTTAGTGTACAGTTCAAAGAAGACCTCATTCAAGACACTAAACTAGCTCATGGGGAATGCTCACATCCTCCACTCCATGATGATGTAAGTGATGAATGCTTCTCTATTTTTTTTTATTCTGATGTTGATAATGATGATCATGACATGCATTCAGATCATGACTTGCCCATTCGGCCAAAGTGGGTTGAGAAAACCATTGAAACAGCTAGGGATCTTGATGGTGATCCACTAGATTCTAGAAAGGCTAGATCTCAATTTCACAATTCCTACACTACTTGTGAATTGAATCATGTTGATAGATGCTTCATGATGGTTGGATCTGATCCTTAGACATATCATGAGGCATCACTTGACCCAATATGGAAAACAACCATGTAAGAAGAGTTCAAATCATTGCAAGACAATGAGAATTGGGAATTGGTTCCCTTTCCCTCCAAGAGGAAACTAGTGCAATACAAGTGGGTCTATAGGACCAACGTAGTTATTGATGGTTCATATGTCAAGTATAATTCCAGGTTTGTTTCTAAAGGCTTCTCTCAATTCCAAGGAGTGGACTATACACAAACATTTGCATCGGTTGCAAAGATGGACTCTAGCAGGCTAGTTTTAGCCACTGGCGCATCCAAGCGCTGGGAGGTTCACCACATGGATTCGAAGAGTGCATTTCTTCATGGTGACATTCAATAGGATATCTATATGTGGCATCCTGAAGGATTCATTCATGTTCCTTCACCTGTATGCATGTTAACGAAGTCTCTCTATGGCCTCAAGCAAGCCCACAGGGCTTGGTATGCCAAGATGGACAATGGTCTGCTTTTGCTTGGATTTAAAAGATGTAAATATGATCCTAATGTGTATTTGCAGCATGTTGGTGACTTATTGCAGGTCATTGTGTTGTATGTTGATGACTTTTTTATTATAGGTAGCTGCATCAAATAAATTGGATCAATTAAGTCTTCTTTGCATAGTGAATTCTCCATGACTAACCTTGGATTGTTGAAGCAATTTATTGCATTAGAGATTGAGCAATGTAAAGCAGGGATCAACGTTAGGCCCCGAATTTCCCATTCCTCTCAGGAATAAAACTAAGGCCTTGAAGTTCCCATTCCTCTCAAGAATAAAACTACTTGATTTTGGTACATCTCCATTGGTGGACAACTAGTTGTACATACAACTAGTTGGGAGTCTACTGTATATTACACACTCTCGGCTTGATTTGGCATATGATGTAGGTGTTGTTTCTAGATATATGCTCTAGCCTCATGAGATCCACTTGAAGGTTATGAAAAGGATCTTGCATTATGTGCAAGGAACCAAACACTTCAGGGTACACTATGCTGGTGGTTCTCCACTAGAATGAGTTGGATTTACTGATTCTAATTGGGATGTAGATTCCATTGATAGAAATTCCACTTCAGGCTACGTCTTCATGCTTTCACATGGTCCCATATGTTGGTCAAGAAAGAAACAACACACCATATCCCTCTCTTCGACTGAGGCCGAGTATAGAGGACCAGTGAATGCAACTACAAAATGTGTGTGGTTGCAAGGTATTCTTGGGGAAATTGGATTTGCATTTGATTCCACCACAATCATTTGGTGTGACAATCAAAGTGCAATCAAGATTTCCATTCATCTAATGCTGAGACAGAGGACCAAACACATTGAGATATAAACATGCGCTACATCAGGAGCTTGGTGCATGAACATGTGATATCCTTGTAGTATTTCCCATCTACAGAGCAAACTGTTGTCATATTCAGCAAGAGCTTCACAGAGAAGACATTCACTTATCTGAGATCAGTTCTAGGAGTGGGCGACACATGGTGATGGCTAATATTCACTTTCAAATTTTGCTCCATGCCCATTTTTTAAGGGAATTTTGTTCCCTTGAGGTTTTCTTCCTCACCTTGTTTTACATGGACTAATAAATCTTTTGTTGTATGAGGTGACTTGAGCCTTAGTTTCCAAGGTCTCCATAATATTTTGATATAAGATCTATACTAAGTTAGGCTTAAGGGGGGTTGTTAGAGCAATAATCCACCTTAGTACTATGATCATACACCCATGACACATTTAATTATCTTTCATTCTATATCATATGGTCCAAAATTAGGTTATGTTAATCATTTACTTCAGTTGAGGCACTCAAGTTTGATCATTTTGACAGTTGAGGCACTCCACTTTGATCATTCTCACAGTCAAGGCACCCTCATTAATGAAAGATCAGTCTTGGTGTGCTCCCCATCCCTTAAATAAGATAATGTGTTTGACCATAGGTGCTAGTGCATGTATTTGGTGGTTTTTAGCCTTCCTTGGGAATTTATTGCCTCCTAGAGCCACTTCTACTCACCTATGTTCTCACCCGCGCCTAACATGCCTTCATTTATGTTCCAACATGCTCTAACCATGTTCACACTAGCATTTGTGACCGTTTTGGATGGTTAGTGAGCTCATTCGTCCACCTAGGGGGGTTTTGAGGTCAAATCACAGTCTGAAACATGTATTCATCTAGATGGCCTTCAAAGGCTAACGATTTCTCCCAAATGGAATATAAAAATGATCCAGACATTTGTGGATAGTCATAATAATATCTCTTATTGACTACATTTGTGTATGTTATTTTCATGTTTTCTACTGTTTTTCTGCATTTTTGTGAGTAAACTTGAATTGTGATATTTCTCTTGGTTCCTAGATCCTACTATGAATCAATTCTCACAAATCTAATGATTTGAAAGTTATTGACGGTGTATGTGTACATAAAAATGAATTTAAATCAATTTATTGAGAGAACATTATATGAATAAAAAGAAGAAAAAGTTGATTTTGTTTTAATACTAGGTATCAAAGTTTAAGTAGGAAAAAACAATTTATAATGATTTTATAAGATTATTTTTTATAATTAATTAAATAAAATATTTTCAATTTTAATGTCTTTAAAAAATATAATAGCAATCTATAATTAAAAAATATATATTTTCAATTTTAATATCTTTAAGAAATATAATAGAAATTCATATGATTTAAATTAAAAAAAATTATAAGTAATTTGGACACTTTAATTTATGGAATGAATGTGAAACAAAGTAAACTAAGTTAAATATTACAGCAATTTTAATGTCTTTAAGAAATATAATAGAAATTCATATGATATAAATAAATAAATAATTATAAATAACTTGGACACTTTAATTTATAGAATGAATATGAAACAAAGTAAACTAATACTCAACTAAGTAGAGTATTATAGCGTTAAGAAATATTTATAAGATTTTTTGGATTATCGTTATTAACTATTTATTTCAAGTTATTTATAATTTTTTTAATTATTTTTATTAATTATTTATTTCAATTTATTTATAAATTTTTTTAATTATTTTTATTAACTATTTATTTCAATTTATGTAATTTTATTTTATTAATTTGAATTATGTTTATTAACCATTTATTTAAATTTATATAATTTTATTCTATTAATTTTATGTAAAATTTATGATATTTTGTTTAATGAATAAAAGTAAACATCAATCAAATTTCAACATTACTAACTGAGTTTTAAGACCTTAATTAATAATTACGTCGATAGGCATTTTCTTTCGTGAGGTGGGCTTGTGAATCCTTAACAAGCATAACTTATTAGGGTTCCAAAGTTTTGTTTTGGGAGAAAGGGTATTCTATGAGTTAATAGGTTTTTAGAAAGAGTATCAGAATTTTCTATCACTGCTGCTTTTGTAGAGCTTTTGATAGCAATTACCATAAGTGTTGAGATTAGTGGAAGAGACAAACAATATGCAATCATCCAATATGATGTGAAATGAATGAGTTTTGTCACTCACAAACCAAACAACATGTGAAATCATTCCATATACTCACAGGCTGAAGCTAGAGACCCACCATCATCTCAAAAAAAAATGTTGTGAAGATGGTGCAACCTTCTTTTCATAACTGACAGGAAGAAGCAAAAACAACAAAGTGATTGCTCTAGAACAAAAATACACCACGTGAGGAAAATTGGCATGAGGCTTTCTTCCATGACAAGCAACCCAACAATTAACAATAGTAGACATGGAGTGAGTTATTCTTAGAATTAGTGTCGAAAAATAAGTAAATTCCCCATGGTTACAACAATCCTTTGACCTTCTGCAACTTGGTTATGACACAGAGATTGGTACCCACCAATGCATGTATCGCAAACCCCATAAAGGAAGTTGAGAAAGTAGTCTATATCATTGAGGAAACCAACTTTTCGATATTTTGTGAGAGTTGAACCAAATTCAACCATTGCAAGAGGACCATAAACCATGTTTTCATCCCCAAATTGCTAAAATCCAACAACGATGGCCTTGTGATTGAATCCTTCAACAGACTCAAGAATTTTATATCTAATTCAAGAATAGAAAAATTACATTGAGACCTTAACAAAAGTCAAGGAAAAGAATATTTTAAATTGAAAAAATATGACCAAGTGCAAAAATATGTTCACCGTCCATTTCATATGAGAATAATAATAAACCATTCATTTTATTTAAGTAAGTATACTAGTAGCCGCAAAACCTTTGCCGTTTTTACAGTTTTTATTCATAATAAAGATCAAATAATCCATTGGAAAGTATGATAAAGTAGAAAACCTTTGTCTAAATATAAAGAGGTATAAAAACAATAGTGCATCTCATAAATACATGTAATTTAAGAGTGTTATAGGTAAACACATATTGTTAATAGATGCTAGAATAGAAGAAAACCACAAGATTCAATTATCAGTAGCAAAAAACATTGTTTTTCATCCGAAAAAGAAATATGTCAATATCATGCATGGCCAAAGTTGCAACATTTAATTTAATTGGAAATTAAGGATAAATGATATCATATTTCAGATCACCTTGAATCAACCATAGTTAGTGCCAAACCTTAAAGTTTAAAGACATATAAATAAAAGTTTGAACTATTCACATGTTTTTTCCTATGATCTAGAACATGTGCTTTTCTTATGTCCCATCGCAAACCTACTAATCATCTATCTACTTTCAAGCTGAATATAAGGACCACATATTTGTAAAACTTAGACTTGGTCTTGTGATTGAAGATTATGTATATATGCAAATTCAACACAATAAATTCTTGTACTTTTGAAAAATGTTAGGAATATACTTATACAGAACTCTCTAGTAAAAAAAAGAATTGTGATGCTAAGAAATTATAGGCACTTTTTTAATTTTACAAAGCTATCCATTCAAAACAAAGGGAATAGTGATGTTAAAAAGTATAGAACATGTTTTGATATAAATACATATTTTTTCTAAACGAAAAAATGTGAGTTTGTAATTAAAATTTTTCCAACGGGCTTTTTTTTATATTCTACTAAAAACCAATATCTTTCAAACCATTTATCAAAATTAAATTCCAAACTAGTTAGAGATACCTACTCGAAAAATTAGAGTAAATACCAAAGACTTATTTTGGTCTTTGGTGTAGACTTGCATTTTCAATTAAAAAGTTTACGAGTCATTAAGGCTTAGCCACCTTGCCATGCTATATATTTATTCAAATGAAAAGATATGAATTCAGACTAATACAATAATGAAAAATGTTTGCCAAATAAATAAAATAAACTACTGAAGACCGGATTTGATTTTTATCGTGAACTTATATTTACAGGTACAAAGATCAAGATTCCAACTGAAGCAAGTTATAATCATGGTCTCTTTTAATCTCAAACTTCACAGCTTGCACAATAACCTCAAATATTATTTTATGCTCAAACTTAAACTTAATAGTTTTTTCTCCGGAGTTTGTAAATGGATATAATAATAATAAATTAATTAGGTTAGTTTCCTTGAAAATTACTTTTGGCTCTGCCTAAAATAACTCATTTAAAAAAAAAAGTTTTAACACCTTAATTAATAATAATAATAATTATTAAGACAAAATTTAGAAAACATGAATAAATTTATAAAGGTCGATTAGAAAGTCAGTCACGTTTCAAAACCTTAATTAATAACATTTATTCGTACAAAATTAAGAAAACGTGAAGAAAATTTATAAAGGTCGATTAGAAAGTCAAGTCATTTTTTGCGAATCCCCACAAGATTTTGTTATGCTTTTAGGTTTCGTGTTGTGTTTGGCATCTTGTCACGTGGAGAAATCGAAATCGATGCAGTGGGTCGTTGATAATAATATTACTTAATCTGAGGCTTCTTTGACTAGCCACCATTAGGGTTGTAACTTGTCAGTCAGAGTGTTTGAATAGTAAAGTGATGTTAACAATATTGAACATGTAGTAGATTAATAAATGCTGGGCTCCAGTATTTTGGATTATTAAATCTTAATTTGTTTGACATGTAATAGTCCATAATACTGTTGAGGCAGCATTTAGTACTTTGCTACATAAAAAATACCTATCCACCTTTACGAAGTTGTGAATTAACGTGTCATATTCAACAAATGCCTGACGGCCGGCTTGTTTGAACGTTCTGGTGGCTGGACCCGCCCGATTTGTTCAGTCAGCCCGACTGGAAGTTTCTCAATTTAATCCATTCTGATTGCCATCAAATACCAACCTGCCAAGCTTCAATTCAAGAAGACCGCCTGCGCTACGCCTGACACATTAATCTGCTGCTACTCCTCTTCTTTCCCCGACAATCCCAACGCTCTTTCCACGCAGTCGAAAATGTCGAAAGTCGGGAAAAAGCGAACAAGGGCATCTAGGTCTGCTCCAACGATTGTTATTACTGCTGATATCTCAAATTTCCGAGAGAAAGTACAGAAATTGACAGGTTTGCAATCTTCATCTTCATATTCATCTTCTCCGCAGAGCATAAAGAATGAATTAGCTGTTTCAGAAGGGGCGATGCAGCTCGTCAAGCCCATGCCTCAACGCCCGTCAGATCAAAGTGAATGGCCCGCCTGCAACAATATCAGTGTTACTGCAAGTACTTGCAGCAGCATCAAACCCTCTTTTATGTTTCCCTCTTTCACCAATTCCGCCGCTTTCGATTTATCTGCTTCTTCGTTGCCTAACTTTTCCTTTCAACCTCTTCTTCCTTTTAACGGACGATACTCTCTGAATCCAATCGTTCCGCAACATCCTGAATTCCTGCAATTCTAATATTTGTAGCTGGAAAAAACAACTTACGATGGTATTCCATATAATGTATTTTGCAGCAGAGAAGCTTTGGCGTTTCTTTGATGCTGTTCATGCTGTTCAGATCTCAAATAATGGATTCGTCTTTCATATTGTATCCCGAATTTTCTGTTGCTTTACTTTGTAGTTGTCTTTTTCTGTTACCTTACTTTGTAGTTGTCGTTTATACAAGAAGCTGCAATTGATGACTGCTAATGATAAGTAATTTTGCATTTGATGAGTCCTAATGATATTTAAATTAACGATTTGACGAAGTGATCTTTTTATTGTTCCTCTATGGGTCATGAACTGAACAAATATTTAACAAGTATTACCACAAGTTCATAACTATGTTTAGCAGAAATATAGATCAAGTTCAGACTCACTTCAAAGAGATTATGTAGCAGAAGACTACACTCTTTTTACATACAGTATACTTTTGCAGTGAGGCTGAGCCTTATTGGATAAAAGTTAATTAATTAGAAACACAAACTCAAAAGAAATCTCTATTTTTAGGATAGTTATGTAGATAGAAGTTTAGATATTATCTCATATTTTGGACTTATTTGAGTCTATCAATAATATTAATAATATTGACCAGAGTGTAACAATTGTATAGCTTAGATTCATTCGTGTATATTGTTATGCTTAAATACATCTTGATTAAGATTTAAATAAACTTCAGTTAAGTGCATAAATGGATAACTATAATAATTTGGTAACTAGCACACCCACATAGTTTGTGGATGGATCACATCCATAGAGATCAAATGGTTGAGACATAGTTATGAAATGAAAAATCTTTTTTAATTCCTCATATTCTTCTAGTTAAACGGGTTCAACTCTGAGTTATTCATGCCTAGCTAATGTTATCACCAACATTCTTCTGTTATCCATATCAACATTCTTGGTGTTATCCATTTATCAACTATCAGTTATTTTTTATATTCTTTTTCTTTTTATCTCGCATTCTTCTAGTTATCTTCCATGAAGTGTGGTTATCCATTCAACAGCTATAAGTTACAATGCATTGCTACTTTATCCATTCATCAGCTACCAGTTATTTTTTATATTCCTTTATTTTATAATTGTTTATTTCGAAATTTGAACTGCTGCAAAAAATCAATCTTGACATTACACTTCTCTCATCCTGGTCCATAGATAAAAAAGCATAGGCAGTAATCCACTCCAAATCTCAAATAAAAAAGTGTATCACTTATATTTAGCCTTTATTTAAGAGTAATATATCTCTACAAAACTAAGTAGCTAGCTAAATCTATTTGTTTTCACCAACCACTTTATTTATAGCCATACTAGTTAATAATCAAATAAAAATGAAAAACAGATAGACTGAAAAAACATCAACAGAATTCTCAAACGCAACAAATTATAATCACCGGACAATAAACATTGAACGTTATTGACATCGTAAATGCCAATCTTTACTTCTGTGTTCTACCTTCGGTCCGGTGGAGAGAATTTCTTCAGAGTTTCACCATTACTCAACTTTATATTTTCACTTGGGGATCGATATATATCAAACTTTTTCGTTATACAAGATTCCATTCATACAATTTTGCTGGCACAATTAGAGAGGCCATGAGGCTTCCTTTGTCAAAATTGATAGTGCGTTCCCATTCCATCTTACAAATTCTAAGGAGTATTGTACTTGAAACACTGTTTTCAAGGCCTTGGCATTGAAGGGTATGGCTTTTCGGTCCATCTAATAGGGTAGGGTCAATAGGTCGAAAGCTCCTACCAGACCAAATCTATCTTGACTCCTAACTCCTAAATCAGGTTCTGATTTATCATGAACGAGAATGACCTTATCCTAAGTACTCATGATCATGTTAATGAACGAGAATGGTCTGATCTACTCAAGATAAATGTCGTTTTAAGATGATCTAAATAATTTAATTTTTAGGTTGTATTTTAATTGACATTATATTTTTTTTGTCGTTTTAAGATGATCTAAATTATTTAATTTTTAGGTTGTATTTTAATTTACATTATATATATTTTTTTCTATTATATTGTCATATATTAAGTTTTTTTTTAATTTTAAATGTTTTGTTTTATATATATATATATATATATATCTTTAAATTTTAATATTTTAATATTTATTGTCAAATTCCAGTAGAGAAAACGGTCGAGAGGTTTCTTTTGCTTGGCGGCCTAAGATCAAAACCCGTTGCTCCTCGGAGGCGACATTTAAATCCAAGCATGCTAAGGGTTGGTGCAGTCCAGGCGGGTGTGATCCACGGGTGATTTTGATGGCTTAGATGCCCATCGCTTGTGGTTTCTCAAACCAAAGGTTCTCCCAACAGGTCACAGGGCACTCGAACATACCAAATTTTTTTTCTTCATATTTATTAATATTTTATTTGACTTTTGGGGTAAAAAAAAAAGTTAAGATCATCTATGTTTGATTGTGAATATTTTCACATTGGTGAGACATGGTAAGAAGATTCTTGATGTAGTGTATAGGAATTTTTGTTGTTCTGACATTTTGGGTGTACACTTCATCCTTCTTCCACACAATCCTCAACCTCTGAAAATCTATGGGCAATTCTTCTGATTTCATTCTTCTGATTTTATTAATAAAATTCAAAACATCATCCTCAACAACGGTGACCTTATGGTTAATTTCGACATCGTCTCTCTCTTCACTAAAATTCCTATTTCTCAAGCCCTTGACATCATCTCCAATCTTGTCGATGAAGAGACCCTTAATTTGATCATAATATGTCTTACCTCCACCTTCTCTAGCTTCAAAGAGACATTCTATGAACAAACTAAGGGAACTTCCATGGAACCTTGTTTATCTCCGATTGTTGCTAACATATTCATGGAACATTGTTGGTCCTAGGGACAGTAGAGAAGAATTCATACATAATTCTTACTAAGTATGGAGAAGAGTCAAAAGAGAAGAGGAAGGAGCTACGACTGACGAAGCAACATAAAGGAGAAGGGGAATGATGTTGCGATAGAGGAAGTAAAAGAGAATAAGAAGAAGGGAGAAGGCCCTGGAAGAGGAATTTGCTCCAGATAAGTAAGTCGTGATAGAAGGATAGAATGTGACACGACATGGTACGACATAATATCAACAGAAGGAGGCGTGCAAATAGCATAACGACCCAAAAATGACAGTAAGGAATAATGCTGAAAAAGCGACAGGACTTAATGATTGTGGATACGAGCTCAGCTGGAACTGATGGAAACCACATGCGTTAAGGAGCCTTTGTAAGTCAAACCCATAGTGCCTCCTGTTATGTGTTTCTATAATAGGAAAGACATCCTATTGGCTGGATATAGTAAGTTGGATGTGATAGAGCTAGAAAAAGAGTCTGTAGTGACTCTGTATATAGTCTGTATCGAGTCGGTATTGAGTCTGTATCAAGTACGTATGGGATCTGTATCGAGTCTGTAATAGTGATATAAAAGAAGGAAATCAAGCTTTATGTGGAATGGACTCTTGGTAAGACTCTTGAGCTAGAATTGCATTAGACGTTCATGATTAGACATTGACGGATTAGGATCTCGAGCCAGACTCAATAGGTGTTCTTTGCTAATGGATATGTATTGCTGAGTGCATCAGAGTGAAGGATTTGTAGCTAAGTGCACAGACGAGTAAGGAATGTTGAGTTGATCTAGGCTGTGTGTGGATCGCTAGTAGAAGTAGAGTAGAAAAATAAAAGAGAGAATATTAGATCTAGCATGAGAGGGAGGAAGAGTCTGTAAAGTTAGAGAAGAAGATATTAAGCAGAATCTGCAGCTTAATGCGCAGACGAAAGGTGCATCTATTTTATCATGCCAGATGAAGAGCACATTGTGGTTTTCGCCCGGATGGGTTTCCATGTTATTTTCTGTGTATATGTGTGAATGATGAAAGTAGCTTAGACATATGTGTGATTATTGTTGTGAATGATTGACTGTATATTTGTTTACAAATGAATAGATCTATGATATCCGCATTATATTACTGGATATGATTATGTTGCATGTATGTTTTCTACTTACTAAAGTTGCATAAAGAAAGGTTGGGTCATAGTTTAGCTATTGAATCCCAGTAAATATAAGTAATCCACCCTCGTACTTCGTTGGAAGCCTTGGAGCAAAGCCAAGGTACTAAAACACCCTCCCACACAATTGTGGAAACATGGTTCTGGAAGTTACCCATCAAGAGAGATATCTCAGGTGAGACGACATCTGTGTTGTCGGTGCTACCGACTGAGCTCTGCTCTGTCGGGCCAATATCTCGGGCTTTGTTGTGCTGGGCAGAAGGGACTGAACCTAGGTCGAGATCCTTGGGGAAAGGGACAAAAAGATACAACAATAGTAAAAGCCAACAAAAGGTTATGTTTTCGGGACGTTGAATTGTTGTGGCGAGGGATATGTTATCGCAACCCATGAAACCGGAGATCCGATAATGGGTGGAATCAAAGAGTTAGAGTTTGCATGAAAATAAAGTGAAGGATCTTAGTGGAACCCAACAGAGTGGTTGGGCCGACACATCTACAAAGAAATATATTATGTTTTCTTTTTCAAGTTTCCCATTGTGTTGCATGAATGGTTATCTAAGTTGGAAACCCAACAAACAAATTTTTAAGGAGGAGAACCGAGGGAGTGGAATCCTCAGTAGATTGAGCGACTGAAAAGAGTAGATAACCCTGTGTTGAGGGATGTGGATTCTTGGCTAGATAGTATCTTAGAAGGATACATCACAAAGTTTGTTGTTGACACTATAATCTCATATAGTGAGGCAAAGCAAAAACGTTTTCAAGGACCATGCAGTAGATACTTGTTATCTCTAAAGACATGGATAAAATGCTTGTGTGTGAAAAACACATTCTGTCAATTTAACAAGACTGTATAGAAATAGAGTGGCTATGTATCAGCAGAACCCTAAAGTGAGATGTTCCTAGGAGATAGTGGAATTGAAATAAAATCAGGATTTTTAAGAAGCAAAAGAAGTTTCAGGTCTGGCAAGCGAAGAAAAGCTATGTTAGGAAGAGGGAGTTGCAACACGGATCGAGAAGAAGAAGGTTATGAGATTGTGTCATACTTAAATGAAGGATATTGTGACAAAGAAGAGGAATATCAACCGATCTCTTGAGGAGATGAAGAGTCAAAAGAGTAGATTGAAGCTCCAGAATGAGAGCGTGCTTACAACTCGCCTACAACACCGAATACTTCGCCAGAGGTAAGATTGAGAGACCTATCTCCAAGTAATTCTATAAATATGAGTACTACTAATGCTATAAATAATAGAAAATAAAGTCCAACTAGCCAAACTTTTCTTTCAACTGTACCAATAGCAAATATAATGGCTGGAGTTGACATTAAGTTACCAATATTCAATGGTAACAACTTGGAAGACCCAGAACAACATTGGTTCCTTTGTGAAGATGTCAGGACTATGCGACAAATCCAGGATAAGAATATCAAGAAAGAACACATGATCATGACTCTGCAAGGTCGTGCGCTTGACAGGTATATGAAATTTTCCATAATACTAGTAGGAGTTGTCCCAAAAATTCGAGTCGGATTGATAGATGAATTCAAAAAGCCAAATTCTGAATCACAATGCATCATCAAAATCAAAGAGATTAAGTAGTTAGTAACATAATCAATTTGGGAGTTTGACCAAAGATTTAAGTTATTGATGGCCAAAGTGAGTTTCCAAATGTTGGATGTACAAAAAAGGAATGGTTTATTGCCGCCTTGTTACCACATATCTGACCCCCGCTGATGCAATGTAAGATTGTGTCATAGATAGAGGTTTTGGAAGTAGCAATGAAATTAGAAACCTCACTAGTTGGATATACTGGCTCGGAAATGATGCAAATTCAGTCACAGCTCAACAATGTTACGGTGCATCTCCAAGACATTAAAAGAGGAAAGGAAGTTAAAAAAGAACTATGGTGTACAATATTCAAAACAGATGGACACCATAAAGACAATTTCCCATCGCTCATGAGCTACGTCACAGTAGGTTCGATGAACCCGTTAAACACCCAAGGAATGCCTTGGTGTAGAATATGCTAAACTACGAGCCACAAGTAAAAAGAATGTTTGTACTTACAAAATATTTTAAGCACACCATCTAGTATGTATTGTAAATTTTGTAGATCAGTAGGTCATGATGAAAAAGAATACAGAGCATTTCAGCTATTACAAGAAAAGACGATGGATACCTACTTAATGAAAAATGATGAGAAGATGCTGGTTGAACGAATGAAGCCTTACTATCAGCTTGCACAATATCAACAACCATAATATCCTCAACCAAAATACCAGCACAATCAGTATCCTCAACAACCATACAGTCCACAAAGTTGGGGTGGAAACTTTAGAGGTCGAGGAAAACAACAAGGAGGAGGATTTGGTTGAGGAAGAGGCCAAATCATGTGTTATAATTGTGGGAAGCTAGGACATTTTTCCCAAGATTTTCAAAGTCCTGTAAAAAATTGTACATATTTTAAAGCATTTGATCACACTATCGAACAATGTTCGCAACTTATTGGGAAATGACAGGATAGAATTGTCATTAATCCCAACCCGGTGCAGAATCAGAATCCAAATCCCAATCATAATATTCAGATGATTTCTGCCAAACCAAGAGAACCTCACATTGTTGTAGTTACAAGAGGAGGTGTTGCGATAAGAGAAGACCAAAATACATAGTAAGTACAACTGCAGGTGAGACCCACGGCACAAAATAAAGCTCTGCTAGATGTCCAACAACAGAAAGATGTATTCTTAGAGGTGCGACCAAAATTTGTCAATGCTAATCAACCATCGACATTTGGACAAGTCAAGACTATGCCCGAACTATTTGAACAACTAATCAGGAATACGTCAATGAAAAAGTTTAGTAAGCTTAAAGAATTTTTCAAAAGTTGTTTAGCACTAATCAATGATAAAGATGTTGTCACAAAACTGACAACACTAATAGAAAAAACCCCAGAAGAACTGGGACCTGAAAAAAGAGTTAATCATATTGGGAAAAAATTGAAGGCAGGCCACCGAACTATGAATGACTGCGTAGATAGGAGATTATAATATTTATTATATCATATTAGATTTGGACTCATATGTCAACATATTGACAAGAAAAACATGGGAGAGCATGAATAAGCTGTGACTGGACTGGTATCCTATTCAACTAAGGATTGCGAACTAGTTGAAGGTTCGACCAATTGGTAGACTAACTCAAGTTCCTATAGAAGTCGAAGGCTTAAGAACATATGCCAACTTCGAATTTATTCACATTATTGAGAGCACAAATGCATATCCTGCACTTCTAGGAATTGATTGGGAAATAGACAACCAAACCATTATAAACTTCAAGAAAATAATATTATCATTTGAATATTATCAAATAAGAGTGGCTGCACTAATTGATCTGCTAGAAGGACAGAGAAATGTTGAGCCTGTACATATAAGTGAAGGGAGACAATTACCTAGATAAGTTTTATAACATCATGTCTTCAAAAGAAGATTATATAAATACAACATCTGATGGAAAATTGAGTTGGCTGAGTGTAAGTTCGTGCACATCTGACTCAAGTGATGCCCTGGAAAATTGGTAGAATAGGCTACATGAAGTCTCCATGCAAAGATGTGAAAGAATCACAAGAGTTTTCCAAAGGGTAGGAGTCAAAGCAAGTGCACTACCTACATATGAAGGATTACCGTAACCTTGCATCTTTTCTGGTAAAATTTGAATAAGAAGTCACAGAATCATAGCAATTGTCCACTTTGGACTATGTGTTGAAAGATACGTCCACTAAATGGTGGGGTACACATAAACAATCTAGCTCTGAATGGCCACAGTGTAGAATATTAATGGAGATCATATTTGGGAAGAGATTGTTAGAATAATCAACCCATAGTTACCTACCTTAGACATTAATTAAATCATTTTTGTCTTATTACCTAGTCTCCTAGATTCCACTCTATGCTAGTTTCCTTCTACATATCATAGAAGTCAACACTTGCTAAAACTAAGTCATGGAGTGCTTGGGAAACCTCCTAGAAACCATATTTAACATTTCTGCTTTATTCCATATCCTCCAAAGCACATATCTACTTTTTATGCAAAGATGCCTGTTTTATTGAGAATTAAGGCAAAAGGAAAAGCTAGACTAGGTGTAGTTGACTTGTTTTTTTCCCACATCATCCTCCATCCTTTTCTCCTAATAAAAGCATGTATGAGTTGGCTTTCCATCCTTTATTAGATTTCCTACTTGACTTTTCCAATTTGTGAGAATCTTAGTGGATTTGGAAACTGCTTTATGCACCTATGGGGGATTTGACTATATTTAGTAAGCCTACTTTTTGACTATTTTGAATGACATCCTTATGCATTCGAATCTATCATGTAATTACATATTGTAGCAGCCTATTAATTCACAAGGTTGGCTATTGTACACTTATTCATTACAGATTAGTGTTATACTCCAATTTGAGTCTCCTTTGATGTTAATTTTGCATGTTTGATTAGCAATTTTGCGAGTTTAATTGTTCTATCTCTTGGGTTCAATTTCCGTAGAGATCAGTTGCACTGATAAAAAATATATAGGACTGACATATCCTGGGGAACATACTAAGGACTATCACAGGAATTGGCAATAATATCGCGACAAGAATGGGTTCATCGATTCATCGACACTCTGGAAATGGTACCAATAAGTTGGTACACATCAGTAGAGCTGCAGCGAGGAACTATTGAATGGGGAATCTTAGCTATAATATTTACCCATACATCTGAGTTCATAAGTGAACATGCAACAGTCGATGTTTCATTATAGGTAATAAAGAAAAAGATCTTTGAAGAAATCCTGGTCGCAAATACGAATTTCCATCAACACACCATGGCTATACCCAATTGGATGGAGTGTTATAATCTCATGGGGGAACCGGATGATGATGACCCATTTGAGATAAATATAACTGAGTTAGAAGGTATATGTATAGTGGAAGGACCTACTATCTCCATTGACCAGTTTTTAAAACCACTCAAGATTAAGAAAGTGAATATTGGGTCATTTGAACACTCGAAGTTTGCTAATAATGGAGATTACAGGGATGAAGAGACTATGGGAAAGATCACTGACTTACTACATGAATTTCATGATCTATTCCTATTGGAAAGGGGTTTGGGACAAGTGAGTTGTGCAGCATCGCGACAGCTGCACAAGCTCACGTGGTACTGCGCAAGGGCAGATTGGTGCGCTAAGCGGGAAAATAATCATTTTTGAATATTTTATGTATATTTTAACCAAGATTTCTTGCAATAGATCAGTAGCGGTTAGAAGCCAGTTATTAGTGGACCCTTGATGTAATGGCATAATCCTATTTATAGATCCATTTTTGGAAAGATAGAGAGAGAGAGAGAGAGAGAGAGAGAGAGAGAGAGAGAGCATCATATGTGAGCAGTTGTGAGCAATTGTATTGAATGCACAATTATAAGGGATATGATCTGGTGTGATCTGCCTTATGGAGATTTTCCTGTCTTGACTATGATTTTATCTGGGTTTCAAGTTATGATGTACGCAGTCTCCGGTTTTGGAGAAGGATTATGTAATGTGGTGCGTTTGTGCAAGATTAATATATGATGCGATGCATATGGCTCAATTTTTGTCTATTGTTATAGATCTGTTATGATGCTGCAACTCTGTTTTATTAAAATGACTTGTTATATATGTGATTCAGTGTCTTTCTGCTATATCAATGCGATCCGTTGGTTTTAAGTTGCTATAATTTATGCTTGATGTGCTATGATGAATAATGATATGATATTTTGATACTATATGAGGACTGAATAAGTTATGATCTCCCTCCATCGGATCCCCATATCCTCCTTCCCCACTATCGGAAACTCGGTTATGACAGATCTCCCTTGAACGCCTCGGGTGAGACCTTGTCTGCTCCATAGATGTTGCCAGGAAGGTTAAAACCTGTCTGGGATGGTGCTCAGTGAGAGTGCATTGTAGGGCATCGATAGAGTGAGAACTCCTGTCGATGAAGCTTTGTTGGTGGGATTTGCCAACAAATGGTTTCGTTGCTGGGACCGAGTCGCAATTAGGAGGGGGATATGTTCTGGCATCCGACTCAATCAGAGATTGAGGGATGGTTTGATATGAAGTTGTGGGAGTTTGCTAAAGCTAAAAACCAAAATCCTAAGTTGTCGACGGGCCACTGGTTGGATAGATATATCCACAAAGGTCCTCATGAATGGTTCTTTTGTGAATTCCATGTGCTCTTGCAGGAATGGTTATCAAAGTTTACTAAGCGGAAGACAAACTTTTAAGGAGGAGAGCCGACATCCTAGACCCTAGAATTAGTCCAGGCGCTACAAGAAACCAACAACAAGGCATCATGGGAAGTCGAGGTATGGTTGGATAGTATCTTAGAAGGATACATCACTGAGTTTGCAGTTGATACGAATAAATATTTCAGCAAGGCAGAAAGGGAGTTTTTCAGCGGACCTTGTGGAAGGTTCCTATTGTCACTACAACTGTCGATTAAGAAACTAGTATGTGAAAAGGGTATCCTAAAGATGGACCAAGAGTAATGGAACTCTGGTGTGCAGGGGATGTAGGCACTGTGACAGAAAGGGGGGAAATGCATAAGGGAATAAGGGGTAGATGGGCATGAGTTTTGGTGATAATGTAAAGGTCATCGAAGAAACAAGTGGTTGTACGAGGGGAGGAGTAAGGTTTCAGGAAAAGAGGCAGAGGACGGGAGAAGGTCATGCTAAATTTGAAGTGCAACACCGTGAAGAACAACCACACGGGATGAAGCGACCCTTTTGTGACGACGAGGACATACAGGCCTAGGCTACACCCAGAATAATGACATGATCGAACCCCAGTAGTAACGTGTCTACTCCTCCATGCACTACTCCACCACAAGGAAGGAGTGCACATTCTACATTGACTTGCCCGACGTGTCAGCAACAATCTAGTAATAGAGTACCAGTAGGAGGAAGAAGGTCCAGAATGGAAGGAGATGAAATGAAGTTGCGAATATTCAATGGAAATGGTACCGATGATCTAGATCAGTACTGGTTCCTGTGCGAAGAGATCTGGACTGCTCGACAAACTATTGATGATGATGTCAAGAAAAGTCAGCTAGCTACTACTCTGAGGGGCCGCGCATTGGAATGGTTTATGAGATTCACATGGATGCCTAAGGGACGTATTGCAAAAACATTAGACGAGATCAAAATAGGGCTATTTGAGGAATTTAAGAATCCGAAGTCCGAAGCTCAGTACATTACTGAATTAAAAGAGATCAAACAATTCCCCAATGAAACAATTTGGGATTTTGATCAACGATTTAAGACATTGATGGCTTGGGTCAGTTTTCAGATGAGCGATGTTCTGTATAAAGAATGGCTTATCGCAACACTTGTCATGCATATTTGGGAACCACTAATGAAACAAAAGATTGAAATGTAGAGCGAGGCTCTGGAAACCGCGATGAAATTGGAGGCATCGCCAGTAGGGGAAACTTTCGTTGGAATGAATCAAATTTAGGCATAGTTGGCCAATTTAACGTTGCAATTGCAAGACATAAAAAATACTAAGGAAGATCATGATGATCTTTGGTGCACCCGTTGCCATGCTAACGGACATACCAAGGATACTTTTTCGACATTTCAGAACTATTTGCTATCAGGAGCCCTGATCCCGTTGAGTGGTGTTGGCGTACAATGGTGTTGCATCTGCCAGGTCTATGGGCATCGACACGAGAATTGTGAATATATGCATAAGATGGTCACCAAGGAAAAAAGTTTGTACTGTACATTCTATCGGTCAGTTGGACATGACGACAAGAATTGTTGCGCTTATGATTTGATTCAGGAAAGAATGTATGATTCCTAATTTGTAAAAGGAGAGGACCCCCAGATAGAGGAAGCACAACCACAAGTAGTACAAGCATCCGCACAAGTACCATATACACCACTGCCTCTGTTGTAGTTTGTCCATGCGTAACCACAGCAACAGTTTATGGTGCAGCCGCAGTTCACACCACAACCGAAGATGGTGGTACAACCATAGTATAACTAGGCATTGCGACCATAGTATAATCAGCCGCAATATGTTCAAGCCATGCAATATGTCCAGCAACAACCTAACCCACCGCAACAAAAAATGGCCCAACCGCAGTTTTAGTAAGGAGGAGTCTGAGGAGGATTCCATGAAGGATTCAGAGGTCAAGGAGGAGGATTCGGTCACGGAGGAGGATGAGGTCGTGAATCAGTCCAGTGCTATACTTGTGGGGTATTTGGGCATTACCAGAGAGAGCGCCCTCATGTGTAGTGCACATACTGTGTAGCTAATGATCACAATGTTGAGGGATGACCTTAGTTGATTGCAAAATGGTAGGCAGGACAAATTCCCCAGTTACATAATGTGTAGAATGAGAATCATCCTATATTCCAAGTTCAGAACCAACCGATAATGCAGAATTAGGTCCCACCGCAGCCTTAGAATCAGAACCCGCCTCAGACATAGAACCAACCGCTGAATCAACCATTGAATCAGAACCTGTCTATGAAGTAGGGATCGACAGTTGCCCCTATTCAGGCCGAGCCACTATTCAGGTCGAGCCGCAAATGAAGGATTTTGATGTCGGGATTGTCACTCACATTGGTGCGACAACTGGAGATGATGGACCATGGCTTCAATTTTGACTCACTGGTAAGAATAAGGTCGCATTTGATATTGCAACAGAGAAATATACTTTCTTCGACGCAAAGAATGAGATCAAGAGAAATTCGGGTAAGTTACCAATTGTTGATATGCCATTTGCTTTCGATCTATCTACAGAGGCAGGACCATCGCGACAATATGGTACCCTGCGCAAGTTCTTTGAGATTTGTCTATTGCTGGCAAGGGACTTGGACGCCCTTGTTGAGCTTGAGGCATTATTACACCTACCGGATAAATCAATGAAGGAGTTCGCTGTGAATTGCTTGCAAAAAAAGAAGACCAACAAGGAGATGAGGATGAATGTCTAGATTGGGGGTTATGAGGTTGATTCGGTCATTTTGGAACTTGGATAAGATGTAAACATATTGACCAAGAAAACCTGGTAATTGATGGGGAAGCCAACGTTGGGATGGTCACCGGTACTACTGCATTTACCGAACCAGATGAAGGTTTAGCCCATTGGTTGTGTTTCAAACTTGGTTGTCGACATTGAAGGTATGAAAACACATGCTAACTTTGATGTAATAGAAGTTGTAGGAGATGGTGGTTCCTATCTTGCGATGCTAGGAATTGGATGGGCTAATGATAGCATGGCGGTGATCAACTTCAAAAAATGTGTTATGACATTTGAAAACTAGGATGTCAAGGTCATTGTTCCTATGGACCCTCAGGAAGGATGGCGATATATCGAACCTGTAAAGGAGGAAGTCGAGAGAAGTTGGGATCATGCTTATAAAATATCGGAGGACTATATCCAACTTATTGTCGATGGCAAACTTGGATGGCTCATCGCAATTTCTGCATCCTCCAACTCTAACGATGCTCTAGAAAATTGGCAGAATTGGTTACATGAGGTGTCATTCAGAAAATGCGGGTTGATTACACAGTCTCTCCGACATGTTGCGACTGAGATTGTCGAGTTACCCATTTAGGAAGGACTGCTGGGACTATCTGAGTTCTTCCAAGAATTTAAAGAAAAGGTGTTCAAACCTCAAAGGATACTGGCTCTTGATGTATCACTGAAGGATACTCCAGCTCGATGGTGGACGACACACAAGCAGACGATCCATGACTGGGAGCAGTGTAGCAGGTTGATGATGGTCCACTTTGGTGATGCATAGGTCTATCATGCTGGGAGGTATGATGGACGAAATGATCCTGCCCATCATTTGATTGAATGACAAACATTTTGGACATCGCGACCCAGGGATGAGTGGGTTCATGCTTTTGTTCACACTCTGGAAAAGAGGCCACAGTCCTGGTATGTGGTAGCAGAATTGTGCAGAACCATTACCACTTGAGAAGAGTTTTCAGTTTGGTTTGTGCAAATGTTTATCCTCCAGGATGCCAATCTTGAGGTATGTAATGCTTTGCACATTATCCGTGATGTAGTACTGAAAGTCATCCCTGTTGCATACCCTGTTGATCCACATGCACATTGCTCAATCCAATCCATGATGACATGCTACAACTTGTCTGGGGAACGTGAAGATGATGACGAGCTGCAGAATGTTAATATTCCAGATTTTGAAGGAAGCCGTGGTGTTGCAGCTCCCGACATACTGACAGACTCGATGAACCAGCCGCTAAGGATCTGAAAAGTTAACATTGGGATGGCAGAAAATACGAAATTTGCTAATGTCAGAGATTATTGGGGAGAAGAGACCATGGCCAAAGTCACAGATCTACTGCATGAATTCCAGGACCTTTTTCTAACATGATTATTAGAAATTAAGGGGATACTCGACAATTTAGGGGAAATGAAGATTCCACTCAAGCCAGATGAAAACTCGGTACGCCATAGGACGTATAGATTGAACTCACGGTATAAGGATCGCATGAAATTTGAGATCAATAGGATGCTCAATGCTAGGATCATTGAACCTGTAGAAGAATCAGAGTGGATAAGCTCGATGGTGGTCCAAGATAAGAAGACTAGAGAAATCCACATTTGTGTCGATCTGAGAAAGTTGAATGATGCATGTGTGCATGATCCATTCTTGACCCCTTTTATAGATGAAATCTTAGAATTCATAGGAGGCCAGGAGGTATATTCATTCACCGACAGATTTTCCGGATACCACTAGATCCAGATTGCGAAGGAGGATCAGCATAAGACCACATTTGTCACCGAGTGGGGTTGTTTCCAATGTACTGTCATGCCATTTGGGATGAAGAATGCACCTGCTATATTCTCCTACGTAGTTGTTGCGGTATTTAAATATTTTATTTAGAAATTCCTGCAGGTATATACGGATGACTGGACAATCTATGTCCTGGTTAAAGACCATTTGGACAATCTGCGATTAATGCTCGAACGGTGTAGGCAGCATCAGATTGCATTGAATTCCAAGAAATGTATTTTCTGTGTACCCTTTGGCATACTACTTGGGCACATTGTATGTAAAGAAGGTCTGTTGGTTGATCCAGTGAAGATTGCGCTGATCCTCAGTTTACCACCGCCAAGGAATGTAAAAATGGTTCACGCGACACTGGGACATACGAGCTACTATCGCAAGTTTATGAGAGGATACATTGCGATTATGGTGCCCATGGAAAACATGCTAAAGAAAGATGCTGCGTTTGAATGGACTCTGGAATGTCAAGGAAGCTTCGAAACCCTAAAGGCCAAGATGGCCTTTGCACCAATACTAGTTTTCTCTGATTGGAATAAATAATTTCATGTGCATGTTAATGCTTCTTCTACTGCACTAGGGGTTTTTCTTACATAGCCAGGTGAAGGGGACTTGGATCATGCAATCGAATACGCTAGTAGAAAGTTATCATTTTCTGAATGAAATTATACCACGACTGAAAGGGATGTCTTGGAAATGGTATATGCTTTACGAAAATTCAGGCACTATCTGTTGGGTGGACATTTCAAGATGTTCATTGATCATTCTACTTTGCAATACCTAATCAATAAACCTGTGTTAGGGGGGAGAATCTATAGGTGGTTGCTGTTGTTCCAAGAATTTGATTTTGAAATAATGGTAAAGCCAAGATGGTTGAATGCTGGCCCAGATCATCTGTCACACATTGAGAATGGTGAAGAACCAGCCAATATTGACGATGGCTTACCAAATGCGCAATTGTTCCGAGTTAAAGTTGCAGATGATCACTATGCTCCAATTGTTCAGTTTCAGTCTACCGGTGTCGCCCCAATAGACATGTTGATTAGCTAAAATAAGCAACTGGTTATAAAAGCCTATGATTTTCAACTAATTGCTGGACAGCTATATAAACTTGGACTAGATGAAATATTGCGATGGTACATCTTACCGCATGAGAAGGGTCCCATTCTAGAAGAAGCGCATGTCAGAATCACGAGAGGTCACTATGGAGGCCGCGTTACTGCATGAAAGGTGTTTCTTGCTGGGCTATGGTGGTCCATGTTGCATAATGATGCCGTAGACTATGCAAGGAGCTGTGATGTCTGCCAACGAGTGGGTAAACCATCATGGAGGGATGAAATGCCGTTGGTGTCATAGGTGACTCTACAACCATTTGATAAATGGATTGTCGACTTTGTGGGTCCTATCAATCCACCAGGTAAGCACACTAGCGCCCGCTATATTATTACTGCAACTGACTATCTGACTCAGTGGGTGGAGGCTGCACCAATCAATGATTGTACTACTGCGATGGCAGCCCGGTTTATTTTTGAAAACATTGTGATGCGATTTGGGTGTCCTAGAATCTTGATGAGTGACTAGGGAAGTCACTTTGTTAACCAGACAGTAAAAGTGCTAACTGAAGAGCTCTAGATACAACATAAGAAGAGTACACCCTACCGTTCGCTAGAAAATGGTACCAACGAGGCCTTTAACAAAATTTCGGATACAACGCTAACCAAAATATGTAACGTTAACCGTGATGGGCCTATCACACTACTTACAAAAGGATAATAGGTCAGAAACCATTTAAGTTGGTTTATGGGCAAGAGGTAGTCATGCCTATGGAGTATATGGTTCCCAGCTTGCGCATTTTCGCAGCAACAGGTATCGATGATGCAACAACATTAGAAGAACATGCTACGTAGTTGATTCAACTTGAAGAAGATTGTTTCATTGAGGCTTCCACTAGTAGGTTGCGAAGGATCAACAGAAGGCATGGCATGATCACCATATTAAGCATAAATAGTTTGTGACAAGATATTTGGTGTTGTTATATGACAGTAAGTTTATCAAGCATCTAGGTAAGTTGCACGCACTGGTTAGGTCCCTATCTTGTTCATTCCATTACATCTGGTGGTGTAGTTTAGTTACAATAGTTAGATGGTGCCATGTTACTGAAACTCATCAACGGGAGTCTCTTGAAGCCCTATAGAACGGGGCTAGTGATGCTCACCACTTGAGGTTTGAAAAAATATAAAAATAAATAAATAATTTTTTTTTATGACAATTCTACTTTAGCAGCGCAAGGCGAGCCTTGAGGGAGAGAATGCACAAGGTTATACTTGTTATAGATATTCGGTTGACGCTTTGTAACAGTTGCCAGACTGTGGGGTGGTCAAATTAAGCAATAAATGTAGGTAGTTAAACCAGTTCGTTGGCGATGCTTGTTGAAGCAACCCGCATTAATGAATGATCCGACCGTTAGAAGCATAAGATCACAGGCGGATTTGACATCATTACTACCTGATTTGGTAATAATGATGAAGTTAGATTTGGTAATGATGGATTGGAAGTGGCTATAAAATACCACGCGGGATGCATCAGATGGCATTGTTCAGTTGCAAAGAGCATAGATAGAAGGTAAATTCTATGCAAGTGTCGAGCAGAGTGTTGAGTGCAATATAGTTTGAGCTTTTGAGAGAATTTTCAGGCTTTTAGGAGTAAGGCATGTTGAGTGGCCTTGACGCTATTGAAATTTTGAGTGAATACGAGTCTCCCATTTGGCCCATAGCTGTGGAAGTCGAATTCATGAGTATGCAAGTAGGTTTGTTTTCCATCCCAAAGAGGAAAAATCGAATGTCTACAAAGGTGTGCGGAGAAGGCACTGCCCAGACTGGGTCGTCGAGCTCAGGAGCTGTTGAGTCCGCGACACCTTGGGGTGTCTCGGTGAATTATATTTTGGGTTATGTTTCTCCTACGCATCCAAGAGATAAGCCATGACAGATGTTGAAGAGTCAGAAGTACCCACCCAAATTGTCAGTGCTGCCGGAAGGGATGACATGCTCAGTGGACATCATCCTTGTGTTGATTAGGCTCAAGTTCGATGACTATGACCTGATTTTGCTTAAAGATGTCTGGGACGATCCATATGAATCTGTCCATTCGACACCTGGTGGTCCCATTCAGTGAATTTTGAAACCATGGGCCAGTGGATTAGAGAAGTGTGGGTTGCTAGGGCTCATCAATATGCCCCATTTTGGCTGTTTTAATGAAGCACACGCATGTCTAAAGAAATTGTTGGCATGTTTCCATGGAGGGACGCTTTGGTTGAATACACCAATCCCTATCACCGTCGACTTGATTTCTTGTATTACTGGTTTGCTTAAGGCTGGGGAGGACCCAGTGCAATATATTCATGGGAGAGATACGGATAAGTGACTTGCGAAGCAGCTGAAGGAGCGCTTCGGGTTAAAAGGGATGGTCATGCTTATCGCATTGAAATTATCAATTTGTAGATGGTGCACATTGACGCAAGAATTTTGGCCAACAAGGTTGTTCGCGACAATCGACCTGTCCAATGAAATTTGGGGGTTGTCGCCTATGCCCAGAAATGTGCAGAGGGGGTACAGATGAATTGGTCTTTATTTCTGTTGAATCGGTTACTTGAGGATGCTCTTTCTGCTTAGACAGGGCGACCCTTTTCTTATAGTTGTCTTTCTATTCTCATCACTCTTGTTGCGTGGATGGAATCGAAGGACTACCAATTGATGGCGGTTGAGGCCGTCAAGGTTTTCCGCGGTGTCCGTTATCAAAACCTCTGGTGGGTCGAAGAACCTAGTCGCTAAACCAACTATGGTATTCATTTTTGGATCTATTGGGAAGCATTACAGGCCGCCATCGTTGTTGGTCCTAGAGTTTCTCCCTATGTCGTGGCCAAGTACCAGCGGATCCTTCAATTTGCTATCGAACCCCACTCCGATCATATTTAGTCCAGACGAAATATTGATCGACATTGGCTACCATTTCCATATAAGGTCACCATAGAAGAGTTGGGAATTATTGTGCAAGATTGGTCGGTGGACTAGCGCGTCTCGGTGAGTCGAGAAGAGTTAGATAAGGAGCTTGTCACATGCCCCAATTTTGCAAAAACAATTTTATATTATTTGATTTTATTTGTGGACAATATGTTAAATTTTATGCTAAGTTGTAATAGATGACTCAGCAGAGTCAAGGATATTTAATGTAATTCTAAATATTTTAATTATAAATAAATAAAGGAGGAGACAACAGCTTAGGAGAGCTGTTAAAAGAGTGTTTACTGGTCAAATTGGTGGAGGAGACTGAGTGGAGAGCAAACTGACATGTGGCAGCATCCTCAAACCACTTCCAACTGTTGCAGGTGGAAACCTCCCTACAATTGGGGTCATGATTCCCCAAGAAAGTGGAATCAGAGCAGGTGGCTCAATTAATGACAACTGACCCAAAAGACCTAGGCAATCTTTATCAAAAATTCCCATTGAAGAGAGCTGAGGTTGCTCATTCTACAGAAGTGATCATTCAGGTGAATGAATGTACTTCAGAGAAATTCAATGGAAGGAAATTGTGGAAAGAGTTTGAGGGGATAACTGCTGAGTGATCTAGTGCAACTTTTAAGCTAAAATATCTTACTGCTGAGAGCAGGGTTTTTTACTGAGTTTTTGAACAAGTCTACGATTTGCTTCTCCACCAGTTCTCATCCAAGAAGACCAGGAATAGGCCCAGGGGTCCTGAGGAAGCGTTGTTTGAGCGCTCTCCAGGAGTTTGGTAGGGAGGAATGACCTCCTAACGCTGTTGTCGTCTATCCTAATCAGGTTCTACATTGTTTTGTTTTAATGTGTTAGAATAGAAAATAATTTCTAGTCTGTGTTTTTCCACACCTGGAAGGACCAGGTCATACTCCAGCACAGACAGAATATTTACAGTAGATGAAAGAAAATGTTAAGAGATTGAATATAATAGATATGGTTCTGCATTTCATAGTTAGCAGAGGAATTTATTTCAGTATGTAGGTTATTATTAAAAAGAACAGTGATCTGATTGTTTATGTTTATTGTTTTAACAAGCTTATTTATGTAAACATATTGGAAAAGAAATAGCAGTACTCAAGCATAGGTAGAACGTTTAAGAAGATAAGAGAAAATATTAGTACATAAGATTGTGTATTTACAGATAGTAGAGTAATTTTATTCAAGTCAAACTATTATGGAGGTTAAACTGTGTTAAGATAGGTTTATATTCTTTTGTTTTCACTTAGTAACTGAATGAAATGCAATAGAAAAATCACAGTAGAGTCACAATGTTTACATACAGTTAAGTAAATAAACAACTACAATTCACATAGTTTATCTTCTAAACATTATCCACTAAATCTAGGACTAATATTTGCTATAAACCAAATAGGGTAAAATTTAAAAGTACTTAGATTAAAAAGAGTAAAATGAGTTACGGAATTTGTGCTTTATCATTTCAAAAACTCTGAGTAAATTCTACTAGACAATTTATTAAATAAAAGCAATGAAAATATAATTAATAACTAGTATAAAACTAAATAATACCTATGTAGAAACTATTTATAAATATTAAACAGGTTTATACCTGTAATTGTGAAATTTCAGGGTCGAAACCCTAACCAAGTTCTTTAAATATTATAAATAAAACATCTAAGCTGCAAACCATTTACTTGGATAATTATTAAAATAAACTTTTAGTCTACTATAAATTGTTATAGTCCTTACTGAAAATAAATGTACTTTTACACAACACATCTGTAATAATAATTTATCCAAATTAACAAGTAGCAGAACCTAATCTTTAATACATTGAAGAACTCATATAGACAAGGGTTTCATTTTTAGGAAAACCCTAGTTGTATAATCTGAACAAGTAAATAAAAATTATAAATTATACACTACGACCTTACAGTATTATAATAACAATAAACTATTTACAAAAGATATTAGACGGTAGTGTTGTTCATTAACAGTCGAATAGGAAGAACCTAAAGTACACAGAGTCAAGATATACAAGAATGAGACAGAGCTCGAATTAAAATATTTTTTAAAGAAAAACCCAATGTATTACTTTGACAGGCCGTAAGGCTATAAACTTAACCAGATTACAACACCCAATTCAGGGCCGGTGTACCCATGATCATGGCATGGGTTAAAAAAAAAAAACAAAACTAACATTCAATTTATCAAAACCTACATTACTGTAAATGCTTTATAAGTCAAGAAAAGAGGAGTACAAGTCATGGCATCGAATGCCAGAGCCACCCTGCTATATGCAAGGGTTTAATAACGAAAAACCAATCTTTAAAACCGAAGACGAAACATCCCAAGACTAAAGGAACCGAGGTCATGAATTCTTCCGAACTGAAACCATTTTGTTTCCCTAAGTCTGTACAAGCAGGGTTTTGCCACATTCTAACTGGGGCTTACTCGTAGGACTTGATGCCAATCCAAACGTGGAGAATATTCTTCCAAACGAAGAGGCGAACCATCACTTGCAAGTGAATACCAAATCTTGGTTAGAAACTGAGTTTATAACTATAACTGTAATTTATTTAAAAGCTTATAACATTTACAAGATGATTTTCTTTACCTGGAAGAGAAAGACTTGGAAACCGAGGAGGATTTGAGCCCACACCATGAGCAGTACAACGAACAGCCCAAACCCTCACGTTCACTAGTAATAGAGTTTACAAAGCTTACAATACATGCTACAATGCCGACAGAAACAAGAGTAAGCCCTGGCAATGGCCACGAGAGAAAACAACACTAAAAATCACTGACAGAGCTACACTACCCTCATGCATAGAAAAGTATTGTATGCAGGAAGAAAAACATAATGCGAGCTGTGAACTTTGTAACCCATACACTAGAGTGTCAACACTTCATGATACACAAACAATGGAGCTAGAGACAAGCACCAGTGAGACCTCATGGACACAATGAACCCAACAGTGTAGAGACCAAAACCCTCAATGTAAAATAAGAAGTAGGGTTGCGTGGTGAGCTTATAAGTCATGCAATGCATGGCAGTGGATGTTCCATGTGCCCAGTAACTTATTTTGTCCAAAGTGGGTCGAACAATATAGTTATCACTGCAATTGTCGGGACAACAAATTATTGTTAATAATTTGAACAATGACTATAATGATAATGTCATCTACAAATTCAAACGTATCATTTCATTGATAAATCACAAAATCAAGCTATGATAAAGAACTAGGTTTTAATGGTATTGGTGAACCTTATATTATAAATCTTGGATTCCTCGTTGGTAAAGAACCAAAACATATTTTGCAAATATATCTTTGTTTATAAAGATCTTATAATACTTTTAGTAAAACATATAATTAAGAGATCAATAGTATAGTAAAAGTTGTTGAAAATGGGTTAATAGTACTATGATTAGCCTTTTTTTTTTATAACCATAAACGATGCATGTCTTTGCTATTAGAACTAGTTTATCCAAACATTAGTGGATAAGAAGCTTGTTTACAAATCAACAAGATGTGTATAAAAATAATTAGTAATTACACCCTAGCATAACTCATACTTTGAATATAGTCTATGATACTAAGTGTAAGATGAACTTCTGGGAAGTATATGATCAATTGGTCTTCATAAGATACCAAAGCTCCGAGATGAATCAAAACAAGATTTGATTAGACTTGGTAGTAAGGGATTGTAAAACTATTCAAGAATAAATCTAGTATCACTTATATGATAATGTCATTTTGTCACACTACTTATGTCATGAAGAACTTTGGAGATAGAAATCACAACGTTGACAGCATTTGTGCAAATGATCATTTATAGAGATAACACAATAATAAGCTCATAAATTTCCTCTACCAAAGCTAAATTAAAAGTAGAGTGGAGGGTACATTTGTAAGCTTGTTATTATAAGGCTTAGTTTTATTTCTAGGCTGATAAGCAGAATTTTAAATCTCAGAATTAATAACAGTAGTAAACTCGTATGTCAGTAAAGGAGTTGTTATACAAAATTGTGAGATCTATAAGTAACTTGGCTATTAGCTAGAAAGAAGAATTTTCTGAAACAAAAATCATACTAATGAAAAACATTGAGAATAGTAAGGTTATTGGTCTTTATAACATGAATTTAAAATATTATCACAGCTGCAAAACAAGTAAAATAAACATTACTTTACCTTGTAGTATCCTTGAAAACTATTAAGCAAATTGTTACTCTAGTAGTATATATATTTATTCTAAAAGAAGTATATCGGGATTAACGCCTTAATAAAATCTTACTGGTTCAAAATTTACCTGTCAAGCCCGTGAGATCCAGAATTCTAGATAAGTTAGCAATCGCTAAGTAAGCCCCAGTTAGAAAGTAACTTCTCACCTACTTGACAAAATCAAACTATCAATGTAGCTAGAAAACAACTGAATCCAGATTACTTACATCACATATCGAAAATTAAAATAGTATTAATTTATATGTGTGTAGGTTAATATTTAGTTGTTAACTGTTTCATTTATTCATTAACCTCTAGCAGTTAACAAACTGTAGCTATAAACAATTTATGTTACATCAGAAAAATTTAATTTTTTTAAAATTTTTGTGAAAATTTGAGGTTTTGAAATGTGGTATCAGAGCACAAGGTTCAAACACTAGGCCTTGATGAAGCCAAACTTGCTTTCTGTGAAACAGTGAATTTAAATTATTTTATTGATTTTATTTTCTTTTAAAGGTTATTCAACAGATAAATTTGTTTCTGAAGTTTAACAACAGGTATGGAAAGGCTGGAGGAATATGTGGAAGATGAATCTCCATTTAATGAACCGGAAAACTTACCAAGAGACCTAATACAAGAAGATATAACCACTAATTCCTTAGAACTTTTACAAACAGTAAAAGACTTGATATATGAAATGGAATATGTTAAACGAGAGAATGAAAGGATTTTGAGGGCTCAGGAGGAGCTGAATTAGATCCTAACAGAAAGGTTTCAAACTGAGGGTAGGGGTAAAAGAGCTGAATCAGAAGATACAAGTCATCAACAAAAATATAAAAAGATTAAACAGGATAAAAATGAAAGTAGCTCATCCTCAGAGGTATTTCGTGATCAACATAATTTTCATTCCTCTAGTGATAGTAGTGATGACAATCATTATACTAAAAAGAAAAAATATAAACCCTATGAGGAAATTTCTGGGGAATTTAAAAAGATTAAACCACCAACATTCAATGGAGAGACTGAGAAGGGGAAGGAAGCATAATCCTGGTTATATGGGATGAAGAAGTACTTCCAGATTTATAACTATTCTAACCAATTAAAAGTTAGAATGGCTATCTACAATCTCTCAGGGAAGGCTGATATTTGGTGGCGGGACTTGAAGAGAGTGAAGGGCATAAAAGAGAAGAACTTAAATTGGAGTACCTTTAAAAGGTACTTTAAAAAGTACTTTAAAAAGAAATTTATGTCTAAGCAATACTATGAAGAGAGAGCAAAAGAATTCTATGAGCTTAAATTAGGTTCAATGACTATGAAAGATCTAAACAACAAGTGTTTAAGTCTGCTTAGGTATGTGCCATACCTTGTAGATAAAAAACCAAAGGTACAACGATTCCTTAGCTGTCTACCTTATCATATTAAGGATAGGATTGAGTATGACAATCCAAAAACTTTGGAAGAAGCTATGAGGAAAGCCAACTTCTGTTATGAACAGAATCGGAAGAATGAAAGCATGGCCAATTGGAAGGCCAAGAAGAATAACAACCATTATGATCAAAAGAAGAAAGATTTTGTGCCCAACCAAAATTCTAAAAACAATAAGGCTAGAAATTTTTCTAACAAGAATTTCCAAGGGAATAAGAATAATTCAAATGATAAAGAATCTGATAATAACCATGGTAATTACACGAATAACTTTGAACGCAAAGAACCTATAAAGTGCTGGGAGTGTAATAGCCCACATTAAGCCTCAATCTGTCCTAATTGGAAAAAGACAGTCAGTTATATTCATACCATATAGGAGGAAATGTCTGTCGAATATTTAGCGAGGAATATGCCAAGAATCAATGCAGCCTTGGAGAACCGACAAGCAAAATATCAAACTTCCATGGCGGAAGTAGAAGGTACGATAAACCAAACCCCTATAGCTATTTTAATTGATCTAGGAGCTAGTCTCAGTTATATTTCACCTAAAATGGTAGAAAAATGTAAGTTTCCTGTTGAAAAATTTGAAAATTCTTGGTTGGTTCAGTTAGCCACTGGTGCTAAAAGGAAGGTAACTTGTTTTGTAAAATAATGTGCAGTAGTTATGGATCAATTTGAAACTATTGTAAAGCTTAATGTATTACCTCTTTGTTCTTATGACTTACTCATCGATATGGATTGGTTAGAACAACATAGGGTAATTTTAAATTGTTATGATAAAAACTTTACGTGTATAAATAATGATGGAAAACCAATAAGTGTAAAGGGGATCCCTAGAAAAGAAATCATAAGGTAGATTTCTGCTCTGTAGCTTAAGAGAGCTGTTAGGAAGGGTTGTAAGGCTTATGCAGTAACAATAATTAAAATTAGAAGACATGCCAGTCTTAAGAGAATATGTTGATGTATTTCTGGAAGAAATTTTGGGACTACCTCCGAAAAGGGAACTAGATTTTACCATTGAGCTGGTACCTAGTGCAGTACCCAGATCAAAGGCCCCTTATCAAATGAACATACTAGAACTAAATGAACTAAAGTCACAATTAAAAGAAGTTATTGACAAAAAGTATATTCGACCTAGTGTGTCTCCCTTGGGGGGCACTTGTCATCTTCGTTAAGAAAAAGGATGGAACCATGCGACTTTGCATAGATTACCGTCAGTTGAATAAGATGACTATTAAAAATAGATACTCGTTGCCTTGCATATATGATCTATTTGATCAACTACGTGGAGCCACGGTGTTTTCGAAAATTGATTTAAGGTCTGGATATCAACAAGTTAGGATTAAAGATGAAGACATCTTCAAAACAACTTTTAGAACTCAATATGGCCATTACGAGTTTTTCGTCATGCCATTCGGGCTTACTAATGCCCCAGCTGTTTTTATGTGTTTAATGAACAACGTTATGCATAAGTATCTAGATACGTTTGTGGTCGTGTTTATCGACGACATATTAATCTATTCAAAAACTGAAGAAGAACATAAAGAACGTTTAAAGATTGTTTTGCAAGAGCTACGAGATCATCATCTCTTTCTAAAGTTTAGTAAATGCGATTTCTTCAAAGATAAAATTCAGTACTTAAGTCATTTGGTGACTAAGGAAGGGATGTCGGTGGATCCCGAAAAGATAAAGGTGATCGAAGATTGGTCGGTTCCTAAGGATGTAATTGATGTTCGATCCTTCATGGGAATTACTGGTTATTATTGGAGGTTCATTGAAGGTTTTTTGAGAATTGTGAATCCGATAACTTCTTTGCAAAAGAAAGGAAAGAAATTTGATTGGAACCAGAAATGCGAGAAAAGCTTTAAAAAGTTAAAAAATTTATTAACCAATGCACCTATTTTAAGAATAGTTGATCCAACTAAAGAATTTGTAGTGAGCACTGACGCCTGCAATGATGGTTTAGGCGATGTTCTGACTCAAGAAGGGAATGTTATTGCCTATGAGTCTAGGAAATTAAAAATTCATGATAATAATTATGCAACTTATGATTTGAAATTAGATGCTACTATACATTTTCTAAATATGTGGCGTCATCACCTAATTGGCAGAAAATTTATTTTAATGATTGATAATAAAGGATTAAAATATATGTTAGATCAACCTAATCTAAATGCCAGACAAGCTAGGTGGTTAGCTTTTCTAAGTGAGTATGATTTTGAAATTCAGCACAATAAAGGTAAAGAAAATAAAGTTGTTGATGCATTAAGTAGGAATGCAAGGATGAACTTCACAGCAGTTATCAGTACTTATACAACAGATCTAGATGAATAGCTTAAATAAGGGATAGAACAAGATGAAATTTACTAAAACTTACAAGCTAAAACAAAAGAAAATCCAATAGAGAGCTTAAGTAAAGGGTATATTTTAAATGCAAAAGAATTTTTACTGTATAAAGACAGAATATATGTACCAAATGTACCTAAAATTAAATTATTAATTTTGGATGAAATCCATCAAACTCCATACTCAAGTCATCCAGGTCATCAAAAGACTATAACCATGTTAAGAAAAGAATATTTTTGGCCAAACATGAAGACTGAAATGGCAGAGTATATCGCTAGGTGTTTTGAATGTCAGTAGGTGAAAACTGAACATCAACACCCAATTGGATTACTTCATGCGTTGCCCATTCCTAGCTGGAAATGGGAGATAATTAGTCTCGATTTTATTACTGGACTACCTAAAAATTAGAATTTAAATGATTCTATCATGGTAGTGGTCGATAAATTAAGTAAAGAAGCTCACTTTATACCTATTAAAACTACGTATAAATATGCAAACATAACTGATATCTTTCTAAAGCAAATTTTTCGACTGCATGGAATACCGAAAGTTATCATCTTAGATAGAGATCCTAAATTTATAGGTAACTTTTGGAAATCCCTGTTTAAAGGATTAAACACTACATTAAATTTTAGTACTTCGTTCCATCCTCAAACAGATGGATAGACTGAAAGAGTAAACCAAGTATTGGAAGATTTATTAAGAATGTATGTGAAAGACTAGCTAGGTAAATGGGAGGATTATTTGCATCTGGTAGAATTTGCCTATAATAATAATTATCAAACGTCACCCAGATTTAGTCCTTTCGAAATGTTGTACGGAAGGAAATGTAAAACTCCTATCTCCTAGAGTAATCCAGTGGATAGATTAGTATTAGTCCCTCAACTATTAAAGGAAATGGAAGAAATTGTTAAGCAGGTAAAAAGTAATCTGAAAATTGCGCAGGATCGACAGAAAAGTGAAGCATACCTTAAAAGAACTACAAAGGAGTTTCAGGTAGGTGAACATGTGTTCATTAAGGTGAGGCCCAAAAAGAGCTCTTTGAGATTGGGGATTTGTGCAAAACTAGCACCTCATTATTGTGGTCCATTTGAAATACTGTCCAGGATTGGACAAGTAGCTTATCAATTAGCATTACCACCATATTTAAGAGTACATAATGTTTTTTAAATTTCTATATTAAAGAAATATGTTGATGATGCTACTCATGTTGTTAACTAGAATGATGTACAGGTGGAACCAGAAGGAGATTTTCTGGTGGAACTGGACTGTATCCTTGGGCAGAGGGAGATCACACTTCAGAACTGCACCATTGGTCAGGTGGAGGTGCAATGGAAGTACCTTAGTTTAGAAGAAGCCACCTGGGAATTGGAAAGTAATATACGAGATGCATATCCAATTCTATTCCAGGGAAATTTTGAGGATGAAGAATAAATAACATCGAGGACGATGTTATTCTCTAAGGGGGTGTGTATGTCACATGCCCCAGTTTTGCAAAAAAAAAATTATATTATTTGATTTTATTTGTGGACAATATGTTAAATTTTATGGGAGGTTGTAATAGATGACTCAGCAGAGTCAAGGATATTTAATGTAATTCTGAATATTTTAATTATAAATAAATAAAGGAGGAGACAACAGCTTAGGAGAGCTATTAAAAGAGTGTTTACTGGTCAAATTGGTGGAGGAGACCGAGTGGAGAGAAAACTGACATGTGGAAGCATCCTCAAGCCACTTCCAATTGTTGCAGGTGGAAACCTCCCTACAATTAGGGTCATGATTCCCCAAGAAAGTGGAATTAGAGCAGGTGGCTCAATTAATTACAATTGACCCAAAATACCTAGGCAATCTTTATAAAAAATTCCCATTGAAGAGAGCTAAGGCTGCTCATTCTAGAGAAGTGATCATTCAGGTGAATGAATGTACTTCAGAGAAATTCAATGGAAGGGAATTGTGGAAATATTTTGAGGGGATAACTACTGAGTGATCTAGTGTAGCTTTTAAGCTGAAAGATCTTACTACTGAGAGCAGGGTGATTTACTAAGTTTATGAACTAGTCTATTGTTTGCTTCTCCACCAATTCTCAGCCAAGAATACCAGGAACAGGCTCGGGGGTCCTGAGGAAGCGTTGTTTGAGTTCTCTCCAGGAGTTTGGTAGGGAGGAACGACCTCCTAATGCTGTTGTCGTCTATCATAATCAGGTTCTACATTATTTTGTTTTAATGTGTTAGAATAGAAAATAATTTCTAGTCTATGTTTTTCCACACCTAGAAGGACCAGGCCGTACTCTAGCATAGATAGAATATTTACAGTAGATGAAAGAAAATGTTAGGAGATTGAATATAATAGATATGGTTCTGCATTTCGTAGTTAGCAAAGTAACTTATTTCAGTATGTAGGTTATTATTAAAAAGAATAGTGATCTGATTGTTTATGTTTATTTTTTTAACAAGCTTATTTATGTAAACATATTGGAAAATAAATAGCAGTACTCAAGCATAGGTAGAGCGTTTAAGAAGATAAGAGAATATCTTAGTAGATAAGATTGTGTATTTATAGACAGTAGAGTAATTTTATTCAAGTCAAAATATTATGGAGGTTAAACTGTGTTAATATAGGTTTATATTCTTTTGTTTTCACTTGGTAACTGAATGAAATGCAGCAGAAAAATCACAGTAGAGTCACAATGTTTACATACATTTAAGTAAATAAAAAACTACAGTTCACATAGTTTATCTTCTAAACATTATCAACTAAATATAGGACTAATATTTACTATAAACCAAATAGGGTAAAATTTAAAAATACTTAGATTAAAAAGAGTAAAATGAGTTACAGAATTTATGCTTTATCATTTCAAAAACTCTGAGTAAATTCTACTAAACAGTTTATTAAATCAAAAGCAATGAAAATATAATTAATAACTAGTATAAAACTAAATAATACCTATGTAGAAACTATTTATAAATATTAAACAGGATTATACCTGTAATTGTGAAATTTCAGGGTCGAAACCCTAACCAAGTTCTTTAAATATTATAAATAAAACATCTAATAAGCTAAAAACCATTTACTTGGATAATTATGAAAATAAAATTTTAGTCTACTATAAACTGTTACAATCCTTACTGAAAATGAATGTACTTTTACACAACATATCTGTAATAATAATTTATCCAAATTAACAAGTAGCAGAGCCTAATCTTTAATACATTGAAGAACTCATATAGACAAGGATTTCATTTTTAGGAAAACCCTAGTTGTATAATCTGAACAAGTAAATAAAAATTATAAATTATACACTACGACCTTACAGTCTTATAATAACAATAAACTATTTACAAAATATATTAGACAATAATGTTCTTCATTAACAGTTGAATAGGAAGAACCTAAAGTACACAATGTCAAGATATACAAGAATGAGACAGAGCTCAAATTAAAATCTTTTTTAAAGAAAAACCCAATGTATTACTATGACAGGCCGTAAGGCTATAAACTTAACCAGATTACAACACCCAGCTCAGGGCCGGTGTACCCAGCATCGTGGCATGGGTTTAAAAAAAAAACAAAACTAACATTCAATTTATCAAAACCTATATTACTGTAAATGATTTATAAGTCAAGAAAAGAGTAATACAAGTCATGACATCGAATGCCAGAGCCACCCTGCTATAAGCAAGGGTTTAATAATGAAAAACCAATCTTAAAAACTGAAGAACAAACATCCCAAGACTGAAGGAACTGAGGTCGTGACTTCTTTCCAACTGAAACCATTTATTTTCTCTAAGACTGTACAAGTAGGGTTTTTCCACATTGTAACCGGGGCTTACCTGTAGGACTTGATGCCAATCCAAATGTGGAGAAGATTATTCCAAATGAAGAGGCGAACCATCACCTGCAAGTGAAGACCAAATATTGGTTAGAAACCAAGTTTATAACTATAATTGTAATTTATTTAAAAGCTTATAACATTTACAAGATGATTTTCTTTACTTGGAAGTGAAAGACTTGGAAGCCGAGGAGGATTTGAGCTGACACCACGAGCAACACAAAGAACAGCCCAAACCCTTGTGTTCACTAGTAACAGAGTTGACAGAGCTTACAGTACATGCTACACTGCCGACGAAAACAAGAGTAAGCCTTGGCAATGGCCACGAGAAAAAACAACACTGAAAATTACTGACAGAGCTACACTACCCTCACGCACAGCAAAGTATTGTATGTAGGAATAAAAACATAATGCGAGCTATGAACTTCATAACCCATACACTAGAGTGGCAACACTTCATGATACACAAACAATGGAGCTGGAGACAAGCACCAGCGAGCCCTCATGGCCACAATGAACCCAACAGTGCAGAGACCAAAACCATCAATGGAAAATAAGAAGTAGGGTTGCGTTGTGAGATTATAAGTCATGCAATGCACGGTGGTGGATGTTCCACGTGCCCACTAACTTATTTAGTCCAAAGTGGGTCGAACAATATAGTTATCACAACAATTGTTGGGACAACAAATTATTGTTAATAATTTGAACAATGGCTATAATGATAATGTCATCTACAAAGTCAAACGTATCATTTCATTGATAAATAAAAAAATCAAGCTATGATAAAGAATGAGGTTTTTATGGTATTGGTGAACCTTATATTATAAATCTTGGATTCCTCGTTGGTAAAGAACCAAAAAATATTTTGCAAATATATCTTTGTTTATAAAGATCTTATAATCCTTTTAGTAAAATTTATAATGAAGAGATCAATAGTATAGTAAAAGTTGTTGAAAATGGGTTAATAGTACTATGATTAGCCATTTATTTTTATAACCATAAACGAAGCATGTCTATGCTGTTAGAACTAGTTTATGCAAACATTAGTGGATAAGAAGCTTGTTTACAAATCAACACAATGTGTATAAAAATAATTAGTAATTACACCCTAGCATAACTCATACTTTGAATATAGTATATGGTACTAAGAGTAAGATGAACTTCTGGGAAGTATATGATCAATTGGTCTTCATAAGATACCAAAGCTCTGAGATGAATCAAAACAAGATTTGATTAGACTTGGTAGTAAGGGATTGTAAAACTATTCAAGAATAAATCTAGTATCACTTATATGATAATGTCATTTTGTCACACTACTTATGTCATGAAGAAGTTTGGAGATAGAAATCACAACGTTGACGACATTTGTGCAAATGATCATTTATAGAGATAACACAACAATAAGCTCATAAATTTCGTCAACCAAAGCTAAATTAAAAGTAGAGTCGAGGGTACGTTTGTAAGCTTGTTATTATAAGGCTTAGTTTTATTTCTAGGCTAATAAGCAGAGTTTTAAATCTTAGAATTAATAACAGCAGTAAAATCGTATGTCAGTAAAGGAGTTGTTATACAAAATTGTGAGATCTATAAGTAACTTGGCTAGTAGCTAGAAAGAAGAATTGTCTGAAACAAAAGTCATACTAATGAAAAACATTGAGAATGGTAAGGTTATTGGTCTTTATAACATGAATTTAAAATACGGTCATAGCTTCAAAACAAGTAAAAGAAACAGTACTTTACCTTGTAGTATCCTTGAAATCTATTAAGCAAACTGTTACTCTAGCAGTATATATATTTATGCTAAAAGAAGTATATCAGGATTAATGCCTTAATAAACTCTTACTGGTTCAAATTTACCTGTCAATCCTGTAAGATCTAAAATTCCAGATAAGTCAGCAATCACTAAGTAAGCCCCAGTTAGAAAGTAACTTCTCACCTACTTGACAAAATCAACATATCAATGTAGCTAGAAAACAACTGAATGCATATTACTTACATCACATATTGAAAATCAAAGTAGTATTAATTTATATGTGTTTAAGTTAATATTTAGTTGTTAACTGTTTCATTTATTCATTGATCTCTAGCAGTTAACAAATTGCAGCTATAAAAAATTTATGTTACATTAGAAAAATAAAAATAAAAATAAAAATTTGTGAAAATTTGAGGTTTTGACATGTGGTATCAAAGCACAAGGTTCAAACACTAGGCCTTGATGAAGCCAAACTTGTTTTCTGTGAAGCAGTGAATTTAAATTATTTTAGTGATGCTATTTTCTTTTAAATGTTATTCAACAGAGAAATTTGTTTCTGAAGTTTAACAACAAGTATGGAAAGGGTGGATGAATATGTGGAAGAGGAATCTCCATTTACTGAACCAGAAAACTTACCAAGAGACCTAATACAAGAAGATCTAACCACTAATTCCTCAGAACTTTGACAAACAGTAACAAACTTGAAATATGAAATGGAATCTATTAAACAAGAGAATGAAAGGATTCTAAGGGCTCAGGAGGAGCTGAATCAGATCCTAACACAAAGCTTTCAAACTAAGGGTAGAGGTAAAAGGACTGAATCAGAAGATACAAGTCATCAACAAAAATATAAAAATATTAAACAGACTAAAAATGAAAGCAGCTCATCCTCAGAGGTATTTGGTGATCAATGTACTTTTCATTCCTCTAGTGATAGTAGTGATGACAATCATTATACTAAAAAGAGAAAATATAAACCCTATGAGGAAATTTCTGGGGAATTTAAAAAGATTAAACCACCAACATTCAATGGAGAGACTGAGAAGGGGGAGGAAGCAGAATCCTGGCTATCTGGGATGAAGAAGTACTTCCATATTTATAACTATTCTAACCAATTAAAGGCTATAATGGATATCTACAATCTCTCAGGGAAGGCTGATATTTGGTGGCAGGACTTGAAGAGAGTGAAGGGAATAAAAGAGAAGAATGTAAATTGGAGTACCTTTAAAAAGTACTTTAAAAATAAATTTCTCTCTGAGCAATACTATGAAGAGACAGAAAAAGAATTCTATGAGATTAAATTAGGTTCAATGACTATGGATGATCTAAATAACAAATTTTTAAGTCTTCTTAGGTATGTGCCATACCTTGTAGATAGAAAACCAAAGGTACAACAATTCCTCAGCTGTCTACCTTATCATATTAAGGACATGATTGAGTATGAAAATCCAAAAACTTTGGAAGAATCTATGAGGAAATCCAACTTCTGTTATGAATAGAAACGGAAGAAGGAAAGAATGGCCAACTGGAAGGTCAAGAAGAATAACAACCATTATGATCAAAAGAAGAAATATTTTGTGCCCAACCAAAATTCTAAAAACAATAAGGCCAGAAATTTTGCTAACAAGAATTTCCAAGGGAATAAGAATAATTGACCAAGTAATTAGAACAATTCAAAGGGTAAAGAATCTGCTAATAACCATGGTAATTACACCAAGAACTTTGAACGTAAAGAACCTATAAAGTACTGGGAGTGTAATGGCCCACATTATGCCTCAATCTGTCCTAATCGAAAAAGGACGGTCAGTAATATTCATACCATATAGGAGGAAATGGCTGTCAGAGATTTAGCGAGGAATATGCCCAAAATCAATGCAGCCTTGGAGAATTGACAAGCAGAATATCAAACTTCCATGGTGGAAGTAGAAGGTATGATAAACCAAACCCCTATAGCTATTTTAATTGATCCAAGAGCTAGTCTCAGTTATATTTCACCTAAAATGGTAGAAAAATGTAAGTTGCCTGTTGAAAAATTTGAAAATTCTTGGTTGGTTCAGTTAGCCACTGGTGCTAAAAGGAAGGTAACTTGTTTTGTAAAAGAATGTGCAGTATTTATGGATCAATTTGAAACTGTTGTAAAGCTTAATGTATTACCTCTTAGTTCTTATGACTTACTGATCGGTATGGATTGGTTAGAAAAACACAGGGTAATTTTAAATTGTTATGATAAAACCTTTACGTGTATAAATAATGATGGAAAACCAATAAGTGTAAAGGGGATCCCTAGAAAAACAATCATAAGGCAGATTTCTGCTCTGCAGCTTAAGAGAGCTGTTAGGAAGGGATGTAAGGCTTATGCAGTAACAATAACTGATGAGGAAAATCTAAATAAGACAGATAAATTAAAATTGGAAGACATACCAGTCTTAAGAGAATATGTTGATGTATTTCCGGAAGAAATTCCCGGACTAGCTTTGAAAAGGGAACTAGATTTTACCATTGAGCTGGTACCTGATGCAGTACCCAGTTCAAAGACCCCTTATCGAATGAACATACTAGAACTGAATGAACTAAAATCACAATTAAAATAACTTATTGACAAAAAGTATATTTGACCTAGTGTGTCTCCCTGGGGCGCACCTGTCATCTTCGTTAAGAAAAAGGATGGAACCATGCGACTTTGCATAGATTACCATCAGTTGAATAAGATGACTATTAAAAATAGATACCTATTGCCTTGCATAGATGATCTATCTGATCAACTACGTGGAGCCACAGTGTTTTCAAAAATTGATTTAAGGTATGGATATCCTCAAGTTAGGATTAAAGATGAAGACATCTTTAAAACAACTTTTAGAACTCGATATGGCCATTACGAGTTTGTCATCATGCCATTTGGGCTTACTAATGCACCATTTGTTTTTATGTGTTTAATGAACAACGTTATGCATAAGTATCTAAATAAGTTTGTGGTCGTGTTTATCGACGACATCTTAATCTATTCAAAAACTGAAGAAGACCATAAAGAAAATTTAAACATTGTTTTGTAAGAGCTATGAGATCATCAACTCTTTGCAAATTTTAGTAAATGTGATTTATTCAAAGATAAAATTCAGTACTTAGGTCATGTGGTGACTAAGGAAGGGATTTCGGTGGATCTCAAAAAGATAAAGGCGATCGAAGATTGGCTGGTTCCTAAGGATGTAACTGATGTTTGATCCTTCATGGGAATTACCGGTTATTACCGGAGGTTCATTGAAGGTTTTTCGAGAATCGTGAATTCGATAACTTATTTGCAAAATAAAGGAAATAAATTTTATTGGAACCAAAAATGTGAGGAAAGCTTTAAAAAGTTAAAAACTTTATTAACCAGCACACCTATTTTAAGAATAGCTGATCCAACTAAAGAATTTGTAGTGTGCACTGACGCCTGCAATTATGGTTTAGGCAGTGTTCTAACTCAAGAAGGGCATGTTAGTGCCTATGAGTCTAGGAAATTAAAAATTCATGAAAAGAATTATGCAACTTATGATTTGGAATTAGCTACTGTTATACATGCTCTAAAGATGTGGCATCATCACCTAATTAGTTGAAAATTTATTTTAATGACTGATAATAAAGGATTAAAATATCTGTTAGATCAGCCTAATCTAAATGCCAGACAAGCTAGGTGGTTATCTTTTCTAAGTGATTATGATTTCGAAATTCAGCACATTAAAGGTAAAGAAAATAAAGTTGCTGATGCATTAAGTAGGAATGCAAGGATGAAATTCACAGCAGTTATCAGTACTTATACAATAGATCTGGATGAACAACTTAAAGAAAGGATAGAAAAAGATGAAATTTACAAAAACTTACAAGCTAAAACAAAATAAAATCCAAGAGAAAGCTTACGTAAAGGGTATTGTTTGAATGCAAAAGAATTTTTACTGTATAAAGACAGAATATATGTACCAAATGTACCTAAAGTTAAATTATTAATTTTGGATGAAATCCATAAAACTCCATACTCAGGTCATCTAGGTTATCAAAAGACTATAACCATGTTGAGAAAAGAATATTTTTGGCCAAACATGAAGACTGAACTCGCAGAGTATATCGCTAGGTGTTTTGAATGTCAACAGGTGAAAACTGAACATCAACACCCTGCTGGATTACTTTAGCCGTTTCCCATTCCTAGCTGGAAATGGGAGATAATTAGTCTCGATTTTATTACTGGACTACCTAAAAATCAGAATTTAAATGATTCTATCATGGTAGTGGTCGATAAATTAAGTAAAGTAGCTCACTTTATACCTGTTAAAACTATGTATAAAGATGCGAACATAGCTGATATCTTTCTAAAGAAAATTTTTCGACTGCATGGAATACCGAAAGTTATAATCTCAGATAGAGATCCTAAATTTACAAGTAACTTTTGGAAATCCTTGTTTAAAGGATTAAACACTACATTAAATTTTAGTACTTCGTTCCATCCTCAAACAGATGGATAGACTGAAAGAGTAAACCAAGTAGTGGAAGATTTATTAAGAATGTATGTGAAAGACCAGCTAGGTAAATGGAAGGATTATTTGCATCTGGTAAAATTTTCCTATAATAATAATTATCAAACGTCAGCCAGATTTAGTCCTTTTGAAATCTTGTATGGAAGGAAATGTAATACTCCTATCTCTTGGATTAATCCGGTGGATAGATTAATATTAGGCCCTGAACTATTAAAGGAAATGGAAGAAATTGTTAAGTAGGTACAAAGTAATCTGAAAATTGCACAGGATCGACAGAAAAGTGAAGCAAACCTTAAAAGAGCTCCAAAGGAGTTTCAGGTAGGTGAAATGTGTTCATCAAGGTGAGGCTCAAAAAGAGCTCTCTGATATTGGGGAGTTGTGCAAAACTAGCACCTCATTACTGTGGTCCATTTGAAATACTGTCCAGGATT
Organism: Pseudotsuga menziesii; assembly: GCA_001517045.1. Classification (NCBI taxonomy): domain Eukaryota; kingdom Viridiplantae; phylum Streptophyta; class Pinopsida; order Pinales; family Pinaceae; genus Pseudotsuga; species Pseudotsuga menziesii. The sequence continues at coordinate 73,579 of LPNX010847109.1, forward strand.
GGAAAAGTAGCTTATCAATTAGCAATACCACCAAATTTAAGAGTACATAATGTTTTTCACATTTCTATATTAAAGAAATATGTTCATGATGCTACTCATGTTGTTAACTGGAATGATGTCCAGGTGGAACCAGAATGAGATTTTCTGGTAGAACCGGACTGTATCCTCGGGCGGAGGGAGATCACACTTCGGAACTGCACCATTGGTCAGGTGAAGGTGCAATGGAAGCACCTTATTCCAGAAGAAGCCACACGGGAATTGGAAAGTAATATGCGAGATGCATATCCAATTCTGTTCCAGGGAAATTATGGGGATGAAGAATAAATAACATCGAGGACGATGTTATGCTCTAAGGGGGTGTGTATGTCACATGCCCCAATTTTGCAAAAACAATTTTATATTATTTGATTTTATTTGTGGACAATATGTTAAATTTTATGCTAAGTTGTAATAGATGAGTCACCAGATTCAAGGATATTTAATGTCATTCTGAATATTTAATTATAAATAAATAAAGGAGGAGACAACAACTTAGGAGAACTGTTAAAAGAGTGTTTATTGGTAAAATTGTTGGAGGATATTGAGTGGAGAGCAAATTGACATGTGGTAGCATCCTCAAAGTACTTCCAACTGTTGCAAGTGGCAACCTCCCTACAATTGGGGTCATGATTCCCCAAGAGAGTGGAATCAGTGCAGGTGGCTCAATTAATGACAACTGACCCAAAAGACCTAGGCAATCTTTATAAAAAATTCCCATTGAAGAGAGCTGAGGTTGCTCATTCTAGAGAAGTGATCATTCAGGTGAATGAATGTACTTTAGAGAAATTCAATGGAAGGGAATTGTGGAAAGAGTTTGAGGGGATAACTATTGAGTGATCTAGTGCATCTTTTAAGCTGAAAGATCTTGCTGCTGAGAGCAGGGTGTTTTACTAATTTTTTGAACTAGTCTATTGTTTGCTTCTCCACCAGTTCTTAGCCAAGAAGACTAGGAACAGGCTTGGGGGTACTGAGGAAGTGTTGTTTGAGTGCTCTCTAAGAGTTTGGTAGGGAGGAACGGACTCCTAACGCTGTTGTCGTCTATCCTAATCAGGTTCTACATTATTTTGTTTGAATGTGTTATAATAGAAAATAATTTCTAGTTTGTGTTTTTCCACACCTGGAAGGACCAGGCCGTACTCGAGCATAGATATAATATTTACACTAGATGAAAGAAAATGTTAAGAGATTGAATATAATAGATATGGTTCTGCATTTCATAGTTAGTAGAGTAATTTATTTCAGTATGTAGGTTATTATTAAAAAGAACAGTGATATGATTGTTTATGTTTATTGTTTTAACAAGCTTATTTATGTAAACATATTGGAAAAGAAATAGCAGTACTCAAGCATGGTAGAATGTTTAAGAAGATAAGAGAATATCTTAGTAGATAAGATTGTGTATTTGCAGATAGTAGAGTAATTTTATTCGAGTCAAAATATTATGGAGGTTAAACTGTGTTAAGATAGGTTTATATTCTTCTATTTTCACTTAGTAACTGAATGAAATGCAGCAGAAAAATCACAGTAGAGTCACAATGTTTACATACAGTTAAGTAAATAAACAACTACAGTTCACATAGTTTATCTTCTAAACATTATCAACTAAATCTAGGACTAATATTTACTATAAACCAAATAGGGTAAAATTTAAAAGTACTTAGATTAAAAAGAGTAAACTAAGTTACAGAATTTATGCTATATCATTTCAAAAACTCGGAGTAAATTCTACTAGATAGTTTATTAAATAAAAGCAATGAAAATATAATTAATAACTAGTATAAAACTAAATAATACCTAATATGAAACTATTTATAAATATTAAATAGGCTTATACTTGTAATTGTGAAATTTCAGGGTCGAAACCCTAACCAAGTTCTTTAAATATTATAAATAAAACATCTAAGTTGCAAACCATTTACTTGGATAATTATTAAAATAAACTTTTAGTCTACTATAAACTGTTACAGTCCTTACTGAAAATGAATGTACTTTTACACAACACATCTGTAATAATAATTTATCCAACTTAACAAGTAGCAGAACCTAATCTTTAATATATTGAAGAACTCATATAGACAAGGGTTTAATTTTTAGGAAAACCCTAGTTGTATAATCTGAACAAGTAAATAAAAATTATAAATTATACACTACATCCTTACAGTCTTATAATAACAATAAACTATTTACAAAAGATATTAGACAGTAATGTTCTTCACTAATAGTCGAATAGGAAGAACCTAAAGTACACATAATCAAGATATACAAGAATGAGACAGAGCTTGAATTAAAATATTTTTTAAAGAAAAACCCAATGTATTACTTTGAAAGGCCGTAAGTCTATAAACTTAACTAGATTACAACACCCATCTCAGGGCCGGTGTACCCAGCATCGTGGCATGGGTTTAAAAAAAAACATAACTAGCATTCAATTTATCAAAACCTACATTACTGTAAATGATTTATAAGTCAAGAAAAGAGTAGTACAAGTAACAGCATCAAATGCCGGAGGCAACTTGCTATATGCAAGGGTTTAGTAACAAAAAACCAATCTTAAAAACTGAGGACCAAACATCCCAAGACTGAAGGAACCAAGGTCGTGACTTCTTCCCAACTGAAACCATTTTGTTTCCCTAAGTCTGTACAAGCAGGGTTTTGCACATTTTAACCAGGGCTTACCCATAGAACTTGATGCCAATCCAAACATGGAGAATATTATTCCAAACGAAGAGGCGAACCATCACCTACAAGTGAATACCAAATCTTGGTTAGAAACTGAGTTTATAACTATAACTGTAATTTATTTAAAAGCTTATAACATTTACAAGACAATTTTCTTTACCTGGAAGAGAAAAACTTGGAAGCCGAGGAGGATTTGAGCCCACACCACGAGCAACACAACGAACATCCCAAACCCTCACGTTCACTAGTAACAGAGTTAGCATAGATTACATTACATGCTACACTGCCAACGAAAACAAGAGTAATCCTTGGCAATGGCCACGAGAGAAAACAAAACTGAAAATTACTGATAGAGCTACACTACCCTCATGCACAGTAAAGTATTATATGCAGGAAGAAAAACATAATGCGAGCTATGAACTTCGTAGCCCATATACTAGAGTGTCAACACTTCATGATACACAAACAATGGACCTGGAGACAAGCTTCAGTATGCCCTCATGGCCGCAATGAACCCAACAGTGCAGAGACCAAAACCCTCAATGAAAAATAATAAGTAGTGTTGTGTGGTGAGCTTATAAGTCATGCAATGCACGGTGGTGGATGTTCCACGTTCCCACTAACTTATTTAGTCCAAAGTGGGTCGAACAATATAGTTATCACTGCAATTGTCGGGACAACAAATTATTGTTAATAATTTGAACAATGACTATAATGATAATGTCATCCACAAAGTCAAACATATCATTTCATTGATAAATCATAAAATCAAGCTATGATAAAGAACGAGGTTTTTATCGTATTGGTGAACCTTATATTATAAATCTTGGATTCCTCATTGGTAAAGAACCAAAACATATTTTGCAAATATATCTTTGTTTATAAAGATCTTATAATCCTTTTAGTAAAACATATAATGAAGAGATCAATAGTATAGTAGAAGTTGTTGAAAATGGGTTAATAGTACTATGATTAGCCATTTATTTTTAGAACCATAAACGATGCATGTCTATGCTATTAGAACTAGGTTATGCAAACATTATTGGATAAGAAGCTTGTTTACAAATCAAGAAAATGTGTATAAAAATAATTAGTAATTACACCCTAGCATAACTCATACTTTGAATATAGTCTATGGTACCAAGAGTAAGATGAACTTCTGGGAAGCATATGATCAATTGGTCTTCATAAGATACCGAAGCTCTGAGATGAATCAAAACAAGATTTGATTAGACTGGTAGTAAGGGATTGTAAAAATATTCAAGAATAAATCTAGTATCACTTGTATGATAATGCCATTTTGTCACACTACTTATGTCATGAAGAAGTTTGGAGATAGAAAGCACAACATTGATGACATTTGTGCAAATGATCATTTATAGATATAACACAATAATAAGCTCATAAATTTCCTCTACGAAAGCTAAATTAAAAGTAGAGCCGAGGGTACGTTTGTAAGATTGTTATTATAAGTATTAGTTTTATTTTTAGGCTGATAAACAAAGTTTTAAATCTCATAATTAATAACAGCGGTAAACTCGTATGTCAGTAAAGGAGTTGTTATACAAAATTGTGAGATCTTTAAGTAACTTGGATAGTAGCTAGAAAGAAGAATTGTCTGAAACAAAAGTCATACTAATGAAAAAAATTGAGAATGGTAAGGTTATTGGTCTTTATAACATGAATTTAAAATACTATCACAGCTGCAAAACAAGTAAAAGAAACAATACTTTACCTTGTAGTATCCTTGAAAGCTATTAAGCAAACTGTTACTCTAGTAGTATATATATTTATGCTAAAAGAAGTATATCAGGATTAATGCCTTAATAAACTCTTATTGGTTCAAAATTTACTTGTCAATCTTGTAAGATCCATAATTCCAGATAAGTTAGAAATCGCTAAGTAAGCCCCAGTTAGAAAGTAACTTCCCACCTACTTGACAAAATCAAACTATCAGTGTAGCTAGAAAACAACTGAATGCAGATTACTTATATCACATATCGAAAATCAAAAAAGTATTAATTTATATGTGTTTAAGTTAATATTTAGTTGTTAACTGTTTCATTTATTCGTTAACCACTAGCAGTTAACAAACTATAGCTATAAACAATTTATGTTACATCAAAAAAATTTAAAAAAAATTAATTTTTGTGAAAATTTGAGGTTTTGACAGAGCTACCCTAGAGGCCCCTGAAGACCCTACCCCAACGGAATTTAGCACCCATGACTCTGAAAATGAGTCATCGACAGATCCTGAAGATATCGTACAGAGGATACGAGAGGAGAAATGCACTAAGTGGCGACAGTAGTTTGAGGTTGACAATGGTTCCAAAATGGGGATGGAAGACCAGTTGTAGTGGCTTATCAACGCCATCACGGATTCATCTACGGCTACTACTACGACAATCCATGAATCTAATCACGAATAATTTGGTGCGGTAAGAAGTAAATTAGAGTCCATTTTTTATATTGTTTCCAAGCAACTATTAGCAAGACCTTTGCTACAGGACAACCCATTTATCGGTACTGAGCCCCGAGTTTAGAACATGCAAGTTTCCCTAACTATGATAGACAGAGACAATGAAGAAGTGCACTAGTAGCTACACCCAATCCAGAGTGTGATGTTGGATCTGAAAAAGCTGTCCGCTACAAAGTTGGTCGAGTTGCAGCATGGCGCTGCATTGGAATTGGTTGTAAGGTAGACAGAGTTGACCGAGGGCTATGTTCAGTCTAGGAATACCACTTTGAAGTTGTAGAAGGAAGTAGAGGAGCTGCACTAGGTTTGAGTGTAGTTAGCCAAGGAGAAGTTATAGGAAATCAATCAGGTGAAGGCCGAACAAGTCAAGTTGCAGCAGAAGCCTGCTGAAGAGATTACCGACCTCAAGAAGGCACAAGATTGCATGATTTTTTAGCAGGCACAACTATGTGCAAGGTGCAGTGAAGTTGAGCAGGCTATTTTTGATGCCTGCTAGAACATGTTTGACAACACTTAAGCGCTCACCCCAATCAAAAAGGCTAAGCTATTGGGGCAGACTCTGGTTCAACTTTAGGACACTAACTTGATGCTCGAGGCCCAAGTACAACCCACAATGTGGCTGGAGTAGGTTACAGAGCACAAGGCCTCCATTGAATAAATTTCCACTCAGTTCGGCACCATGGAGCAAGAGGCTAAAACTATTATGGAGACAACCACATAGTTTTGGAAAAGTATTGTTCAGGATGAGAAACTTAATCAACTGATGGGGTAGGTGCAAGAGGCAAAGGGTCAATTGAAAACCCTAAAGACGTCACTGAAGGCCATGGAGCTAATGGTGCAGATCACCCAGTCCGCCGAGCTGAAGGATCTACAACAACGAGCTGCCAGGGCCCAAGAACACTAGCAAAAGTGCCACGAGCAGCTTGATGAATTCCAAGAAATTGGTGACCAGTTGGTTGTTAAGGTCATCTCCACACTCTAGGCCATTCAAGAGAAGCGTCAACTAGTTGACAGGAAGGCGAGTGAGGAGCACCCCATCTAGCAAACTCTAATTACTTGTCATAGTATTGCTAGTCAAGTCTAGCTGCAGGTCCGTGAAGTTGTGCAACAGTTTGAAGATTTTAAGGACAAGACGTCGGCACACACCTTGTTGACCTAATGTGGCTCGAGGGCAAGCCACAAAACTATGTTGGGGGCCTGTTGGCAAGGGGTTTGGGACAAGTGAGTTACGCAGCATCGCGACAGCTGCTCAAGCTCACGCAGTACCATGCAAGGGAAGATTGGCATGCTAAATGAGAAAATAATCATTTTTGAATATTTTATGTATATTTTGACCAAGTTTTGTTGTAATAGGTCAGTAGCGGTTAGAAGTCAGTTATTAGTGGACCCTTGATGTAATGGCATAAACCTATTTATAGATCCATTTTTGGAAAGATATAGGGAGAGAGAGAGAGATAGAGATAGAGATAGAGATAGAGCATCATATGTGAGAAGTAATGAACAATTGTATTGCATGCACAATTGTAAGGGATATGATCTAGTGTGATCTGCCTTATGGAGATTCTCCTGTCTTGACTGTGCTTTTATCTGGGTTTCTTTCTGATGTACGCAGTCTCTGGTTTTGGAGAAGGATTATGTAATGTGGTGCATTTGTGCAAGATTAATATATGATGCGATGCATATGGCTCAATTCTTGTCTATTGTTATAGATATGTTGTGATGCTGCAGCTAGGTTTTGTTAAAATTACTTGTTATAGATGTGATTCAGTGACTTTCTGCTATATCAATGCGATCTGTTGGTTTTAATTTGCTATAATTTATGCTTGATGCACTATGATGAATAATGTTGCAATATCTTGATACTGTATGAGGCCTGAATAAGTTATGATCTCCCTCCATCGGATCCACATATCCTCCTTCCCCATTGTTGGAAACTTGGTTCTGATAGATCTCCCTTGAATGCCTCAGGTGAGAGCTGTTGGAGCAGGATCCCGCAGCTACAGAAGAAGCTGCTAGTTTTGGCAGAAAGAGAGAAGTTTTGGCGGAGAAAGAGAAGGCGGTGCTATGACGCCGTAGCACGTTTCCAGCTGGAGAGCAGAGCCGAAAACTATGACTTGTTGGGATAGAAGAGTCAAGAAGGAAACGGTACCTGAGCGGCTGAGAGAAGAAATCTCAACCACTGCATTGAAGGAAACGGCGGAAGACAGGAGGGCTCAGCGACCCTCATAAAGAAGAAGGAGCAACGAGGCTCAAACATTGAAGACGAAGGACAGAAAGAGAAGCGGTGCATAGTACCCATGGTCAGTGCCGGGAAGCATGGAATACTGCAGAGAGATGCGGTGTGACGGGAAGCGGCTACCTCAAGGACAGAGAGGACCGACTGTCACTATTAAGGGTATGGGTTACTGTTGGGACAGGCCCACAGTGTTGTAATGGCACGACCTTCGGGCTGCCTATAAAAGCTTGCATTTTTGTATTGTAAAGGGTTGGTTAGATAATCAGTCAGTAGATAGTTGGTCAGTCGATAGCTTGGTAGATTGAGGAATCATTTAGGCAGACTGCGTTGTAACGATCCAGACACCTAGTTGTTTGTGAGTCAATTGAGTCTGTATGTAACCATCCACAGAGAGAGCAGAGAGGGAAGGGATATTGAGAGAAAGGAAATTAAGAGACAAGATCAGAGATTGAGAAGAGATCTAGGGCTGTATTTGTAGTGCAACAGACTGTGCTAACTTCCCTCAAGATATATATAATAGAAGCACAGTTTGGTGGACGTAGCTCCCATCCCGGAGGTGAACCACGTTAAATCTGCGTGTTATGTGTTGAATGGATGTGATTGTATTTGCTGATTGTTATTGGTTATTATGCATGTAATGATAGTAGCGGTAGATGAATGTATGTATCGATCAGCTCATGATAATGCAACAGGATAAAAGATAAGTTGAAGTATTACAGTAGACTGTTAAAAGACTCCTTTACGTCTATCTCTAAGGACCAGTTACTCACAATATATTTCTGAGAAGTAGAGTTTCATACATCGGCACAGTCAACGCTAAGAGCGCAAGGTCGTAGTGGTAAGATATCGCAGAGAGGCGATATCGCATCGGCAGAGGAGCTGCGTTGCGCGATACTGCGAGCTGAGGGCTTAGCATTGAGGAGGGGATGGATGTTCCGCGGTGCGCAGAAATGTGGTAAGGTTGGGAATATTGTGAGTAAGTGGAAGTTGTGCGACACGGGGGGAAATCGTGCGACGTGCGCCGGATTAAGTATCGCATGGGTAAACAGTGCTGTGAGTAGAGGGAGACGAGCGGTGCGCAGGGCTAGTTGATCTAGTGGTGCGCAGGAGTAGGGGAAAAGAAGTAGGATGCGCAGAACCTGGTCCAAGACACTTGAGTCTTGGCCAACCCATTAGATTCACTTCGGGTGAGACTTCAGATCGCTTCGCGGTCTGTCGCCGAAAGGGCCAGTGAGTTTGGGGTATTGTTGATTAATGATAGTAAACTCGGGCCTGCCCATGCAATCAACAAATGGTTCCGTTGCCGGTTTAAACGACTGGGAGTCCATGTTCTGTTGGCATCCTACACGAGAAGAATTTCACCAGTGGCTGGATTCGGACTTAACGGAGTTCACCAAGAAAGAGAACAGGAGTCCGAGACTAAGCACAGAAGCCTGTCTAGAGAAGCACATCGCTTCAGACATACACGCCATATTTTTTGTAACCTACAGAAATGAGCTTTTCGATTGGTTATCCAAGTTGACAGATAGCAACACCTTCAATAAGAAGAGAAACATTGTCTGGACACCGGAGCTGATTCAGACCGTACAGAACCTTCACAACCCGATTACGAGAGCAGTGGACTTCTGGCTCACTAGTGTGCTAGAAGGCTACGTTACAGAGTTTGCAGTTGACCAAAGAAAGAGCTTCAGCGTATCCGAACGATACTTCTTCAAAGGATATCACGGTAAGTACCTAAGATCTCTAAACTTATCCCTTAAGATGTTGCTGTATGAAAAAGGAACAATGGATCTAGTCTCCGATGAATAAGTAAAGCTAGTAATGTCACAAGAGTTTGAAAGTGATTTTGATGACATTGGACGAACACGGAGTGGAAAGAAGTATAAAGTAGCATTTAGTTCTCGTATATTTGAAGACAGTTCAAACAGTATTAGACAGTAGAGCCCTAGCACCATCGAAGTACCAGATGGGGGTATCCCTTACCACCTCTATACTCCACAGAAGCAGATAGGGACTCAGAATAATACCATAGGTACTCCATCTAGTAGTTCACAGTCAGTACCCACTCCCGTTACAGCACCTTCACCTACACCGCTGAGTGGTAGTACTCCAGTCAGTCAGAACCCACCACAGAGGAATAGAATGGGAGACGACATGAAGTTACCTATTTTTAAAGGTACAGGAGCAGAAGACCCAGAACAACATTGGTTCCTATGCGAAGCTATGTGGACCATTAAAACAATCAACGATGATAACCTTAAACTTGTACAGCTGGTTACCACACTAAGAGACAGAGCCTTGACATGGTACATAAAGTATACTACATTACCCAAGACGCTCGCCCAGGTCAAGAACGCCATGATTAAAGAGTTCAAGAAACCTAAATCTGAGTCTCAGTGCATTACAGAGCTTAAGGATATTAAACAACTACCGTCAGAGTCAGTCTGGGACTTTGACCAGAAATTCAAAGCTCTTATAGACCAAGTAAGTTTCGATTTTGCACCAGAGCAGCATAAAGAATGGTTTATCGCAGCGCTGCTCCCCCACATCAGAATGCCACTAATGCAACAGAAACTCACTCCTCAAGATGAAGCACTGGAGATGGCAATGAAACTAGAGGCTTCACCTTTGGCAGAAACCAGTACAGGGATGACAACTCTACAGACCCAGTTGGCCAACCTCACCTTACAGATACATGAACTTAAAAAAGGGAAAGAAGCTATGCAAGACATATGGTACATAAAGTGCAGAGAACAGGGCCACAGTAAAGACAACTGTCCAGTCTTTGCAGAATATTTAGCGTCAGGGGCTCCTAACCCCTTACCACGAACATGAGGGCCATGGTGTGAAATATGTAGAACTCAAGGACATCCACCTCCGCAATGCCCTTTGCTTCAAAAGTACGTCCAGACACCCAAAAATCTTTACTGTATCTTCTGTAAATCCATCGGGCATGATCCACAAGATTGCCGAGCTTATGACCTCCTGTCAGAAAGAACACAGGATGTGTACAGAGTCCAAGCAGACGCACAGGGTCCAGCAATAGGAACACAGTCGGTTTAGCCGTATGGAGGCCGAGGAGGAGGATTCAGAGGACGAGGCCGTGGAGGAGGCTTCGCAAGAGAAGGAGGTTTTGGTCAAGGTCGTGGACCAGTCACTTGTTATAATTGTGGGATTGTCGGACACTATGCTAGGGACTGCCAGAACGCCACCACCACTTGTAATTACTGCAAATATTATGAGCATACCATAGAAGAGTGTCCCATCTTGATCGCTAAGATCAGAGATCCTAAACCAGTTGCGCACCAGAATATCCAGCTCATTGCTGCTGAACCTAAGGAACCAGAACCAGCAGTTAACATTGTGACTCGGAGCGGTGCTTCCACCAGTGGCATATCGCAGGACACCGGACAGAACACCAGTCAGGGGTGGGTGCGCAGAGCTCCTACTAAAGCAACTGCACTCAACCTACAGAAGAATAAGGAGACCTTTCACGAAGCTAATTCTTCCTTTGTTGAACCAACACTAGTAGGACCGCAGGTACCACCGTCTAGGGGCGTACCGCAGCCAGCACCTTGTAGCAATAACCTTGAGTAGGCACAGCAGACTACCACATCCAGAAGATGCGATGAGGATGAATCGACAGGAAGTATACAAGCCTTCTTGCACAGCTACTTGAAACTCCTGAGAAATGATAAAGCTGTTGGTGAGCTACAGCGTATGATAGACCAGTGCCAGCAACCCTCTCTCTCGGACAGTGCACACCGCGCTGTCCATAATATTACAAGACATGCCAGGACAGGACGAGAGATGAAATTCACAGCCCAGATCGGTGAGTTTGAAATGGATGAGGTTGTCTTAGACCTAGGATCAGAGGTGAACGTTCTAACCAAGCAGACATGGGAACAGATGGGTAGTCCTCAGTTAGCCCTATCACCTATCCACCTGAGACTAGCTAATCAGCAGCGAGTATCACCATTGGGTCGGTTATCGCAGGTGCCAGTTGATATCGACAGAGTTTGTAATTTCGTGGACTTCGAGGTCATAGAAATCATTGGTGACAGTCGACCATATCCAGCACTACTAAGTATTGATTGGCCAATTGGCAGCAAAGCTGTCATTGACCTAAAGAAAAGACAAATGACCTTTGAGGATGCGCGGATCCGGGTCATCGCACCGCTGGATCCTTACCAAGGACCTAGATATATTGAACCTATCCGAGCAGAGGAAGAGGTACATAATATGGAGAGTCTCTACTAGATGACAGCAAACCAGAATGATTATATCAATCCCACTGCAGAAGGGCATATTAGTTGGCAATGCGACAGCTCATGCGCATCAGATTCGGATGTTGGTCTAGAAAACTGGCAGAACAGACTATACGAAGTATCATCGCACAGATGTGCATTTATAAGTAAGTCATTGCGATGGATTGGTGCCGAGGTCGCTGAGACTCCATCATATCATGGCTTGACAGACATCCAATATTTTCTTGAACAATTTGAGCAGCAAACTCCCCCTGAACAGAGGATCGCAGCTATGGACCTTGCAGTTAGAGCCACACCTGCAAGATGGTGGTATGCGCATAAAGAAAACATCGCCTCATGGGATAACATCAAAATACTGATGGCAATCAGATTTTGCGACGACAGAAGGCATGCTCAGTGCAAGTACAGAGGAGAAACTGACCCCAGGGTACACATTCAGATATGTGAACAAAACTGGTCGGATATTCCAGAGGATGAATGGGTTCACAGATTCATTCACACATTGGACACAATTCCAAGGAACTGGTATACAGAGACCGAGCTGCGCAAGGGAACAACCACATGGTCGCTTATGAGAGACAGCTTCCTACTTACCTTTGCATTTGAATCAGAACATCCAAGCGTTGCCCAGGCCCTAGATATCATCAAGACAAAGATTTTTGAGGATCATACTAT
>LPNX010847112.1:9126-60641 GCA_001517045.1 Pseudotsuga menziesii
CTCTCCCTCCAACAACTAAAGCTCCCTCTGAATCTGAATGCCTATCAGATCTCTGCACTGGATCAACTGCTGAAGGTCTCCGTCTGACAACTCTGAACTGAGAGTTCTCCTCACTCTCCTGCTCATCCTGAAGAACCATCTCATACCAACTCTGTTTCCTCACAGAGTTGGATGAATCCTCCATACTGACAGCCACTGCTGCTGCCACTGGGTCTGATCTCTCACCAGGCTCACTATCCACCGGATGACCCAAAACTCGGTACATCCGGCCATCACGGATGCCAAGCAGACTCGCTGCACCCAGGCCCCCACTCACCGGATATATATAAACATGCCCACTCACATGAAGAACCGCATATCCGTCATCCTCCAAAGCTGAAACTGAGACCAAGTTCCTCTTCAGCTCTGGAACAAACAACACATCGCCAACCTCCAGATAACCACCAGACTCGAGTTGGAATATGACTTTTCCAACTCCTTCTACTGCATGGGTGCCGGCATACCCATCCTCAGTCAGTATAACTCTGTCATGATCTGTCAACTCTCGGAACACTGCTCGTATCCCTGTCATATGGCGTGCTGCTCCGCTATCTATGTACCATGCTCTAGTATCCAAACTCTCTGCTACACTACTGTCTGAAATAATTGAGACAAGCGAGAATTCCCTCTCGAATTCCTTCGCAAAATCTCCCACTTCAGCTAGAGAGGCTTTCTCAGCCTCTTCTTTCTTCTTGTTCTTCTTCTTGTTGGGACACTGCCCAGCATAGTGACCATAACTCTGGCAAGCAAAGCATTTTACTTTGCTCAAGTCTTTGGATCCACTGCTCAAGCCACCCTTTTTCTTTCTACCCTTTGCTGAAAGGGCCACATTCTCTTCATCAGCATCCTGCTCAGTCTTCCCTTCTCGGATCTCCTCCTGAGTAAAATCATCCCATAGTCTTTCCCAAGAGGGAAAGTTCTGTCTTCCAACTACACACTTCATGAACACGTCCCACTCCTTAGTGAAGCCCTTCAGGGCTATCCGCACTAGCTCGGGATCAGGAATCACCTCACCAACAGCACTCAATTCATCTTTTATCTGTCTGAGTCTAGTGAGGCAAGAGACTACATTCTCATCTCTCGTCATCTTAGTGCCATGAAGCTTATCTTTTAGGGCCATTTTACGATTTTCATTCTTGTTCTCATACAAACTTTTTAAAGTATCCCACATCCCCTTAGCAGTTTGTTTCTCTGCCAAATGTGGGATGAGGTGATCCCGAACACCATCCAGAAGCAGTCTCTGCGTTCTGACCTCCTTCACCTCATGTATGTCAAGGGCTATAGGATCAGCTACGGGAGGAGCCACTGTGGTACTAACAAAGGCCCACAACTGGTTTTCCTTGAGAACAGCTGTCATCCGTGCTTTCCACTGTAAGTAGTTGGAAATCCCTTCCAACCTATCTTCAAATCGGATGCAAGCCATCATTCTCTTCTGCTCTTTTTCAACAAGGCACACTCAGCCTTCTTTGACCAAAAAATATCAGCCGTACTAAACCAGCACTTCTCTGCTCACTCTCAGAAAAGAAAAAAATAGACAGCTATTACTTCACATGCACTAGTGTCTTAAAAAAACCAGCACTTCTCTGCTGCCCAACAATCTGCTGAAATCTCAGAGCCCCAGCTCTGATACCATGTTAAAAATATCAGACCTCTGTTTACTTACAGATTTCGTCAAACACTTCATAAACCTTCGATATCAGGCCTCAACAGTAAACCACAATCAAGCACATTAATTAACCATTCAATGAAACTATCATGTAGGCTGATATACTGTTTATAAAGCACATTTAGCAGCGGAAAAACATGAATAACAACAGACTGTAATACACATTTAAGACACAGTATTTTGGTCAAATAGACCCTGGAAAAACCCCACACCTTGGGGAAAACCAGTGAGAGAGAAGATATTTTATTATGAAGGGAAAGACTCAGAAATTTCTCTTTCAACCACAGAAATTTCTCATGCACAATTTACAATGTACGAATCTAGCTTAAAAACCAACAGTACTTATCTCAATCTCTGACCACAACCCTGAAGCTGAGCTCATGCATGCTGCAAACTTCCACAGTAATAAATATCAGCATTTATGACTGTACTTCTCCCTTGGAAAACGTGCCCAGTATCACCCTCGAAATCTGTGCAAACTTCAGTAATAAATCTCAACATTTATTGCTGTACTTTCCCTTGGAAAGCGTTCCCAGCATCACCCTCGAAATCTGTGCAAACTTCAGCAATAAATCTCAGCATTTATTGCTGTACTTTCCCTTGGAAAACGTTCCCAGTCTCAACATTTATCTCAGCAGTACGGCCCAGCATTAATGGTGGTTGTACCTTCCTTGGTTTTCGTGCCATAGACTCCTTAGAAATCGTGCCCTTCATGCATCTTCTGCTTCTCTCTTCTCTCCAAGCTGCTCCTTGCAACTCGAGCCTCTTCAAGCTGTTCTCTCTTGAATGTGTGCCAAAAGTTGAAATCTCATGCACTTTATTTACCCCATTAGGGTTATTCTCATGACTTTTCACCTTCAACGGTCGAGATTAGATCTTGGCCAAGAGATCTATGGCTGGGATCTAATATTTCGCTCACTTAAATCTCCTAAGTGAACTTTACACGAAATTTTTCTTTTTTGAAAAGTCACATCACCCTAAATATTAAAAAGTACACTTTATGACTTAAAGTCACTTTAAAAACATAATAAAGTGAAACTCACTTTTAAATCATAAAGTCACATCAAAAAGGTACTTTAATAAAAAACACATTTACTAAAGTCACTTTATGAATATAAATGAGACTCCATAGTTAATCACCCCTGCACCTAGGCACCTGATGCAGGAGTGCCACCGAGCTATCAAAAACTAACAATTAGGACGTCAAACAATGCTATAGTTGAAATGTGGACAAGAAAACTCTTTTTTTTTTGTTATCCATGTAGCAGTGGTGAATGGGACAACTGTGAATCCATAGATTGGGTTGACAGCTGGGATCGTGTATCACTCTCCATTGGCCAACAAATAACTTCAGAATTGTCCCAGTTGGAGGAAGGCCAGTCGAGTATTTCACATGACTACGACCACATTTCATATCTCATACAACCAGGTTCGACTATTATGTTGATCACTTTGAAATGTTTGATGACTAGTTGTGTTTAGTTAGTTGACTCCTAGGTCTGCACTTTATTTTATGCAGGGCACATATACGCAGTGGTTTCCCTGAGAGACAATGAATGGCACACTGACTACTGGTTGGCACGTTGCTTGGATGGGAGGCAGAAACTCATTGTATCATTAAGCAACTCTGAGGGAAATGATTTTCCAATTGGGTCAATGGTTATCAAAAGGTAATATTTGACACAGGTTTCCCATGCACAAAAGAAAAAAGGTTATGTATTTGAAGATTACAGACCAGGTCAAATTGTATACCATTATACAAACTTAGTTATTGGCACAAAACTCCAGCTGTAAACAATGCCAACACAAGAACTCATCAAAGTCACGATACTTGTTGCCTTACTCCGAGCACGAGAGGCTAAAGGATACCGTTGCTATTAGAGGTTACCTCGATGGTCTAGTCAAATGACCATAGGTAGGTAGTCAGGTATGTGGTAGTAAGATATTTTGGTTTCATGGTCTCATTGATTATTTGCAGTTTGATACATTGAGTGCTTGATATATTGATAAATCCAATAGACTTCTACAATGGATTTGTTGTATTATATTGATACTTACATGACTCATGCCTTATAGCCCAAGACCATTATCTACCACTCTATCTGGGATATGTCTATTGCATTTTCCTTTAATCTCAAAGTTGATCCTATAAGGACATCTCCTTGAATCCGATAATTATCTCCTTCACTCTGTTAATTTGTTTCTCGTGGGTAGGGATTCAACAGGTGTCCCTGAAAGCTTGTAAGAGGTGGGATTCAACGTGCGATAGAATGATGGTCGTTGCTCGAATTGACGAACCATCGACTCTGTTGGATTCAAGACATCGGGATAGTGCTAGGGAGGCCCTCTAATCTTGTTCCATGGATAAGAGAACATGTTTTTGGTCAATTTTGGAAACTAGGGTTTTGCTCAGTAAGTGAGTTTGAAATATTTGCACATGGGGGTCAAATTCGCATATTACTCGACCGTGAAGGTGTGGCTAGCATTCCCACATAACACATGCTTATACACACTTACATAAACCACCAAAAGCCCTTTTTGATGCACGATTTTCATTCTATGCCCCGGGTAGGGATCCAACAGGTGTCCCTGAAAGCCTATAGGAGGTGGGATTCAACGTGCCATAGAATCATGACCGTTGCTCGGATCGATGAACCATCGAATCCGTTGGATTCAGGACATCGGGATAGTGCTAGGGTGGCCCTCCAATGTGGTTCCATGGACAAGAGACCATTTGTTTGGTCAATGTTGGAAACTAGGGTTTTGCTCAGTAAGTGAATGTGAAATATTTGCACATGGGGGTCAAATTCGCATATTGCTCGACCGTGAAGGTGTGGCTAGTGTTCCCACATAACACATGCCTAAACATGCTTGCACGAACCACCAAAATCCATTTTTGATGCACGGTTTCCATTCTATGCCCTGGGTAGGGATTCAACAGGTGTCCCTGAAAGCCTATAGGAGGTGGGATTCAACGTGCCATAGAATCATGACCATTACTCGAATCGATGAACCGTAGGCTATGTTGGATTCAGGACATCGAGATAGTGCTAGGGTGGCCCTCTAATATGGTGCCATGGATAAGAGACCATTTTTTTGGTCAATTTTGGAAACTAGGGTTTTGCTAAGTAAGTGAATGTGAAATATTTGTACACGGGGGTCAAATTCGCATATTGCTCAACTGTGAATGTGTGGATAGCGTTCCTACATAAAACATACCTAAACATGCTTGCATGACCCACCAGAAGCCCTTTTTTATGCACGGTTTCCATTCTATGCCCCGGGTAGGGATTCAACAGGTGTCCCTGAAAAACTGTAGGAGGTGGGATTCAACGTGCCATAGAATAATGACCGTTGCTCGGATCGAAAAACCGTCGGCTCCATTGGATTCAGGACATTGGGATAGTGCTAGGGTGGACCTCTAATTTGGTTCCATGGACAAGAGACCATTTTTTTGGTCAATTTTGGAAACTAGGGTTTTGCTCAGTAAGTGAAAGTGAAATATTTGCATATGGGGGACAAATTCTCATATTGATCGATCGTGAAGGTGTGGCTAGTGTTCCCACATAACACATGCCTAAACATGCTTGCAGGAACCACTGGAAGCCATTTTTGATGCACGGTTTCCATTCTATGCCTCGGGTAGGGATTCAACAGGTGTCCCTGAAAGCCTGTAGGAGGTGGGATTCAATGTGCCATAGAATCATGAACGTTGCTCAGATCGACGAACCGTTGGCTCCATTAGATTCAGTACATAGAGATAGTGCTAGGGTGGCCCTCTAATCTGGTTCCATGGACAAGAGACCATTTTTTGGTCAATTTTGAAAACTAGGGTTTTGCTCAGTAAGTGAATGTGAAATATTTGCACATGGAGGTCAAATTCGCATATTGCTTGACTATTAAGGTGTGGCTAGTGTTCCCACATAACACATGCCTAAACAAGCATTAACGAACCACTAGAAGCCCTTTTTGATGCACAGTTTCCATTCTATGCCCCGGGTAGTGATTCAACAGGTGTCCCTAAAAGCCTGTAGGAGGTGGGATTCAACGTGCCATAGAATCATGACCGTTGCTCAGATCGATGAACCATCGGCTCCGTTGGATTCATGTTATACACCTGAATGGAACCTCTCCATCCGAGTGCCGACATCCCTCATGTTGACACACAAAAGGAAATCTATGGATAGAGGTTTTCCCAAAACACTATAGATTGGCTTATTATACAATACATTCCTCCTCCATCCAACTGGTTACTTTGCCATTTTGCTATGTTAAGTTGTATTCGTAACTCTCCATATATGCAACTCATGGATCATTCATGAGTGTCGGTTGTTGCAAGTCGCGAATGGATGTATTCGCGGGTTGCTCTTATAGCAACTCGCGGATCATTCACGGGTTGTCCTTCTCCATACCCGCGAATATGTCCCTTGACATTTAAAAATAAAAACACGCGATGGCTTGAGATTAGTTAAGCATTGTTACCTTAATCACCGTAACTGTCTCAACCTCCTCAACCTTCGAAACTGCCTTATTTCCTCCATATAAATACAGGCCTTGGGGAGGGTGTTAGATACATACACTTGGAGAGCAAAGTTATGCTGGTGGATTGTATACAGAAGTCTTTGTTGCAGTGTAACTAAGAATCCTTTGGTTGCAGAGGAGTCCTTGTCTCAGGCGTTGGGTTGTAATATGAACTCTTTCATTATTGATAATAAAGAGAATCCTTCTTCCATATGTGTTTCATGTATCTTGGTTCGATAAATGTTTATGTTTATGCATTCTATATATGATTTATCTAACCTGCTTATATATATATGAATCATCTTGTATCCAGGGATGATTTTAAGGAACCATACTTATTTAAAAGTGTATAAATGTTGGCGAATATTACCAATCCTTAAAATGCCAAATATAAAATGGTTGGCGATATTTTTTTTAAAATATTTTAATTTCAAAGGATTTTATATCGTTTATATAATAATTTGGCGATTTCTAGGGTGAAAATATTTTGCCCCATCAAAATTGGGCGAAATGGGGCTTCAAAAAATGCAAAATGGCGAATCTTTTTTGAGAGAAAAACATGGAAAAATAGCCCACTGGGCTAAAATTCGCCCCTAAAATTATCCCTGCTTGTATCTGGAAGATTGGCTCTTGACAGGTGAAAGAGGAGCAACCTTGAAGACTTTGGAGGTGAAGCAGAACGGAAGAGGACTAGCAAGGATCAACCTTCGTTAATCGAGTAAGTCTTTCTCATCCTCCTATTTCCTTTACTGCACTCTAGAAGTCAATTGTCTGCAAGTTAATTGAGTATGTTGGTAACCCCAGACCTATGGTTATTAGGTGTATAATCCTGTACAACAGAACTGGCGACTCCGCTGGGGAGCCCAGACTGCTGTAGGTTGTTTCTATCCCCCTGACCAGTCTTTTCTTGGAAGTCTGTGTGTGATCTTTTATCTTGATTCTTACTTGCCTCAGTATTTGAAAGTCTTGGGAATTTTTCTTTCTTTTTGAGAAAAACCTTATAGTTATTCGCGAGTTTCTCTTTTGAATAGTCGCGAATAAAATATTGCATTCACGGGTTGTTGTACTAAATAGTCGCGGATCATCCGCGGGTTGCACTTATAGACAGTCGCAAATATGCCTGGAAGTAGGGATTTTTAAGTTAAAGTTTGCTTGTTCTTTTCTTTGTATAATCCCTGTTTTCTGAGTGGATTTTCCTTATGAATGCTGTGTAGCTTGTTTGAATACATTGGGTGATCACACTTTGTGCTTTTTCGAAAGCCCTTGAGTCTCTTTTGCTCGAATTATTTACTGTTTGCATGCTGAAGTATTTTGGCCTATTTGGGTTGTAGGTTAAGGTGTCTTTGTCCAGATCAGTGATCAGCGTCTTGGGCTCTATTTTTTCCAGTCTGTCTTCTGACAGTGGCTGGTTGTCACTTGCCTTTGTAAGTCTACAGTGATTTTTGTCATTGTTTGCACCCAAGCTAGGGTTCCTAGCCTTCCTTTGTTGGTGGTATTTTGGTTCTGTCAGTCTGTTTGCTTCAGCTTGTTGCTTTTATACAGTTTATAAGTTTCAAGTTTACTCAAGTATAGTGCATTGTAGATGCATAGTAGAATTTTGTGTATTTTTAAAACTGAAAAGAAAACATTGTTAAGCTTTTGCATTTGGTTTTTTGCATAAGTAGTGTTTATTTCAATTTAAAAATAGTCTCTCAAAAACTACAAAAAATATAGGCTTAGTTTCTTTCATCGTTGCATTCAGTTCATCAATATATATTTGCAAAAAATAAAAAGAAGTTTGTTTTTATAATGGTAATTTTGCTTTGAATACACCTTTATTTTCATTTATTTCTTATTTGAGTCAAAACACCATAAAGTATACCACTCCATTTCCTCTTGAGTAAGAAACAACCCTTTAAAATGAACGCATAAATTAAAATTTACTAGTAAGTTTTGTTTTTTAGGGGCCTTTCCACAAGTTATAAAACTCAGGCGTAGTGGACCTTTCTTTAGGTAAATCATTGACTTTATCATTGTATTTAGGAAGCTCCTCTCAAACGGGAGTTAAGCATGAGGCCGCGTGGAGGCTTGGACAGAGGAGATAACCCTCCGAATCCTTGTCAAAGCGTAACTCAGGACTTTTGCGCATCTGGGGATTCTGTCTTAGACAGAGTTTCGGGCTCAGCTACCCTGCCCATGCGTACGAGTTCGGCTTGCGACTATCCTCCCAGACTGTTGGTATTGCCAAGGTAGCCTTTAGTCTCTTGTCTTTTAGGGTTCATACCTAGGTAAACCAGAAGGTTATTTCTGGTTCACCTTGAACGGGCTTGGAAGGTAACCCTTGTTGAAAGTGTAGGAGGGCGGTGGGTGATTCTTCCGCTTGTGCCTAAGAACCACTTCAAGGATGCCAAGTAATCGTTCATCATCTTTCTTCGAGAAAGTATATCTTTTACCCTGGTTTGATTGCTTGAGGCTTTAGGAATTTTAGAGTGTATGCTCTGTGGTTTTGCCTGTGTTTAGTCGGCCTTAGGGTGTGATTTGTTAAATTTTCAATTCTAGAGGACCAACCTCCTAGAAGGTCAAGAAGGTTGAGAAACCTTCCTCCTCTCACCACATTGGAGCCTCCACCTTTACCTCAAAGGCAGAGATTAGACATAGACGGTTCATTTGAACCTGTAGGAATAAGTGAAATTCTTGGTGAACTGGAACTCATTGCTAACCGTTTTGATCTTGACACAGTCGAGATAGAAGAATTGCATACTGACGAGTTTGCAAGAAATTTTAACTCCCCCTTGACTGATTTAAACGATCCTGTGATCGTTCAGGTTAGACCTTTCGATTCACCAGTATTAGGTGTCCCTGTGGGTAGGATCATGTCTTCTGCAGAAGAAAGTCCTTTTGTGTTCACCTCAACCCTTCCGGTTGAAGGGGTACTACCTCCTCCGGTCAATGCCCCTCGATATAGTTTGCCTTCTACACCTTTGACTCCAGCGAGCCGGGTGGTTCAACCACCAGTTCACTCAAAAATAGTAGGCACTTCTGGTGACATGGTTACTGGGATCCCTAGTATACCTACCATTCCTTCTTCCTTCCCTTATACTACCTAGAGTGGTGCAGTAGGATCCTTGGCATTTGTCCAAGGATTTCCTTGGAATGGGGGGCACATTCCCCCATCCAGTCCATACGTAGGTCCATCTCCTTCATATGTAGGAGTGCAGTTTGGGAGAAACACCTCTCATGGGAAAAGCTTCCAAACCCCTATTTCGGTCCCATACACGAGCTCTCCCTTTTCATTGTTTAGCGGAGGGATACCTGCTCCTGTCTTTCAGACCCACGGCCTAAACTTCTTACACTGCACCTCCCACACACAATCCTGTGGCTTACGGATGGAACGTTTCAAAGCAACCTTCCCACTTCACAACCGGTGGCTGGGGGCAACCCCACTTTTTCCCATGGGCATTCGGGGGCAGGTCCCTCTAACCCCCAAGCTGGCACATTTAGTGCCCCGGTTAGGCCCAAAATTCTTTTCCTGGAAACTTTAAACTTGCCAGACTTGTCAAAATTGATGAACGACCTGGTAAGGCATGACCCCTTGTGGCCACCTGTTCCCACCAAATTGCCATCAGACATCCCTAAGTTCGAAGGCAAAACTGGTGAAGATCCCGGGGCACATGCCACCACTTTTCATTTATGGTGTTCTTACAATTCGCTGAATGAAGATTCAGTTAGGTTAAGGATGTTCTAGAGGAACTTGACAGTACGACGACAAAATGGTACATCGAATTGCCTTCTGCTGCTTTTAGTAGTTTCTAGGACTTGTCTAGTGCTTTCTTCAGCCACTTTCAGCTTCCGGTTCAATACGATTTCGAAACGGACTTGTTGTCTACTTTTAGACAAAACAAGGCTACCCACATCTCGGATCATATCCAAGAGTGGAGGAGGCGAAAGAGCCTTATCAAAGCCACCATTCCTCCTGAGTTTCTTTTAGAGTGGTTCCTTAAATCACTGTTGCCATACATATCTAAGGATGTTTCCACATCAGGAGTAACGAATGAAGAAGAAGCCATACTCAGGGCCCAGCAATTGGACTTGATTTATTCACAGTCTGGGATCTTATATGAGATCATCCCTGAGGCACTGAGGCCTTCGCACGAGGTGGAGAAGCCGAAGCCTGGACCCCATGCCGATGGTGTGGTTGGATCCATTAACTCTCCCACCATAGAGTCTTTGACTAAGCAACTTCACCAGTTGTCTGTCAAATAGTCTACGGTGGAGGCAGCAAAGGCTGCCCCCTCCCCCCAGAGTGCAAATGTTTTTGCACAAACCTCTCAGAAGGGCAATCAGCAGCCCAACGGGAAGAAAAATAAAGGTAAGAAGGGAGAGGGAAACCAAAATAAGCCAAAGCCCGCAAACAATGCTGACGGGGGAAAAAAAGAAAAGAAGAAGGTCAAGTTCCCTTGTAAGTTGTGCCAAGAGGACCACCTTACTCACCTTTGTCCCCTTATGGATCAATCCCAGAAGCTGCTTAAAGCTCAACAACCGGCTGTCCTGAAGGATCCTTTTCCCCAAGGACAAAACTCAGCTTCAGCTTCTAACGTAGCAGGGGCACTCAAACTACCCCTGACCCTAAATATATCAACATGGTTTGATCTTCGACTTTGTTGCAAACAAGGAACAAAAATTATGAAAAAGAGACTCCTGAGAAGGGTAAAGATGTAGGTGAAACTTCCAACCCTCTCACAATAGAGAAACCTGCTGAAACTATGCCGAAGATACCGAAAGTGTCTTCAAGAATACCTTGCATAACCCCAATGCTAGGGCTGCTTCAAACTACTCTGTGGTTGAAGATTTAGCTCAAAATCCGTGTGCAATGTCAGCTTTAGAGGTGTTACAGAGTTTTCCTGCCCAGTGGGATGCTCTCTTAGCAGCTTTAGGAAGCATGGACTCTTCGAGTCTCATGGCGAAATTCCATTTATCTGATGTCAAAATTCGCCTGCCTTACCATGTAGCCCTATCAATAGATGTCATCCATGGTGGTAAGACCATTGGAAGGGCAGTTGTTGATGAGGGGGCCTCTACATGTTTTATGTCCTTGACATGTTGGAAATCTCTTGGATCCCCAGAGCTGGTCCCATCAAACACTTTTCTTACTGCTTTTGATGGAAGATCTTTCCGTCCACATGGCATCCTGCTGGATTTTGAGATTAAGTTGGCAGGAAAAGCAGTGTCTATTGAAGTAGAAGTGATTGATGCTCCTTTGGACTACAATTTGCTTCTGGGAAGGAGTTGGACTTATGCAATGTCCACCATTGCGTCGGCTGTTCTTCGTGTCGTGGTTTTTCTACATGAGGGAAAGTTGGTTACTATTGATCAACTTGATTTTACCCGAAAAGGTCGTTTAGAGTCAAATGAGTCCACTGTGCCATTGGTTGATCAGGTAAAACTTGCTGCACAGAGCTTGGGGGCTGGAATGTACACATCACTGATGGGAACATTTGATCTTCCAGCCCCGATTAATTACATAGGTTCTACTAGTGTGGGGAAGTCCATCGTTTCGGTTGTCGATAGGACTGATCCTTGGGTTCTCCCAACTCCCCATGAGCCGGAAGTGCCCTTATCGGTAGTGGAGGTAGCTTATCAAGCCATCACTCAAGCCACTGTTGATCCCATTCCAGATCCTCTAACAGTCTCGGATGATCTGGAAGAAGTCTATTTTCCCACATGGGTGGAAAACTCTTCACATTCTATAGATTGCTTAGACACTATCTTACCTTCCGAAGAAGCTATTCTGGAAGCTATGAGTGGACGTGATAAGATTTGTGAGGATCTTCATCATCGATCCTATTTTCTTCCAGAATTGAGCAGAATAGAAAACCAGGAGTTTCACGTGAGACTGTCAGAAGATGTTGATATACCTATCAACCCTTTGCCTAGGGAAGGAGTGTTTGCCGAGGGGAATATGCCAAACATTTCCGCCACTATACCTATTAACATCTCTGTGAACCCAGATGTCATGGAAAACATCTATATAGGTGCAAGCTGTTCTCCTGAGGAGATTGCTATCTATACTGCCCCTTTTAAGGAATTCCGTGATATCTTTGCCTGGTCATATGAGGAGATGCCAGGCATAGATCCATCTATTGTTGAACATGAAATCCAAACCTATCTTGATGCCAAGCCAGTTCGACAAAAATTAATACCCATGAACCCGCGTAAAGTGCCGGCTGTGAAGGCAGAAGTTGAAAAGCTATTGAAAGCTGGTTTCATATATCTCATAGCTTTGACTGAATGGGTGTCCAACCCTGTTCCTGTTGATAAAAAGCAAGGGACTATTCGCGTTTGTACAGACTTTAGAGACCTCAATAAATCCTATCCTAAGGACAACTACCCCACACCATTTATTGAACAGATCATAGATGCATGTGTGGGAAGTGAGGTGTTTTCGTTTATGGATGGTTTCTTCGGCTACAATCAAATCCAAATCAAACCGAAAGACCAACATAAAACTGCTTTCATTTGTCCTTGGGGTACATTTGCGTATAAGAAAATGCCCTTTGGATTGAAAAATGCTGGGGCAACCTTCCAACGGGCTATGAACTTTGCTTTTCATGACATAAAATCCATTGTCGAACCATACCTTGATGATCTGCTCGCTCATTCTCGCAAGAGGATCCAACATCCAGACCATCTACGGTTGATATTTGAAAGATGCAGATATTATAAAATTCGCTTGAATCCCCACAAGTGTGTATTCTGCGTCGAGTCAGGAAGATTACTCAGATTCATTGTCTCTAGTAGAGGCATCCAGCTGGATGCTTTGAAAGTTAAGGCCATTGTAAATCTACCTCCTCCTCGCTCTCTAAGGCAACTTCAAAGCCTGCAAGGAAAGTCTAACTTTCTTCGACGTTTTATCGTTAATTATGCCAAGATCACTAAAGGTTTCATGCGCTTGCTCAAACAAGACACCCCATTTGTATGGGATGAAACCGTACAACTTGCGTTCGAGGCATTTAAAAAATATTTGTTGTCGGCACCTTTATTACGTCCATGACTAGATTATTCTAGGGATTTTATATTATATCTCGCCACGTCGGAGTCGACCATTGGGGTAGTACTAGTACAGGAGGATGATAATATTGTTGAGCATGTCGTTTATTATCTTAGCCGTGCTTTGGTCGGACCTGAGCTTAGATACTCCCACGTCGAGAAGTTATCCTTAGCAGCTGTTTATGCCGTATAGAGGTTACGTCACTACATTTTATTGAGGACCACTACAGTAGTGGCGGATGTGAATCCGTTCCAATATGTTTTATCCCGACGGATTGTTGGGGGAAAATTTAACAAATGGATAGCCATTCTCCAGGAGTTTGACTTGGATTTCCAGTCCGCTAAGTCTAAGAAGTCCTTAGTTTTTGCTGAGCTTATAGCAGAATTTCCCACTGAAGAGAATGTAGCTATTGAGGATGACTCATTCCCAGATGAGCACATCTTCCTGATATCCACCTCTGATCCTTGGTACGGGGATATTCTTATATATATCCATACTTTGAAGTATCCTGCTGCTTACTCTAAGGAGGAACGACGTAAGTTACGCCTTCATGCCAAGAACTACCTCATTATAGGAGATACATTATATCGACGAGGGGTAGATTCTGTCTTGCGTCACTGCCTTACTCATGAGGAAGCGGAGATTGTCCTAAATGATTCCCATAGCGGAGCATGTGGGGGTCATTTATCTGGGTTAGCAACGGCCCAGAAGATATTGCGTGCCGGTTATTTCTGGCCCACGATCTTTAAAGATTGTGTGGAAGTAGTGAAGCGCTGTCATTCGTGTCAGCTTTACACTAGGAAAATGCGTTCACATCCTGCTCCGTTATTTCCCATTGTCTCGGTAGGCCCCTTCATGAAATGGGGGATTGATTATGTGACGTGCAACCCAGTCTCGGCTGGGGGGCATAAATACATCATTATCGCTATTGACTATTTTACGAAATGGGCAGAGGCAATGCCTACTTTCAAAGACAACGGGGAAACAATAGCTTTCTTTGTTTTCAATCAAATTATTGTCCGGTTTGGTATTCCCAAAGTGATTGTCACTGACCATGGAAATCATTTTCAAAATAACATGATGACAGAACTGACTACCATGCTCGGATTTAGACAAGAACATTCTTCTCCATACTATCCGCAAGCAAATGGTCAGGTTGAGGCTGTCAACAAGAATTTAAAAACTATCCTTAAACGGACAATTGATGCAGCCCATTCTAATTGGCACATCATGTTATATCCTACTCTTTGGGCCTACAGAACTAACGTGAAGACTGCTACGGGCTTCTCCCCTTTCCAACTCATTCATGGGATGGAAGCAGTTACTCCGATTGAATGCAAAATCCCGTCTTTGAAGATAGCCATTCATGTGTTACCTGATATGACTGAGCTTGAGGAACGTCTGGTACATTTAGAACACCTTGATGAACAATGTAGAGATGCGTTGACTGCTAATCAGGCTCATAAAAATAGGGTTAAATCTCAATATGATAAAATGGTCAAACCTAGGGTTTTCTCTGAGGGGGAACTTGTCTTGCTTTGGGACCAAGATAAAGAACCTCTGGGGGCAGGAAAATTCAAGGCTATGTGGTTAGGACCCTATGTCATGTCGAAGGTATTAAGTAAGGGCGCATATGAATTAGTTGATTATGATGGGAATAAGCTTCCTGAGCCTAGAAATGGGCTCTACCTGAAGAAGTACTATGCTTAGGCTTAGCACTTTTTCTTGTATTTTAGTGTATGTATTTTTATGTACATTAGGTTGTCAGTTTTTGTTTTTTATATTATCTGCTGGTTGTTGCAGATGTCTTCCGAAATGTATGTAGGTTTCGCTGATGGCACCAGTTGTCACACTTGTAACCTAGCTTCGGCAGCATGGGTTATCTATTCTCCCTCAGGACAGCTTGTTGCCGCGAGAGGCGCTTGTCTAGGTCCTGCTTCAAATAATGTTGCTGAGTATGGGGCTGTCATTGAGCTCCTATGGGATGCTTTGTCACGTGGCATCACCCAGATTGAGGTCCGTTTGGATTCTCAGTTGGTAGTTTCCCAGCTCAATTGAGCTTATCAGGTACGAAATCCTATCTTATTACGTCAGTTCATGCAAATTCGTTTATTGGAAAGACATTTTGAAGTTATTAATTTCAATCATATTCCACGAAACCAAAATTCATTGACTGATGCATATGCTAATTACATTTTGGATTGGCATCTCACACACATTTCATAAAAATATACAACAAACATATAAAAAACACTTGTAAATAAGCCGACAACCAACATCAATATATACATATATATATGTAAAATATCTGTCTGTAGATAGGTCGAGTCTGATCCGTAGATCCCGTTATATACAAAATGTACAAAAATGTGGATCATAGTCCATCAAAATTCCCTAGGTCTAAGCTGGACCACCCTGGCCACTAGGACCACCTTGGTCCCCATGATCTCTATGCACCCTGGCTTCCTCAGCCTCCTCGGATTCGACAGCCTCCACCACATCTCTATATACGAGCACTGCTCTCGCCACTCATCTGAAAAGACGTAGCCAAACCGGTGGAACCCCAACTATGAACTCTTGCATGGCTGCAGGGATATGCTCTATCCGTATAGTCGGTACTCGTTGGGTTAGCCTGGCCAGCTTCCCCTCTAGTACTCTGATCAATCCCTGATCCTCACCCACGACAGGATGTATCAACATACGAGGGTTCCCTTCAGGGCGGACTGTTCCAATATCTGCATTTTGACACAGGAATAGGATTAAGACTTGTACATATGTATATATCTATCATTTGAAAAATTCATAAAAATTTGATAATGATAAATTTTTTTAAATTACTTACCGATCTCTCCCCATGCTCCTCCTGGAGGGAGGACAAGGTCGGGGTCACCTCGGAAGTCCATCCCGACATATGGGAACTGCTCCAGAGCTGGCAGCTGTCGTTCCCACCAAGTATAAAAGTCAGCATCATATACGCTGTGTACTATGTCTCCTCCTCCTTGACGGAGGAATATGTCTCCCCACCTGCTCAGCCTCGGCTGACGTGGATATTTGACCTATAGTGGTATGGCAGGGCTCATGGCTGGTACTCTCTCTTGAAGAACGCCACTAATATGCTTGCATAGCCAAAATTCTTGCGTCTTCCTCTCTTGCAGTCGGATAATTGCCTCCTCATAATGGGGGAAACTCCCGAGCACCAATCATAGAGAGCACCTCTAAAACAGTCAACTGACACCCTCATTTGGTTCCTGGTGGCCATATGTAACCCTGTTGATCCTGCAAGTCTCACAATGGTACTAGCTAATACCTGTAGAGTAAAATACTGGATGTCTGCAATTAGAACGCCTTTCTTCTGAGTACCCGGTGTACAGAATATGTCTACATAGTTTTGGACAATTAAGGGGTCACCGCCCCTGCTAGTGCCCTCCAAGTTCACTGGTGCTCCCCGTCGTGACAACCCGGTAATGAAATATATGTCTTCCGTGGTAAGCTCTAAGGTCTCACCTTGAAGATTGAACGTCCCCATCTCATGATCCCAATAATTGACCATGAACTCCAGTATGTGGATATTGGCCTGCATGGGTGATGTACAAAAGAATTTCAGCAGCCCACTAGTCCTCAATGCTTGTACGGTGGGCGCACTTTGGAGCGCCACATGATCCATTATTTTTTGCTCCCTTTCCCTCCACTCCAGCACCATATTTTACCTGGCAAATACAAGCAATTGGATTCAGTATTTCCATATCAAAATTTAAAAATCTTGCATATTTTTTAAGTTTTTCCCACTGCGCAGTATTCGCGACTGTCTATTTAGGTAGGTCACGGATCATTCGTGGCTGTCTAGTTAGGAAACCCGCGAATATAACGTGTATTCGCGAGTTTCCCTCTTAGCAACCCGCGAATGCACACTGCCATAGTTTTGGATGCTGTTTAATACTGAATTCACACTTAAACCTAATATTTGTTTGGATCAATTTGACGAGCTTAGGGTGTAGAGTTACCTGAAGCTGACGGATTTCGATTCCGACGGTCCAATTGTCCACAATGATCGATCAAAGGTAGAGGGTAATCTTGCTTTTTATGGCTCAAAAGTTCAAATGGTGAGATTTGTTTTAATTTTCAAGCTATTTATAGAAATTATATTTCATAAAGTGGGTCTTTTTCCTATAGTTTGAAATGTCAATCAACTAATACCATACTTTTGTACCTTGGAATAGGTTTATCAATTTTTACGAAGTGTTGTTGCTCCAATAGGGTGGTTTTGCTATTTCCAACACATGTTGGCATCTTTTCACTCCACATTAACCTTAGTATTCAACATTTTGCCACGGACTATGGTATTCTAAGCCATTAGTCCCTTGTCTCTACCATTGTTCTTCCGTGGCTAGGGCCCTTATTTCATGAGTATCATCTTTATATGCCTTTGTCATCCTTTGGTGCTCATGCCGCCACTGTTTCAGGTTCAGGGGTATCCTCTTAGCTATTTTTTGACGCCAAATAGAGCTTCTTCTGAATCTCTTTTTACAAGCTATTCCTTTATAGGACTCCCCGCCCTTATGGATTTTCTTTAGGCCCAGGTCTGACTCCTCCAAAACAGACTTGACTGCCGATTTATCTCGTCCGTTCAAGCTCGTTAAGAATATGTGAACGGGCATCCGCATTGGTGGTAGGTTATCTCTTTCTCGGACCATGTGGAATAATACGAGAAAGGATCACTCTCTTTTCTTTTGAATTGAGAATATTATTCTCAGGCATAGGTTTATCACTTTTCCGGACCCGAGGGACTAAATTTAAGGAAAAGGAACACCCGATTTGAGCTTAGTTTTCTCTTTTTCGTGCTCTGGACCCAAACATGAACAAGATTCCGAGTGTACTTTGTGTCTTTGTCATGCTCGTTAAACACTAAAGAACAAAGCAACGAGTTTATTGTTGTAAGCCCCATTTCTCGTAACCAAATGGATCTTTTTGAGTGATCTTGCTTTCCTTCACACTCGTAAAACTCAAGCTATTTTATGTTGTTCTGGAAGGAGCGTTGGGTAGGTGGTAATTTAACCTTTTTTGGACCTTCCTGACTAAGTACAAAAAAGGTTCACCTTTTCTTCTTCAAAAGTTAAGAGATTTCTTCTGTGGTTTGTTTTATACTTTTTCGGCCTCAGGAGACTAAATTGGACGAAAAAGGACCCCCCTGGAGTCTTCTTTGGCATTTTCAGACTCTCTAAATGTGAAAACACTGACTGAGCATGTACTAGTTCGGGCTCATTAAATCCACAAATCAGTGACACTATCAAGCATTATTTTCCCATCTCTTCAAGCTTGTTAAAAAATGAAGAGGGAACCGAGTTTACTTTCCTGGACTCGTTAAAATTTAATAGGGAAAGTAATGAAGAAGTTTTCTCTTGTTTTCAGTAATGGCAGCATGTCATCCTTGAACATAGCACTCTTTGTTTTCCGATATCCATGTTTCAGTGTTCACCTTTGTTCAACTATCACTTTGAGTTTCTTACTTCTCCTCTTGTCTGTTATACCTGGGGAATCTGATCATGTCTCCTACATGACAGATAAGTCTAGTTGTTCTATCTATCAGTTATATGCTTCCTTGGGTCATCTCTGTGTTGTGATCACTATTCAAGGACTCTTTCCAATGTCTGATCTATAGCCTGATCCCATCATTGTTATATTTATTATCTATTTGTGTCTCCCTTCTTTTGCCCAGTTCCTAGTCACTCTTGTGATCTGTTGGAGGATCTGTTGCCTTCCTTATCACAGCATGGTTCCGTTTCAGTACTTCCTGATGACGAAGACCTAGAGTTTTGACGATCATACCTTAGGATTCACTTTCATCATTGGTGATTTCCTTTGCTTCAGTTGTCAATTATCACCTATTGGTTGACAAACTGTTGAATCCTCTCCATGTTCGACTTCAGCTTACCCTTATTCACATGGCTTGGATTGTACTGGTTCTTTTGGATCCTTTATGAAGACCTTAGTTCCTCATCTATGGACTAAGTTGCACAAGATTATGTTCTATTCATCTACATAACTTCCAGATCTTTGAAGACTCATCATTATTGTCTATTGTGGCTTCGATCCACCCTTGTAATATACGTGGTTTTTACCCGTATCATATGATGTACTCAAATATTGTAAAGGAGCTAGTGTTCCAGTAAATTGAACATAGAATCCTCAGATGTAATTTTGTATATGACATTACTATGTATTTGTTTCAGGTACTCTCTCTGCTCCATTGGATTTCTGAGTTCTCCAAATATTAAGATTATAATGTATTTCGGCCATCATTTCCCTCTGACCTCACACATTAGGGGGCATCTATTATACACCTGAATGACACGTCTCCGTCCGAGTGCCGGCATCCCTCATCTTGGCACACAAAAGGACATCTATGGATAGAGGTTTGCCCAAAACACTATAGATTGGCTTATTATACAATACATTCCTCCTCCATCGAGCTGGTTACTTTGCCATTTTGCTATGTTAAGTTGTATTCGCGACTCTCCATATATGCAACTCGCGGATCATTCGCGAGTGTTGGTTGTTGCAAGTCGCGAATGGATGTATTTGCGGGTTGCTCTTATAGCAAATCGTGGATCATTCGCGGGTTGTCCTTCTCCATACCCGCGAATATGTCCCTTGACATTTAAAAATAAAAACATGCGATGGCTTGAGATTAGTTAAGCATTGTTACCTTAATCACCTTAACTGTCTCAACCTCCTCAACCTTCGAAACTGCCTTATTTCCTCCATATAAATACATGCCTTGGGGAGGGTGTTAGATACATACACTTGGAGAGAAAAGTTATGGTGGTGGATTGTATACAGAAGTCTTTGGAGCAGTGGAACTCAGAATCCTTTGGTTGTAGAGGAGTCCTTGTCTCAAGCGTTGGGTTGTAATATGAACTCTTTCATTATTGATAATAAAGAGAATCCTTCTTCCATATGTGTTTCATGTATCTTGGTTCGATAAATGTTTATGTTTATGCATTCTATATATGATTTATCTAACCTGCTTATATATATATGAATCATCTTGTATCTGGAAGATTGGCTCTTGACAGGTGAAAGAGGAGCAACCTTGAAGACTTTGGAGGTGAAGCAGAACAGAAGAGGACTAGCAAGGATCGACCTTCATTAATCGAGTAAGTCTTTCTCATCCTCCTATTTCCTTTACTGCACTCTAGAAGTCAATTGTTTGCAAGTTAATTGAGTATGTTGGTAACCCCAAACCTATGGTTATTAGGTGTATAATCCTCCACAACAATTCAGGACATTGAGATAGTGCTAGGGTGGCCCTCTAATCTGGTTCCATGGATACGAGAGCATTTTTTTGGTCAATTTTGTAAACTAGGGTTTTGCTAAGTAAGTGAATGTGAAATTTTTGCACATGGGGGTCAAATTCACATATTGCTTGACCGTGAAGGTGTGGCTAGCATTCCCACATAACACATGCCTAAAACCACTTGCACGACCCACCAGAAGCCCTTTTTTATGCACGGTTTCCATTCTATGCCCCGTGTAGGGATTCAACAGGTGTCCCTGAAAGCCTTCAGGAGGTGGGATTCAACGTGCCATAGAATCATGACCGTTGATCGGATCGATGAACCGTTGGCTCCATTGGATTCAGGACATCAGGATAGTGCTAGGGTGGCCCTCTAATTTGGTTCCATGGATAAGAGATCATTTTTTTGGTCAATTTTGGAAACTAGGGTTTTGCTCAGTAAGTGAATGTGAAATATTTGCACATGGGGGTCAAATTCGCATATTGATTGATCGTGAAGGTGTGGCTAGTGTTCCCACATAACACATGCCTAAACATGCTTGCATGAACCACTGGAAGCCCTTTTTGATGCATGGTTTCCATTCTATGCCTCGGGTAGGGATTCAACAGGTGTCCCTGAAAGCCTGTAGGAGGTGGGATTCAACGTGCCATAGAATCATGAACGTTGCTCGAATCGACGAACCGTCGGCTCCATTAGATTCAGGACATAGAGATAGTGTTAGGGTGGCCCTCTAATCTGGTTCCATGGACAAGAGACCATTTTTTTGGTC
Organism: Pseudotsuga menziesii; assembly: GCA_001517045.1. Taxonomy (NCBI): domain Eukaryota; kingdom Viridiplantae; phylum Streptophyta; class Pinopsida; order Pinales; family Pinaceae; genus Pseudotsuga; species Pseudotsuga menziesii. The sequence continues at coordinate 30,444 of LPNX010847112.1, forward strand.
AATTTTGGAAACTAGGGTTTTGCTCAGTAAGTGAATGTGAAATATTTGCACATGGAGGTCAAATTCACATATTGCTCGACTGTGAAGGTGTGGCTAGATTTCCCACATAAAACATGTCTAAACAAGATTTAATGAACCACCGGAAGCCCTTTTTGATGCACGGTTTCCATTCTATGCGCCCCGGGTAGTGATTCAACAAGTGTCCCTAAAAGCCTATAGGAGGTGGGATTCAACGTGCCATAGAATCATGACCGTTGCTCAGATCGATGAACCGTCAGCTCCGTTGGATTCAAGACATTGAGATTGTGCTAGGGTGGCCCTCTAATCTGGTTCCATGGATAAGAGAGCATTTTTTTGGTCAATTTTGTAAACTAGGGTTTTGCTAAGTAAGTGAATGTGAAATTTTTGCACATGGGGGTCAAATTCACATATTGCTCGACCGTGAAGGTGTGGCTAGCGTTCCCACATAACACGTGCCTAAAAAAACTTGCATGACCCACCATAATCCCTTTTTTATGCACGATTTCCATTCTATGCCCCGTGTAGGGATTCAACATGTGTCCCTGAAAGCCTGTAGGAGGTGGGATTCAACGTGCCATAGAATCATGACCGTTGATCAGATCGACGAACCGTTGGCTCCGTTGGATTCAGGACATCAAGATAGTGCTAAGGTGGCCCTGTAATCTGGTTCCATGGACAAGAGACCATTTTTTTGGTCAATTTTGGAAACTCGGGTTTTGCTCAATAAGTGAATGTGAAATATTTGCACATGGGGGTCAAATTCACATATTGCTCGAATGTGAAGGAGTGTCTAGTGTTCCCACATAACACATGCCTAAACATGCTTGCACGAACCATTGAAATCCCTTTGTGATGCACAGTTTCCATTCTATGTCCCTGTTTGGGATTCAACAGGTGTCCTTGAAAGCCTGTAGGAGGTGGGATTCAACGTGCCATAGAATCATGATCGTTGCTTGGATCGAGGAACCATAGGCTTTGTTGGATTCAGGACATCAATATAGTGCTAGGGTGGCCCTCTAATCTAGTTCCATGGACAAGAGACCATTTTTTTGGTCAATTTTGGAAACTAGGTTTTTGCTCAGTAAGTGAATGTCCAATTTCTGCACATAGGGGTCGGCTTTGCAAATTCCTTAACCGTGAATGTGTGGCTAGCATTCCCACATGGAACTTGCCTAAACATGCTTGCATGACCCACCGAAATCCCTTTTTGATGCACGATTTCCACTCTATGCCCTAGGGTTAGGGATTCAACAGGTGTCCCTAAAAGCCTGTAGGAGGTGGGATTCAATGTTTCATAGATTGATGACCGTTGCTCAGATTGATGAACATTCGGCTCCGTTGGATTCAGTACATCGGTATAGTGCTAGAGTGGCCCTCTACTTTGGGTCCATGGACAAGGGGTCATTTTGGAAACTAGGGTTTTTCTCAGTAAGTGAATGTGAAATATTTGCACATAAAGGTCAGCTTGAAGGTGATTGTAGATCTTCTCCTCATCCAAGAGATGTGAGAATTTGTACAATGAAATGCAGGAGGAGACAATGCCATTACGTCAGTAACCATGTAATGTAACATGTTTATGTTTAGAAACAAGTGGCCATTCTATTACGCCATTATTACAAAATATATATATCTTCACACTATGAATGCTTCGAATAATACTCCATAAACATGAATTTATAAAACAAGATTTAGAATAGTACTTCTCTAATCAATTTAAACTATAATAAAATCACACATAAGTTTCATCTCTTTCAAAGTTGTTACTCGATGCCATTCATCAAATGCCATGTACATTAACAAAATGATAAAATGATGTGTAGGACATACATCATGTGCAGGATATAGTCATATCCATTATTTTGAATCAACATTATAATACTCGGACACTTTTAGGTTTGATGTTTATCCCATGTATTCGTTAGATGAAAGACATCATGCCAAACAATAATTTTATTTATGTAGACCACACTGGTGCATCACTTAGGTGTGTCAACTTCGTGCATCCTTTAAATGTTTGTTAGGTTGTTATGTGGGTAAGGTGCTTTTGTATTCCGCCAAGTTGGATCAGTTGCTTAGCTGTGCTGGGTGCTTATGTGTATTAGGTATGTTCCATCTTTGTGAATACAATTTGACATTGTATATGCAATTGGATTGTGGTAAAAAACAATTAAAATGTACATTTTTGTCATTACGTAATATTGTAATTGTGCATTGTTCTCAAATTTATAACTGATATCTCCATGCAATCGTAAAATCTATAAAAAATTGGGAACATTACACATAGAAACATTCTTCGCCACATGTGTATAATCACACTTAAAAGACTGAACCATGAAGATCTCAAGAGCCTTGATATGAAATATTTTTTATATCATGAAGTTATATAATACAAAAATAGAAGGCCTATCTATGGCCTGTCAATGTACATGTATCAAAAACATATTTGATGCACATGTGCAAACAAAAGTACATCTGTCCTGGACCGTGCCCCTATACTCGAACTCTGGATTGTACATAAAAATACATATTTGTCGTGGACTAACACATCAAAAATCTAACTTTCTCTTGTTTTTCCCAGACCCTGATGCTTTTCGGCTCTGTGTACGACCACTATGCATCTCTGGCGACTGCAAATCAATGAAAATATTTCTTGATCAGTTAACTGAACTAGTACTGTCCATCAATAACAAAGTTTCAAAATTTAAAATATGACTCAATTGTAAATAAAACAAAGACTCACTGCATCCGTCGGGGGTGTAGGTGCGTCTGGTGTTGAGGGTATAGGTGCCTCTACTGTCCTCCACCTTGCAGAGAGCCTCTCTACCATGCTTCTTTGCAAATAAAAAAAATATGTCAATTATCTCAAGAATTATCAACATGTGCATGAATGAGAAAGTACTAATCAATTATGTAAAAAATGAACATCTCACTGAAAAAACCATTTCTAGGGGATTACGCTGGGACTCTTTAGTAGTAAGAGGAGCCGTAGGTTGAACATCAACCTCATTTGCGTGCACTAATGGACCAGGGTGTGGCTACATTCACCAAATGATTAAATAGTTAGACATTGTGCATGTCCATAAACAATACAAATGAAATGTACAATTACAAATATTCAAGTAGATGTACCTCAGTGTGACTTATCCCCATTGTAGATGCGGCATTGACTACGGAATCAAAAATCCCACTAAGGTCTGGCACGGATGACTCTACATCTTGATGCTGTAAACATGCAAAAATAACATTAAGAAAAACCACTTGTGAAGTGAATTCATAGCTAACCAACAACTACCATTGGAAGTGTTGTACATTACCGTGGGATGAGTAGGTTGATCCTCATGCACACCCGCTCTGTTCAAGGAAGAGGGTCATTTGGTGTAAACAACCCCCTTATCTATGTTTGGACTACGGGGAGATCCAAACCAAAGAGGTGGTGTAGGGATCTGTGATGACATCTGCATTCATAAAGTGTTACCATAGTTAGACATGGATTTGAATGGATGGAATAATATGTATTGAAAAAATAACATGTTGTAATATACTTACCCCTTCCTGAGACATATCTACACCATGGGAGTGACCGCTTCCATCAATTTCTTGCCCCTCCTCAGATGCTAATAGCATCTGCAAGTTTAAAAATTACAAACATTAGTGATCTATAAAGGAGTGTACAGTAAGAAATTTAAATAATTCGAACAAGATTTAGTCATAACCCATGTACTTACATTCTTCAAGTAATCATAAATTCCACCTTGGACTATGTCGTTGATCTCAACGTCTCCAGCATCACGTTCTAAGTGGGGTTCTTGCAACTTCAAAAATTGTAAATATTAGACAATTTAATAAATTAATCAAGACTAACACATGCATTAACAAAATTATATGTAATAAAAAAATGAAAAGTGTTTAAATATTACCTTAATGATGGTTATTTGGGCCTCGGGTACAACCACACCGGGTGCAGTACCACCCCCGTGAGAGGCATCAATCTCCTGCAAGAGTAAATATTGCATATATTACAAATCTTTTAATATGTTACATATAGTATGGAAAAATTAAAAATTTAACAATAACAGAGTTTTAAAACAATGTCCTTACCTGACCACTAGTCATTGTAGTGGTACCATGTCTTTGTCTAGGACCATAACAAGGCCCCCCACATGATGTGTAGATGTGTGGCTCGCTCTGAGGCATATGGGATGTCGGTCTATCCCCACCAATAGATGTCCCTCCACCACCAGAAGCTGGTGGCTGTACACCAACAGCAGAAGAGGGCGCTCTCTGGTCAATAGTGGTCGTGTGTCGAGAGACCATCTCAGCTAGAGTAAAAAATGTCTCCCGTGTCTAGGAAACCATGTCATGTGCAGGAGGGATGTCTGCCCTCGGTAGCTGGGCACGTGGTGCAGGTATCTGTGGATTGGCATCTCTATGCCTAGCATGGGGTCGGTGTTGGGGCATCCCGCTACAAACTCCCTGGAAGCCCAATATGTCAAAACAGTTGACATGTTTCCCCATCACAAACTCTACATACAATTTTCGGAGGAAGTACATCGGTAATTCCCTATTGTTATGAGGGGGAATGTCAAAAACCATGTACCACCTATCCATCCAATTGTCTTTGATGGGTGGAAAGGTGCACCACTCAATAGAAATATGTGGCCTGTTGATCTCCGGAATTTCATTTGTCCCAAGCAGTCTAAACAATGAATAGATGTGTTGTTTTGTTATTTTGAGCTTTTTTACATCGCTGTAACTTAACCCATCAACATATTGTTGTCTTTTCCTCTCCCTGTAAGATGCGATGCTATACAAAGCATCATTCGATCTTGCGATCGTATCAACAATAAACAACAAAGAATCTGACAAGGAGCGGCGGAGCTCATCTCCACCCCTCCAAGTAGAACCAATATCTTTCAAATGGGCAATAAACCTCAGTATCTCCGCATTGTTATCCATAGTAGCCACTGCATTCATAAATACAAATAAAATATCATTAGAAATATAAACACATGATATAATGACATATCTAAGCACTGAAAACTGTATAACTAATGACATATAAACTAAATCTATCATGTAAATTTAAAAATTGATCTTGAATTTTACAGTAAAGAATAAATATTTAACATTTTTTCATTTCATATTAATGTCCTAAATTCAAGTATTAATTCCAATTTTTAAGTATGCATGTATACATAAAGTGTCTTGAGTGCATATGTTGATTGTGAATCTCCTCTAGCTTATTTTAAGGCTTGGATTATGAAGTTTCGTCGAAATTGTGAGGTGCTGACTATTGCCTTTGCATGACCAGCTCCTAGATTGCGGGTAGAGGCAACAACTAGACCCTAGAATAGGTGGAAAAATGTGTTGTTGATGAATAAAATCCCAGTATAGGCAACGATTTTGTTAGATATGTAATTATTTGTTGTAGTGTGATGTTTTTTGGACTCCAAAGTCTATTTAGCAGATCTTTATGGATTTTATGATTGCAAGGGTTCCACTGGATTATATCATGTATGATAGTATGCGATTGGCATGGTTAATCAAATACATCAACCTACCTATGTATCTTCACGTTCATAGAGTCTATTGTTGAACTTTGTTGTCTTGACCTTAACCAAAAAGTACCCTTCGTTCAAGACGAAATATTTGTTAAAAGCATGGGAAGCTTCTATACCTTATTTTAACACTTGGAATTGGAAGTTTCATCAAAACTATAAGGTGTTTATTGATGCTCTTGGAAGAGCAACTTCAAGAAGTTTCATCAAAATTATAAGGTGTTTATTGATGTTCTTGGAAAAGCAACTTCAATATTTCAGATGGAGGCAAGGGATTTACCATGTTTGTTTATGTATTTTAGGGGAATATATGAATTCTACTTGATTTTTTTTTAGTTGTATGCAAGCTTGCAACATAATTGACAAACTTTGCATATTTGTTAATTTTGGTTTGGATTCACAATAGTGAAGTTCGTTTTTTTTTTATGAGTTAATTGGGGTTTTGGTTTACATTGGGCATGTAAATTACTTATGCAAACTTGCAATGTGCTTGACAAACATTGCATATTTGTCGATTTTGGTATGGATTCACAAGGATCCTTGTGAATATGCATATGGAAATAGTGAAATTCATTTGTTTTTTGAGTTGATTGGGGTTTTGGTTTCCATTGGGCATTGGAATTTTGGGTATGAATTTTGGTAAATAATCAAAATTATTTAATTTTTATGATTAAATTGGGGAATTGGTTTCAATTGGCCAGTTACATTGGGGTTCTTGTTTCCATTGGCCAATTCCATTGGGGTTTTTGTTTCCATTGGCCATAATTTAATTTATTTTGGTTTAATTTTTCAATCTAGGGAAAATAAATTGATGAACAAAGAGAAAAAACATGAAAATAAATGACGAAAATACCTCACAAATAGGAGGTTTATCCAAAGGTGGAGATGGAGGGCTTTGGCACACCCAAAAATGCGTTCGCCCAGTCGAGATTTGCTCCAAAGTTGTCCAATAGCTCCATGATGAGGAGAAATAGACAGCCTCGACCTATTTAAAAAAAAAGGCTTTCCAAATCGCGCCTCCGTTTTAGTGAACAAAATCGTGCGCGCGATTTTGTTCACTAAAACAGAGGCGCAATTTGATTAAATAAAATGGAGGCGCGGTTTGTTTTACTATCCTAATTGGCATGCTTGTTGGCAGCCTTGGGACTAGGCTTGGCAGGTTCGGGATTGCTTGGGATGATTTCTTTTTTTTGGATCAAGAGTGATTGACTTCACTCCACCATTGCATCTAAAAGGTCCCTAAACTTCTTGCACACACCCATATATCTTTGGGTTGATATGGAAAAAACACATGCATGCACCTTTTATGTTTAACACATATAAATCATATTCAAAAAATAACAAGTTTAATTAATAATGCTCCATTTCACAACTAGTCAACTTATATATATATATATATATATATATATATATATACTTAAGAAAAAAACCAAAACTTTATTGCATTTTTCAATGCTTTTTAAAAGCACAAAAACTTATACTGATCAATATCAAAAGCTTGCAACCTTGGATTAAAATAGAAAAAAAAAGAGTTCTTGCACACTGTCTCAAAAAGAGAGCATTACATTTATCATAAACAAAAAACTTGGAGAAAACCCTACATTATCTACATAGTCCTGTAGACGTAATTCCATTGAGAAACATCATATACCACAACAACATAAGTCACTCTTGTAGTTTTAAAACCCAACACCTCTATCAAAACAAAAAAACTACTAATGAACTATTCCTTGTCATAATATCCCATAATTGACTTCATGATCAAAAGTGATAAACCACTACACCTGAGATACCATAATCATAGTGAATCAACTTGTCGCCAAAGTAAAGCTGATTGAAAATGAGAAGAGAAGAAAAACGAAATAGAATCCTGCTTCCTCCTCTACCAATCTATCTATAAACTCCCCAATAGAGCTCGGTTGAATCTTCAGATTACCTACTACCTCAAACAAGACACATGAGAGAACATAAAAGACTCATCTAGCATAACCAATGTTAATTATGTTAATTACTGATAGAAAAAATTTCTTAAATTTCCATTCACATCTTGTCATTTGCCATCTTTCATGAAGCAATTGTAATTCCTCTTTAGATAAACAACAATATTGTTCTTCTCCCTGTAAATATGGGTAAAGTATGGAGATTGTAGGAAGTTTTAAAGACTTAAAAATCTCTACATATCTTGATTCAGAAGGTTGTTATGACATGTTTTTTCACTTAGAATTTGATGGACAGCCCGTACAAGAATTACATACAATAATAATTTCGATTATATTAATTATAGACACATATATCACCTATATATAGTTAGAGTGAGATCCAACTAACTCTAAATATGAAGATGTAGGTTGAGAGAATATCTCAACAGTTTCCTATAAAATCTCAAACCAATCCACATGCATTTAATGGAAACATTATTTCTAACATTTTTTCCCTAAATCCATTGAATAATTGTCATTGCATCTCCAAAAATATGGATACCATTGATTTTTTTTCCACTGCCAAAACTAACACTATCCAAATAGCTTTGAGTTCAGCGAAGTTATTAGATCCCTGACCAACACAGGCTTTAAAATTCAGAAAATGGTTCTCATAAAAATAGATAATTTCTTCAACCCTTTACACATTCAGATTACTTGGTGCTACTCCATCAAAGTATGGCCAAGATCTCTCTTTGTCCATATCTTCAAAAACAATTATTGGGAAAACATACTTTTGATAAACTTCAAAAAAACTTTTCAAAATAAAAATGCTTTTTACAGCATAAAACGAGGGAGGAATAAACTTATCAAAACTTATTATCAAGGAAATCTTAACTGAGGCACCATAATCTTAGACATTAAGCTATAGGACTACCAACCCAACCCTTAAAAGTCTGTACTTCGATCCACATCCAAAATTAAGTCTTATATATATATATATATATATATATAAAACAACCAAAACCCTTTAAATTATATTAAGCTATATATAACAACTAAAACCCTTTAAATTATATAAACCTAACAACTAAGCTAATCCTCTATTTAGTAAAACTATGAGAATCTCATTTTCAATTTTTTTTTATAAAATTATTATAGATGAAGTAGAAATATTGAGAACCTAATGTGTGAATCATGACATAAACTTTAATGGATATAACAAATGTTTCAGTATCTTTATGTGATATGAATTCATAAAACTCTGAAATTTTTGAATAACTAGCACACTATGCATGACATCGTCAAAATATTGCAGCATGCAGGGTGAGGTGATACTGATCAGACAAAGAAATTTGCTATCTGCAGTAGAAAAACAAGAGAACTTGGAACCCAAATCGTTAAAAGAAATTTGTTGTGTGTAGACGTTCAAAAAAGTAAAGGAACTTAGAATCCGTAGACGTTGGAAAAAGGAAAGGACCTTAGAATCCATTGAAAAAGGTAAGCCAAATAGTAAAATTAATAATGGCCTATGTAGGTCTCGAACCTGCGACCTTCGCGTTATTAGCACTACGCTCTAACCAACTGAGCTAATAGGCCACAAAATCTATATTGCTACTTTGACACTTTGACAAATTAAAATACGTTTTAAACGAAACAACATGCGCGAGCGAGTATACGTTTATGATATAGTGTGTAATTAGATGCATTTATGAAATTATCATTGTTCTCCATGTTTATTAATTTGTGGATTACAGTTCCCATATTTGTACTTTGTTGAGTGGCAAATGAATGTGTAAGAATCATACTTGCTTTGAGGTATAAATGGTTGAAAACAAATTTCTAATATGCCATTGCAAAATTTCTTATGTTGTGACCGTTGCATCTAACAAACATAGATGGTTTGATAAGATTTATTAAAATTGGATTAGCCTACATAAAAATCCCTAAGTGATATCTAAGAGGAATGGAGATCTTGCTTTAGCTACAAACAAAACTTGGTTTTTGAAAATAAAAATGTTATGAATAGAAGTTATTTACAATAATACTTATGTTTATAAAAGTAATAAGAAAATTAAAATCCTTGCTACATAAAAGTAAATATAACCTAATTTTTAAATTTTAATTATCTTATTAATTATTTAGCTATCATATTATTAATATTTATGATTCTAAATTCCCTCATTAATCATACAAATTTTGCATGTAACTAAAAAGACACAACACAAAAATACTAAAAAAATACAATATCAACATACAACTAAATTATAAACTTATTAGTTGCACTTGCTATCCATTTAAATGTATATGATAATGTAATGACATTTAAATGCATATGATAATGTAATGATTGACGACCTCAAAGAATACATTAAAAGGTAAAAGCAAGAGTAGAATAAGCTTTAGCAACTATTTTTTTTAGCAAAAGGAGCACAATCTTCTTGATATCATCTATTATACATGATGAGCAATGAAACCCAATGAAACATGGAATTTAATTATGGTGGTAAAAAATTTTAATCTCAAATTATAACAAAAGTTTCTTCATGACTTGAAAATATAATTCTTCATAGATAATTTTGGTTATTATTTGTCATCCTATAAATCAAGGGAAAGGGTCCATAAACAATTTTACTAGTGGAAATGGAAAAATAACAACTTAGCTAAAGCTATATCAACATATGTCGTTATTTTAAGACCATTACAAAGTAAAATAAAATAAATTGGGTGCTAAAGAAAAAATGAGCTCTGCTAGGGTTTTCCCCTAGTTGCTGCGACATTGGTAAAACATTGACAACACCCCTGACAAGCCACATGGCAGCTTCGCAGGGAGGGGAAGAAGACCCCTCCCACACAATCACTACCTCTATCGTTGAAAGGAACACATCTGAAAATACAACGACTACAACTCTGCACATCGACACAACAGAGATCCCCATTTCAGATATCATGACACTTAACGACACTAAAAAAACCCTGAATACTCTGAGAACTGGATCCCAAGGCACCAACACCTGCATTGCAAGAACCATATAGTGACCTAGCATATCCCTCCCAACAAAAAGAATCAATGGGATATCTCAATGCATGAAACATCATGCTCTAATCGGTAATTTCATCGGCATATGGCCCGCGGAGCAAGCCCTCAGAGGTTGGATTGAAGCAAAATAGAAACCCAAGGCCCACTACGACCTTCAGCGTGGATCCAAGGGTTTTTATACTATCATTTTCCATAGAATTGAAGACAAGGTTAGAGTTGAAGATGGAGGCCCCTACTTCTTTAACTTTGTAGGCATGTACCTTCAAAGTTGGACAGAACGATTCAATCCAGACAATGAATATTTCACCTAGGATCCATTCTAAATCCGCATGTATTCACCGTCGTAAGAGTACTGGGATGAAGACACACTCAAGAACATAGGAAACATGCTAGGAATCTATGTCAGAGCAACAAAAAAAATGAAGCACAAAAAGTACACATATTACACCAGAATTTGTGTATACATGCACATACAAAAATCACTCCCAAACTCAATCAACCTAACCCGTGAAGAATCAGAATGGATCAAACCTTTAGACTATGAGCACATCCCTTTTAGGTGTCGTAAATTTCATGAACATGGCCATCTATACATAGATTGTCCACTGAATTAGTACAATCACAATAATAGACCAACAGAGGAGAAAGATGAAGAGGGGTTTCAGAAATATCGAAAGAAAATATGACACAATCGTAAGATCCCTTCTATGGAGAAAAAAGCAGATCACCCTACTACCAACAACAATTTTGTTTCTCTATATGAGCAACCTGAGAATCCCAACACCACCAAAAAACGAAGAAGGAAGTAGTCATGGCCTGAAAATATAACAAATTATAACAAAAGTTTCTTCATGACCTGAAAATATAATCCTTCATAGATAATTTACATTGCTTATAAAGTGTTTGGTTATTCATTGTCATCCTATAAATCAGGGGAAAGGAAATAAACAATTTTACTATTGGAAATGGAAAAATAATAACTTATCCAAAGTTATATCAACATATGGTGTTATTTAAAACCATTATGAAGTAAAATCAAACAAATTGGGTGCTAAAGAAAAGATGAGCTATGCTAGGGTTTTCCCCTAGCTTCTACGACACTAGTAAAACCTTGACAACATATTAAATTTTCCATTGACAGACTCTGCAATCCTTGCCCCTGACAAGCCACATGACAGCTTCACAGGGAGGGGAAGAAGGCCCCTTCCACACAATCGCTAGCTCTATCGCTAAAAGGAACTCACCTGAAAATACAATGGCTACAACTCTACACATCAATACAACAAAGATCCCCATTTCAGATACCACAACACTTAATGACAATAAAAAACCATGAATATTCTGAGCAATGGATCCCAGGGCACCAACACCTGCATTGCAAGAACCATAGAGCGACCTAGCATAGCCCTCCCAGTAGAAAGAATCAGTGTGAGAGCTAATCACATGAAATATCATGCTCTAATTGAAAATTTCATCGGGATATGGCCCTTGGAGTAAGCCCTCAGAGGTTTCATTGAATAGAAATAGAAACCCAAGGCCCACTATGACCTTTAGCTTGGATTCAAGGGTTTTTTACTATCATTTTCCATAGACTCGAAGAAAAGGCTAGGGTTGAATATGGAGGCCCCTACTTATTTAACTCTACAGGCCTGTACCTTCGAAACTGGATGGAATGATTCAATCCAGACAAGGAATATTTCACCTGGGCTCCGGTCTAAATCCGCATGTAATCCCCCCCGTAAGAGTAGTGGGATGAATACACACTCAAGGACATGGGAAACACGCTAGGAATCTATGTCAGAGAAACATAACAAACAAAGCATAACAAGTACACCTCTTACACCAGAATCTGTGTATACATGCACATAGAAAAATCACTCCTAGACTCAATCAACCTAACACACAAAGAATCCGAATGGATCAAACCTTTAGAATATAAGCATGCCCCTTTCCAGTGTCGTAAATGTCATGAACATGGCCATATATACATATATCGTTCACTGAATCAATATAGTCACAATAATAGGCCAACAGAGGAGAAATATGAAGAGGGGTTTTAAAAATATGGAAAGAAAAGATGACACAATCATAAGATCCCTTCTATGGAGAAAAAAGAAGATCACCCTACTACCGACAACAATTTTCTCTTTCTAGATGAGCAACTTGAGAATCCCGATGCCACCAGAAATGAAGAAGGAAGTAATCATGACCATACAAGCCTGAAATAATAGCTTGGAAAGGGAACATAACCACTGACCAGTCATTGAGCTTCGCAACCACCATACCCACCAACTAGTGTAGAAAGTACGGCCTGCAACATCTCTGATCCTCTAAAGCAAACTATCAACACAAGATCTTAGGTGCTTATGGATGAAGAAATAGTAGAGCTAGAACTGGGATATACTAGGGATGGAGGATGCATGCACTCAGAAATCCTACAGCTCTATTTTTTCAAGGAAGATCCAACTCCTAAAGGAATCCCTAGCCAAAGAAAAATCCCCAAATAATCTAGGAGTTCATAATGTTCCCCAAAAGGACAAATAAAGGATTCAAAGGGACATCAAGAAGAGAGGGCGTAAAACCAACCTGCATAGAATCAACATGGTGGGTACAAGTTTGGTAGAGTTGGGACAATACGCCCAGTTAACCAAATTATTTCCTGCTCTAACCACTAGTCCCTAATGAAAATAACCTCTTGGAATGTGAGAGGCCTTAATGGGTGTTCAAAATGCATAATGTTAAAGCGCGAAATTCTCTAGGACAAACCTATAGTGATGTTTCTTCAAGAGACTAAATTTCCAAGCCACACTCTTCAAACCTTGATGGACTGAATCTGGAGAGGAATCCAGGGATTCTCCATAGATGCTAAGGGTGCTTCTGGGGGAATAACTATAGCTTATTGCCCTTCCATGATTATGCTAAATGATTTTTCCTCCATTTCTCACTCTCTTTCTACTTCCTTCCACATTCTGGGTACCCGATTACATGGCAGTATCTTAAATATCTATGGCCCTCGAACCCCCACTCTCAAGCTTGGAATGTTGAACTACATGGAATGGTTTGTCATGCAACACACATAATCACCTCTCATTATAGGGGGCGATTTCAACATGATAACTGCTCTGCAGGATAGAAAAGGTGGGAGGAGAATCCTAACCACTGAGGACCTTAGCTTCAAAGCTTTTATTGACAGCTGCGACCTTGTGGATCTGCCCACTTCAGATGGATTTTTCACCTGGAACAACAGGGGATGAGACATAAAAATATCTTTGTGGCTTGACCGTTTATTAGTCTTAGAAAATATGATGGAATTCAGAGGTCTCCTAATCACCACGGTACTCCCCTCAGTGGGATCAGATCACTGTCCCATCTCCTTATCTTGGCAGAGCTCATATGTTAATAGATATCGACCTTTCCACTTCAAAACATTCTAGCTATCACATCCAAACTTCCAGGACTCTGTACGTACATGGTGGAGGAACATGCACATATCAGATGCTCTAAGATGGCCATCATGCAACAGAAACTCAAACTTATGAAGGGAAAAATAAAGAGCTGGAACCATAATACCTTTGGTAATATATTCAAAGCTAAGAGCAATATGGAAAAGGATTTTGGGAGAATACAAAAAATGAGCATGGAGTAGGGTCAAAAGATAGACACCGAGCTCAAGGAAAGAGAAATAATGGCCCAACTGGACACAATGTGTGAACAGGATGAAACACTATGGAAACATAAATCTTGAATCAATTGGCTCAAAGAAGGGGAAATGAATAATGCCTTCTTCCACCACTCTGTGACACAACACCGAAGGCACAATTGTATATCCAAGTTTAAAAGCAAGGAAGGAACCATATTGGAAGCACACGAAGAGATAGAACATGAATTGGTTCATTACTTTCAAGATATCCTCATAGAAAGAGTCCCCTCCCGTGCCCAAGCAATTGAGGAAGTTACAGATCATATACCAAAAATTCTCACAAAAGAGCACAATGCCTCTCTAATGAAGGTCATGTCTTTGCAAGAGGTGGAGATGGTTGAAGGAAAATCTCTAGGACCAGATGGATTTACCATCAACTTCTTCCATCAATGTTGGGACCTATTGAAACACGAAGTTTTGGAGTTGGTTGAGGAATCTCGATAGGAACTTTGGGTTTTTCCCGCGCTCAATGCCACTTTCCTCACTTTAGTGCCGAAAGAGATTGGTGTTGCACAACCGGGTAATTTCTGACCCATCTCTCTTTGTAATGTCATTTACAAAATCATCACCAAAGTGATCACCAACAAGCTCAAGATCCTCATGACCCTACTCATCTCACCTGAACAAGCATGCTATGTAGAGGACCGGCAAATATTGTTTGGGATCATCTTAGCCCATAAGATCACTCATCCCTTGAAGGTAACCAAATCATTTGGAATTCTCATCAAATTTGACCTCTCCAAATCCTTTGACAAACTTAGCTGAGAATTCATAGAAAATATGCTTCTTGCTTTCAACTTCAGTCAAGAGTGGAACAGATGGATCCTTGCACTCACTTCCTCTTCCTTCTACTCCATTTTGGTCAACGAATCACCATCTACAATTTTCTTATCTGCTAGAAGCATATTCTAGTGCGACCCACTATCCCCCTTCCTTTTAATTCTCATGACAAAAGGTATGGAGAGGATGATAAAGGAAAAAATATCAGATGCATTTCTACGGGGACTCTCATTGCATGATAACCCCCTCTTAGCCTATCGACAATTCTTTGATGACAACCTCCTCTTTGGACACCCCTCACTCCAGGAAGCTTGTACTTTTGAAAAGGTCATGCATACTTTCTCAACTACTTCCGGAACAACTATAAATATTGAGAAATATCATCTCTTTTTCTTCAACACTGATATCATTACTCAACGCAATGTGGCTCACATTCTTGGTTTTTCTGTGTCTTCCCTCCCTTCCAAATACCTAGGTGTGCCTCTGTTTAACTCTGCCATCAAACATTCTTCTTGAAAGGACCCCTTGGAAAATTTGGAAAACAAGATCTCTTCATGAACCTTTAGGACTCTTAACCTAGCCAATAGACTTACCCTACTTAAATTTGTCCTGCAATCCTTTCCCCACTACCTTTTCTTTGTGCTAGTTGTGCCTAAGTGGGTCCTTAAAGCCATCCAAAACCTCCAACGCACTTTTCTTTGGGGAGGTGACAAAAATATCCACAAGTGGGCCTTGTTCAAATAGAAAAAAGTCACTCTCCATAAGAGGGAGGGATGCTTGGGGATCCAGGACCCAGAAATAAATAATGAGGTTCTTTCAACCAAAATCTGGTGGAACTAGATAGTGAATTTTTTTTTCCTTGGGCGCAACTTTGAAACAACAAATACGCTCAAAATTGGAAAACCGCTACTCTCACCCGCTACGAGTTGGACCCACATGGATCCTTAATTCGGAGAGATTCCAATCGCCAATTAGATATGATTCAACAAAACAAATTTTGGAAAATAAGAACGAGAAGCCACACCAATTTTTGGCATGATTCATGGGAGAAACTACCAAGTCTCTCTAGTTAATTTGACACACCATAACTACAGACCATCATGCAGAGGGCTGATAGAAGTGTGGTCAATAATTTTTGGGTATAATAAGCACATGCCCACTTTAGGACTAGGAAGGATCCTATGCTATGGGGATCCATGGGAAATGACAAATATCGAGAATCCATTTGGTAGGAGCTCCATAGGAGGTGCATCAGAGTTCGACATGGCGCTACCATTATTAGGTGGCGATACAAAGCCAAAGGAACCTTCTCCATTAAGGAAGTTATTCCATGCAAACCTAAAGGAAAGCATGGTCACTTGATTCCATCTGGGGGAAAATCTGGGAGTCCACCTTTTGGCCAAAGATATATAATTTTCTGTAGTTGCTTACACATTGTAGGATCCTGACGTGGGACAACTTGGTCAAAATAGATTTCACGACCCCTCATGCTGCATCTCATGTGGAGATCATTATGAAGCTATTGACCATCTCCTAAACTCATGCGCACTAGCTTGTGCAATATGGAACATGGTGGTGGACAAATGCAGAAGATCAAACAAGGTAAAAGGAAATGTGGTCCAAATGCTCCAAAATTAGGAATAATTCCCATACTAGACTGCACAT
This sequence comes from Pseudotsuga menziesii, assembly GCA_001517045.1. Lineage (NCBI taxonomy): Eukaryota > Viridiplantae > Streptophyta > Pinopsida > Pinales > Pinaceae > Pseudotsuga > Pseudotsuga menziesii. The sequence continues at coordinate 47,127 of LPNX010847112.1, forward strand.
CTCAATAGATTATGGGAGCTTATTCCCGGGTTTGTGGTCTATATTATATGGAAGAAAAGAAACAATCGAGTCTTCAAAGGAAAACATTGGCACAATAGAAGAAATATGGAGAAACATTAAGAAGAACATCAAGGAAACACTATTATTAAAGGATTGGAACAACAATGACTACCCTACCCTACTCAAAGAACAACACATTTTGAAAGGTTGGTGATTTGAACAAAAAATCTCTACTCTCCACTCCCATCCTACACGAATGCATACAACCAGTCCTAAAAGATGGGAATGTCTACCGGCAGGATTTTTCAAGCTCAATTGTAATGGTGCCTCAAAAGCAAATCTCGGGGAAGTGAGTTTTGGAGGAGCCATCAGGGATTCATTGTGATCCATCTTACAATTCGTATTGGGAAAGTTGGGACATGATAGCAAGAAACAATGTTGCTAAATTAGCGGGAATGACATAAGCCATTATGATTTCCAAACAATTCTTTTTTTTCCCTCTAATCGTAGAAGGAGACTCTAAGATAATTCTATCACTAGCAACACAACTCCATAACGGTGCTCAAGTTGAAAAGATCTCGCCTAGGTGTAGGTTGGAGTATGGCCTTCGATGGTTAGAAAACATATTAGTTCATGACAGGGCCATTATTTTTCACCATGTAAGGAGGAAGGCCAAATCTCTGGCAGATCGTTTGTCTAATGAAGGGGTTAGATGCAACTCAGAGTTACAGGCGAGTAACATGAACTCTCTTATACTAGAGACCTTGGCATTAGATTGTCAATGGATTGCAAACAAATAAATTCCACGCTCATATGTGGGCGACACATCAAGGCATCACATAGAGAAGACGCTACAGTAGACACTCAGACAAGGCTCCACGAACGAGACAGAGGAGAGGTTGTGTGGGCTTGGGTTCACATGGGAGTTAAATTCCCTAGGTGGTGGGAATGAGGCAAACCCTTCAACATTTTAAATTTCATTTCATCGTGACAATATGTAGAGCCGAGCCTTAATGGAGCCTGTGCCGAATTTAATGAAAAAATCCCACTGGAACGTGGATGTACAGGGTTTAAGTAGGTTAACCAAGGATAAAATGGTTTCTTCGACCTCAAAGAATTAGGCCTAATCATTTTTCTGGTGCTGCCGGTCTTCTCCTCTATCAATTAGGTTGTTGAACATGACAAAGAAATTTCAAGACAGAGAGGCACACCGAGGCAAGGCAACACTGGGTGTAGTGGTGCTAAGAGAAAGGTAAACCTGGTGGAAACAGATGGATACACTGTGCAAGTATCAATTTCTGTGAGGTGCATGATAGAAGACTGGGAGTACTGCATTGTCTCTGAGCACTTGGACTTAGGGAGAAACGGGGGTAAAATTAACCACTACTGGATGATTAAGAACATGATGGGAATGCTAATGGAGTATTTGACCATAAAATGGAGCGGAGCTTGGGATATGGTGCAAATTATAAGGACTTGCTTGACTCAAACCAATGAGCAGTTGCACCACCTAGAGGCAAATTTCAGTTGGAAGAAATACACCATTGCTCATGGTGCCAAGGAGATGGATGGTGGTGGAATGTAGAGAAACATGGAATGGTAGGAAAGATGTTCATAACAGTAGAGAGGTCCATTTCCCTCATGCAGGAGAACCAGGAAAACACTCGGCTCATAACACCAGTGACAACTAGCCCCAGTTGGAAGAAAGGGTTCATGAGGAAGCATACGATGACAAAGCTTCATGACGTCTCTCGGAGCTACATCTGGCCAACCATGCCCATCATGTACGCAATGATGAATATGGACTGTGTCCCATTTTGGAGGAAATTCCAGACACAACAGATGGGGACACTACCACCTGTTGGCCCTAGTAAAAGTTAGACAGAATAATGATAAAAAAAGATGAATATTCCGGTTGCAAAATGAGTGAAATTCGTGACAGAAGGAGCCATGACAAAAGAGGAATAAAGCAAGTTAGAAAGTAGAGTTTGAATTAATTTTGGTAAAGAGTTGCTTATACTAAAATATATCTTTTAGTAATAAAAAATGATTGTAATTTGGGTCGATAGTGCCTATTTTTTGATCTAATAGGATGAGTTAAATTAGAAAGACAACATGTTGACTGGCAGTTGAGATTTGCTCGACGGTTGAAATCAAGAAGTGTAAAAGTAGAAAAGCTTATTAAATAACCAACCCAAGTTGTGTTTCGGTTAAAAAATTATTCACAAACTAATATGATCATCGAGGATCATTGATTAGTAGAGGAAGAGGATTGATCCAAGCTGTGTGTGGATTGCTCAACGAGATTGTTTATTCAAAGAGAAAAGAGAAGAGCAAGAAAGAGAAAAATACTAGAACTAGAGAGCATGATACGAGAGAAGAATACATGATTTTTAAAGAATATCTAAAGAAGAGTAAGCAAGCTAAGCGCACAGGCCAAAGGTGCTAAACCAATTCTCATGCCAGATGAAGAGCACCTTTGTGGTTTTTCTCAGACGGGTTTCCATGTTAAACCTTGTGTCTACGTGTCTTTAATCTTTGTATTTATGTCACATGTATATATGTGTGAATGACTAACATGAATGTGTAGAGCCAATATATTATGGATAAACTGATATATATATATATATATATATGTTGGAAATATTATGCTATGATTGTATGGAATATGAGTTAAATGTTAAATGCTTTATGGTATCTATGCCAACGTATCAATGGGTTATATTCTTGAATGAATGTATGAGACAAAGGTCTACTCTGGGTTTTAGTCGAGCCTCTTGATAGTGTTATAATAAGGAAATCCCCCTCATAACTGCAGAAACCTGGTTCTGGCAGTTCCCAATAAGATATCTCAGGTGAGACTTCATCTGCGTCATAGTTGTTTCCAACGAAGATCCCTTATGTCGAGATGGTATCTTGGGTTTTGTTGATGAACGAGGATCTAAACCTGGTTCGACCGAAAGAATGTCAACAAATGGTTTTGTTGACATGACCTATGCATAATTGTTAATGGGGATATGTTTTGGCACCCAACGAAACCAAAAATTCAAGATTGGGTTGATTATAAAGCACTAGAGTTCGCACAAGAAGAAAGTAAGGGATCACAAATGATCCCGACAAAATGGTTGGAATGATACCTTTACATAAAAATCCATGAAATTTTCTTTATAGAATTTCCCATTGTACTCCATGAGCGGTTATTGAATCTAGCGACCCATAATAAAACATTTTAGGGCATAGAACCTACAGAGTGGAGTCTTTAGTTAATACAGAGATTAAAAAGAACAGGTGATCCTAAATCGAGGGTTGTTGAATTCTTTTTTTTTGCAAGAAATGCTCGGCACTTGGGGCCAGTGAATTTCCACCATTAGCTAAGATAACCACAACCCAGGGGAATCTAAGCCATTAAAGTCACCCAGGGATTGCACCCATCCTGGGCCCCACCAACCCTTATCATGACTGGAATTTTTGGGTGTCTCCTCCCATCTAAATCACCCCTAAGGGGATTGAACTCGAGTCACATTTCTGATGAGACCCACACCTTAACCGAATGAGCTAGAGAGATTTGACTTAAATTTTAGGAGGACATGGGGGTGTTCTTTGATCCATTTATGTGTCCACGGGTCACGAGACCATTTAATACAATCTCTCTGGGTAGAACCACATGTTCGACCACTACCTCAAGGTGCCCCCATGGCTCCAGGTAAGGCCCTCATTGGAATTGAACCTTGTCCAATGGTGAAAAACTCCTCATTCTTCACCAATGGATCCAACCCCTTTGGAAAAGGGTTGTCGACTTCTTGGTTGAAATCATTTTGGAGAGATATATCATGAAAATTGTAGTCGACATGATAAAATCATATAACGAAGCAGAAAGAGAATTATTCCAAGGACCCTAAGGTCATTACCTGAAATATTTAAATATATGGATCAAGATGCTGGTATGTAAAAAGGGAATATTAAGAATGGAGTCTAACAAGTAAATAATTGTGCACGGAGAACAAGGGTAATGTCGCAAGAAATATTGCGAGCAGAATGGACGAGAAAAAATTTAGATGTTTCCTATCGATATTGAGACTGAACTAGAAGGTGGGTACCTAAGGAGTGGAAGAATATTTCAATCAGAAAGAGAAGAAGGACTACGGCCAAGACATTAAGTTGCAACGTGACCAAAAGAGGGGACTATGAATTGGAACCACACATTGTCAGAGAGTCTTGCGACAAGGAAGAGGAGTATTGATTGATATCTAAAAAAGAAGAAGAAGAAGAAGCACTAGATCCAGTTATGGAACTTGTGACCCCACGTACATCACCTGAGGTAAGGTATAGAAACACATCACCCAGTGGTTTTGCTAATCCTACTAACAATGGAAATAACAGTCAAGGAAGTTTTTATAGTTTAGCAGTACCAAGAGTAAGCAGAATGTCTGGAAATGATATAAAGTTACCAAGATTTAATGGAAATGGGTTAGAGGACCCTGAGAAACATTGGTTTTTATGCGACGCTATATGGATCATGTTACAGGTATAATATGATGACATAAACAAAGCTCATATGTTCACGACCCTCAGAAGCCATGCACATGATTGGTACATGAAGTTCTCGGTGGTTCCAGTAGGAATCCATAAAAAAAATTATTTCAAATCCGAACATGATTGATAGATGAGTTCAAGAAACCGAAGTTTGAGTCAGAGTGCATTACAGAGTTGAAAGAGATTAAAAAGATGCCTACAGAGTCTCTTTGGGACTTTGACCAAATATTCAAAACTTTGATGGATAAAGTAAGCTTTCAGATGTCAAATGTCCAACATAAAGAATGGTTTATTGTGGTGATGTTACTGCATATATGTATTCCGCTAATGCAACAAAATATTGTATCACAGAGCAAGGATCTTGATCTTGTCATGAAATTAGAGGTCTCATCGGTCAAAGAAACTAGTGCAAGAATGATGCAAATATAGTCACAACTTACCAATCTCACATTGCAACTGTAGGATATCAAGAAAGGGAAAGAAATAAAAGAATAACTCTGATGTATCTGATGTTGAATGGAAGAACACCGTAAAGATTCATGTCAGACCTCCATGAACTATATTTCATTAGGTGCACCAAATCCAATAAATGCAAAAGGAATGTCTTGGTGTAGAATCTGTCAAAACAGAGGACATCGATTGGAAGAATGTGTATATTTACATAAAATAGTAAGGGCACTAGCTAGTTTATATTTCAAATTATGTCGATCTATCGGACACGACGAGAAATATTTCATAGAATATTAGCTACTCCAAGAGAAGACAATCGACACCTACCTGATGAAGAACGACAAACAGATGCAAGTTTTGCGAGCTCAGGCACAATTTCCTTAGTCTCAATACTCGCAGGCTCAATATCCTCAAGCATAGTACCCACAAGCACAATACCCTCAACCCATAGGAGGTGGACATTTTAGAGGTCAAGGATGAGGATTTGGTCATAGAAGAGGTCAATTTATATATTATAATTGTGGATATCATGGACATTTCACCTGATATTGCACAAATCCTATGATGACATGCTTGTACTGTAAAGCACTCGATCACACTGTTGAAGAATTTCCATAGTTGATTGCAAGTTTTGCGAGCTCAGGCACAATTTCCTCAGGTTCAATACTCGCAGGCTCAATATCCTCAAGCACAATACCCACAAACACAATACCCTCAACCCATAGGAGGTGGGCGTTTTAGAGGTCGAGGACAAGGATTTGGTCGCGGAAGAGGTCAAATTATCTGTTATAATTATGGATATCCTGGACATTTCACCTGAGGTTGCACTAATCCTATGATGACATGCTCGTACTTTAAAGCACTCAATCACATTGTTGAAGAATGTACATAGTTGATTGCGAAGTGGAAGGATAGAAAGATAGGAAATCAGAATACGCCTCAGAATACTAACACAAATATACAAATATTTTCGATGAACCGGGAGAACCTAATGTTTCCATCGTGACCAGTGGAGGTGCCACGACTGGAGAAGATTAAGAAGCACCATATGGACAACCGAGAGTGCAACCAACACAACTAAAGAAGGTTCCATTCGATGTCCAGAAGGAAAAAAAAGTATTCCTGGACGCTCAACATGAGTTTGTCGAGTGAAATCAAGCGTTGACTTCTGCTACTGTACCAAGTGAAGGGCCAATATTGGACATGCCTCAAAGATTGGAGAAACTATTTTAGAAGAAGTAGACGGAAAAAGGTTAGTAAATTAAAATATATTTTCAAGAGTTTTTAAGCATTAATAATAGATAAATATGTTGTATCGGAACTCACAACTTTAATAAAAGAACCGCAAGAAGACGTGCAACCAGAAAGGAGGTTTAAACACACTGGGAAAATATTGAAAACTGGTCGTGAACTGAGAATGACTGCCCATATAGGATATTACGACATCGACTATATTATTCTGGACTTGGGTTTTGATGTTAACATTCTTACTAGAAAAACCTGGGAAAGTATGGGAAAGACGAGACTAGTATGGTCTCCTATCCAACTAAGATTATCCAATCAGTCGAAGGTGTTTCTTATTGGTCGAGTGACACAAGGTCCAGTCGAGATAGAAGGAATTCTCACTTATGCAGACTTTAAGGGGATTGAAATTGTTGATGATACAAATCCGTATCCCACATTGTTGGGGATCGACTGGGCCATTAATAACCAGACTAGTATAAAATTTAAAAATATGATATTAACATTTGAATAAGAATAGATAAGAGTGGTTGCACCGCTTGATCCCCTAGAAGGAAAGAGATATGTCGAGCAAGTAAATAATGAAGGACAAGATGAATAATTGAACCATATATACAACATTACCGATACGATGGGCGATTATGTGAATCCGACAGCCATAAAAAAAATCAGTTGGCAAAGCGGTAGTTCCTACACATCGGATTCAGGAGAAGCTTTAGAGAATTGGCAGAACCGACTCCATGAAGTATCAATGTGAAAATGCGCAAGAATCACAAAATCCATGCAATGGGTAAGTATCAAGGTATGTGATATACCTACCTATGAGGGTTTTCCTAACCTGGAATATTTTTTGACAAAATTTGAAGAGAAAGTAACATAACCACAACGCTTGTTAGCTCTAGAATTTGCATTAAAGGATACACCTGCGAGATGGTAGGTGGAACACAAATAGACTATTTTAGAATGGTCACAATGTCGAAGAAAACTAGAAGTTCGATTTGGAGAAAATATTCTCTATACTGGACCAAAATATACATGATTAACTAATCCTGTCAAACACAATGAATATTGTTGCGCAACATGAGAGACATTGTCGCAACAAGAATGGTTGCAAAAAGAATGGGTCCACTAGTTTATACATACTTTGTACATGATACGGAGGAACTCATATACATTGATCGAGCTGCGATGAGGAACAATATAATGGAAATATATAGCTTCCAGTTTCATGCACACATTTGAATTTGCTGGTGATCATCCTTCAATTGATGCCACTCTATAAGTAATCAAGACTAAGATATTCGAAGATATTTTAGTCTTGACGACAAAATTTTATCAGAGCAGCATGAGAGTCTAGCATTGGATGGAATGCTATAATGTATCAAAAGAACCTGATGATGATGATCCACATGACATCAATATTCCCGAGTATGAAAATACTCATGTGGTGGAAGGATCATGTGTCTCAAGAGACAAGTTTCTGAATCTATTGAAAATAAAGAAAGTGAATATCGGTTCTCTAGAGAACCCAAATTTTCCTAATATTGGATACTACTGGGATGATGATACCATTGAAAAGATTATAGACTTGCTACATGAATTTCAGTATCTGTTCCCCACTAAGTTTTTTAAAATGAAGGGAATCATTGGAGATCTTGGAGAAATGAAGATTCCATTGAAGCACGACGTAAAGCCTGTCAAGCAATGACCGTATCGACTCAATCCAAGATATAAAGAAAAAGTTAAATTAGAGCTAGACATAATGTTGGATGTGGGCATTATATAACCCGTTGAAGAGTCTGAATGGATTATCCCTATAGTAGTACAAGATAAGAAAACTGATGGTGAAGAGTGTATTTGTGTCGACATGAGAAAGTTGAATGATTCCTTCTTGCACGACTCATTTCCGACTCCGTTTATAGATGAAGTATTGGAGAGTGTCGGGAGCCAGGAAGTGTATTCCTTCACTGATGGATTCTCTGGTTACCATCGGTTCAAAATTGCTAAAGAAGACCAACACAATACAACCTTTGCGACAGAGTAGGGATGTTTCCATTATACGGTAATTCTTTTTGGACTCAATAATGCTCCTGCTATATTTTCTGGGATAGTTGTCATTACATTTAAAGAGTTTATTCATAAATTCTTGGAAGTCTATTTTGACGATTGGATGGTATTTGGGATTATAAAAGGTCCTATTGAGAGTCTTCGAATGATGTCGACAATTCTATATTTCCCTTAATTTGAAGAAATACATTTTATGTGCTCCTTTTGGATTCTTGTTGGGTCATATGGTTTGTCGCAATGAAATACTAATGGATCCCATGAATATCATGATCATTGTCGACTTACCTCCAACCTCATTAGTAAAACAATTGAGAACCACATTGGGACATACAAGGTACTATCGAAAATTTATCAGAGGATATGCAGAAGTGACTGCCCTTCTAGAGAAATTATTAAAGAAGGATGTTAAATTTCAGTGGAGTGAAAAATGTCAAGAGAGTTTGGAAGTTTTTAAGAACAAGAGGGTTATAGCGCACATATTAGTATTTCCATACTAGAAGAAAGAATTTGACGTACATGTTTATGCATCGTCTGTCATGGTGGGTGTTGTAATCACACAACCAGGTGAAGGATCCATTGATCATCCAATCACATTTTCTAGTAGAAAATTGTCAACGAAAGAGAAGAACTATACCACGACATAAAGAGAAGGACTAGCTATGGTATATGCTCTTCAAAAATTTCGACACTATTTGCTGGGTGGGTATTTCAAGATGTATAGAGAACATTCTACATTGAAATATCTGGTCAATAAGCCAGTGTTGGGGGGGGATTTTTTGATGGCTTCTCCTCTTCTAGGAATTTTATTTTGAGATCATTGTTAAACCATGTCAACTGAATTCTAGACCAGACAATCTATCGAGGCTAGAAAGTGGAGAAGAGCCAGTGAGTCTCGACGATAGTCTTCCTGATACACAACTATTTGAGATTACTATGTTTGATGATCATTACACAGATATTGTACATTTATTGACTACGGGATATGCACCAGCCAGATTCAGTATGTCTTAGAAGAAACAACTAGTTGTAAAAGATGCAGATTACCAGTTGATCACTGGACATTTATACAAAATGGGTCCAGATGAAATTCTTTGTTGTTGCGTCTTGGAACATGAGTGAACAATGAGGCCATTACGCTGAAAAAGAAATAGTGCATAACATATTACACGAAGTATTGTGGTGTCCTACTTTGCATGAAGATGGTAGAGATTATTGTTGCAGTTGTGATATTTTCCAAAGAATTGGAAAGTTGTCGCGATGAGATGAGATTCCGCTAGTATCGTTATCATCCCAAATGGCACTTCTTCGTCCGAGTGCTGACATTCCCTATGTTGGTAGACAAAAGGACACTGTAGGATTGAATTTTGCCTAAACACTATAGATGGGCATGACATGAGATGCATTTATCCTTCAACCAGCTTGCCATAATATTTTTCTAAGTGTTGATTTCCGTACACGACTATCTTCATTGAAACTCATGTACATACGCAACTATTCATGTCAACAACTCGCGTACTATACGTGACTATCTCCATTACAACCCGCGTACAGATCCATACGCGGGTTTCCTTTAAGCAACTCACATGTCATACGTGGGTTGCTTATATTAATAGTCGCATACATCTCCATTCGACATTTAAAAATATAAATCATGATTAGTGGAGATTAGTTGGGCCCTAATCATTAACTACCCCAACCATCTCAACCTCCTCAACCTTAGAAACCACTCTATTTCCCAAAGTATAAATAGAGGCCTTGAGGAAGGCATTAATCAATCAATTTTGGAGAGCAAAGTTATGCTGGTGGTATATCTTCAGAAGTCTTGGAGCAACAGAACTCGGAATCCTTTGGTTGCAGATGAGTCATTGTCTCAGGCATTGGGTTGTACACTTATCTCATTCACTGATTGTTAATAAAGAGAATTCTTCTTCCAACATTGTGTTGAGTCTCTTTCATGTATTATGGTTGATGAATATATTTGATTAAGCACTATATATATTGTTTGTCTAACCTGTCATATATACATGTATAAGATTGTACTTGGAGAATTTTCTCTTTGCAGGTGAAGGAGGTGCATCCCTAAAAGCTTTGGAGAGAAGCAGAGCAGAAGAAGATCAAGCTTGGATCAACCGTTGGTAATCAGGTGAGTCCAATTTTTCTTCCTATTTCCTTTCTGTACTTAGCTAAAGCTAATTGTCTGCAAGTTTTAGAAGTAAGTTGGTAACCCCAGACCCTAGGTTACAAGGGTGTTTATTCTTGAACAATAGAACTGGCGACTTCGTTGGGGAGCCCAGCCTGCTATGGGTTAACTCTGTAGATCCTGGCCTAGTCGTTGCTTTGATTTAGTGTGTGGTGTCTTGTCTTGGTTCATACTTGTAGTGGTGTTTGAAGACCTTTATAATTTTTCTTTTTGTTGAAAATTTTTACTCCTGTACGCGGGTGGCTGTGCTACATAGTCATGTACATAGGTCTACGTACGCGGGTTACTGTATTAGACAGTCGCATACAGTACATGGGTTGCTCTTGTGAACAGTCGCGTACAAGTCTGAGCAACAAAATTTTTGGGGTTGGGTTGCTTGTCCCTGTCCCTCTGTGGATTTTGTATTGCTTAGTGGTCTTCAGTACTAGCATTGCACTGTAGGTTTGATTGCCCTGTTAACCATACTTCGTGCTTTTCGTTAAGCCCTTGGGTTTTTATTGGTTGGATTGTCTTTATTTTAGCATTTTGAAGTGGATTTGCCTATGGGGTAATAGGTCCAAGTGTTGGTTGTCTGAATCAGTGATCAGGGTTATAGATACCATATATACCATTCTATCTCTGAATAGTGTTGGTTTGTCACTTGCCTTTGATTGATTTTAGTGATTTTTATTCATTGTATATTCCCAACTGGGTGTGTTCCAAGTCTTCCTTAGGTGGTTGATTTTTGGTTTTTATAAATCTGTTTTACTTCATTTTGCTCACTTTATATAGTTAGATTATCCAAGCATACTCAAGGATTTTGCATTTAGGTGCATTAGTAATCTTTGAGGAATTTGAAAAGTGAAAAGAAAAACATTGGAAACATTTTGCATATGAATTGCATATGGTAGTTTTACTTTCAGTTTTAAAATAAGTCTTACTTTTCTCTTTCATAGCTGCATTTTCATCAATTTATATTTACAAAAAAAAAGAAAAAGAGAAGCTTGTTTTAAATAGTGATATTTTGCTTTGGAATTGATTTATACACCTGTTTTTTACATTTCTTATCGAGTCAATAACATCATAGTCTCTCACTCCACTTTCATTATGAGTAAAAAGAACCCTTAAAATGAATGCCATAATTAAAATTTATTAGTAATTTTTGTTTTATAGGGCCATACACCAGCTAGCTTAGGCTAGACTTGTGGGATAGGAAGTGTAAACTCCCCATAAGTACTTAAATTTAGACATAGTGGGCCATTCAATAGGTAAATCCTTCTCTTTATTGATAGTATCTGGGAAGCTCCTCTCAAACGAGAGTTAAGCACGAGGCTGCATGGAGGCATTGGACTGAGGAGATAACCCTCTGATTCCTTGTCAAAACGAAGACCAAGGTTTTTACACATCTGGAGATTCTGTCCTAGACAGAGTTTCGGGCTCAGCTACCCTGCCCATGCATATGAATCAGGCTTGCGACTGTCCCCCCAGACTATTCGTATAGTTAAGGTAGCCTCTAGTCTCTTGACATCTAGGGTTCATACACATGTAAACCAAAAGGCTATTTCTGGTTCACCTTGGACGGGCTTGGAAGGTAACCCTTGTTGAAAGTGTAGGAGGGCGGTGGGTGATTCCTTCGCTTGTGCCTAAGAACCTCTTCAAGGATGCCAAGAAACTGTCTCTAAGCTTTCTTCGGGAAAGCATATCTTGTACCCCTTGTAATTGTTGAGACTTTAGGAATCTTTGTAGTGATTTCTCTGTGGTTTGTCTGTGTTTAGCCGACCTTAGGGTTTGAAGGGTCAAATTTACAATCGTGCAGGACTAACCTATCAGAAGGTCACGAAGGTTGCAAAACCTTCCTCCGCTTATTACTTTGGAACCTCCACCTCCCCCTCAAAGGCGAAGATTGGACATAGACGGTTTTTTTGAACCGATAGGAGTTAGCGAAGTTCCGGGTGAACTAGAACTTAGGGAAAATCGTCTTAATTTAAACACAGTTGAGATAGAAGACTTGTAGGTTGACAAGTTTGCAATGAATTTTAATACACCTCTAACTGACTTAAGCGATCCTGTGATCGTTCAGGTTCATCCTTTTGATCCACCCGTGATTGGTGTCCCTGTGGGAAGAATAATGTCTACTGCAGGAGAAAGTTCTTTTATTTCCAACTCAGCCACTCCGGCTGAAGGGGTACCACCTCCCTTGGTAGGTGCCCCTAGATGCAGTATACCTACTACGCCCTTAACTCCAGTGAGTCGAGTGGTTCAACCACTGGCTCCCATAAGTTTAGCAGGTGCTTCTAGTTGTATGGTCACTGGGATTCCTAGTGTACCAATAGTTCCTAACTCCTTCGCACACACTGCCCAGAGTGGTCCTATAGGATCCTCGACTTTTGTCCAAGGATTTCCTTGGAATAGGGGGCACATTCCCCCATCCACTCCATACGTAGGCCCAACACCCGCATATGTAGGGGTGCAGTTTGGAAACACTAACCCTTACGGTCAAGGTTTTCAAACTCTCGTTTCATATCCATTCACGAGCTCTCCCTTTTCGCTTTTTAATGAAGGGATACATGCTCCTGTATTTCAAACCCCAGTTTCAACTGGGGTAGCCAGAACCTCTTATATTGCACCTCACACAAACAATCCTGTGGCTTATAGCTGGAATCCATTCCAAAGCAACCCATCCACTTCACAACCGGTAGTAGGGGTAAACCCCACCTTCACATATGGGAATATGGAGGAAAGTCCCTCTAATCCCCAAACTGGTACTTTTAGTGCTCCAGTTAGACCCAAGCTTCCCTTCCTGGCAACGTTAAACTTGCCATATTTGTCTAAACTGATGAACGACCTGGTGAGGCATGATCCCGCTTGGCCACTCGTCCCTACCAAGCTGCCCTCGGATATCCCAAAATTCGAAGGCAAAGTTGGTGAAGATCCTGGAGCTCATTAGAGAGAATTTGAGGTAAAAAATGGGCCTCCTAAGAGATGTGCTACAAAAATATAAGATATATTAAAATATTATGAGTTAGGGGTTTTATGGGGTAGGT
>LPNX010847112.1:61081-130398 GCA_001517045.1 Pseudotsuga menziesii
ATATTTTGGTCCTTTTGAGGCCCATTTTTGACCTCAAATTCTCTCTAATGCATGCCACCACTTTCCATTTATGGTGCTCTTCCAACTCACTGAATGAAGATTCAGTTCGGATAAGGCTGTTCCAAAGAACCTTGACAAGTACTATAGCAAAATGGTACATTGAGTTTCCTTCTACCGCGTTTAGTAGTTTTTGGGACTTGGATAATGCTTTCCTTAGTCACTTCCAGCTTCCTGTCTGATATGATTTCAGAACGAACTTGTTGTATACCTTCCGGTAGAACAAGGCCACCCATATCTTGGATCACATCCAAGAGTGGAGGAGGCGGAAGAGCTTTATTAAAGCCACTATTCCTCCTAAGTTTTTATTAGAATGGTTCCTTAAATCCCTATTGCCTTATATATCTAAGGACGTATCTACTTCAGGAGAGACGAATGAGGAAGAAGTTATCCTTAGGGTCCAACAACTTGATTTGATATATTCTCAGTCTGGGATATTATATGAGATTATCCCTGAGGCACCGAGGCCAACACACGATGCAGAGAAACCTAAGCTTGGACCCCATGCTGATGGTGTGGTTGGTTCCGTTAATTCTCCCACTGTAGAATCTTTGGCCAAACAACTCCATTAGCTGTCTGTCAAACATTCTACGGTGGAGGCAGCAAAGGCTGCCCCCTCACCCCAAAATGCAAATGTTTTTGCACAAACCTCTCAGAAGGGAAATCAGCAGCCCGATGGGAAAAAGAAGAGAGGAAAGAAAGGGGAGGGAAACCAAAACAAGCAAAAACCCGCAAACAATGCTGATGGGGGAAAGAAAGAAAAGAATAAGGTGAAATTCCCATGTAAGTTGTGCCATGAATATCACCTCACCCATCTTTGTCCCCTTATGGAACAAGCTCAGAAGTTGTTAAAATATCAACAACTGGATGTCCTGAAGGATCCTTTTCCCCAAGGACAGAATTCTGCTTCAGCTTCAAATGCAGCAGGCGGCACCCCAAATGCCCCTGACCCCAATTATATCAACATGGTTCAATCTCAAAATTTACTACAGACCAGGAATAAGAACTATGAAAAAGAGACCTCGGAGAAGGGTAAGTCCATAGGTGAAACTTCTAACCCTCTCACGATCGAGAAACCTGCCAAAATTATGCCCAAGATACCAAAAGGTGTCTTTAATAAGACCTTGCATAATCCTAATGCTAGGGCTGCAACAAACTACTCTGTAGTTGAAGACTTAGCCCAGACACCTTGTGCAATGTCGGCTTTAGAGGTGTTACAGAGTTGTCCTGCCTAGTGAGATGCACTCTTAGCAGCCTTAGGCAGTATGGACTCATCGAGTCTCATGGTGAAATTTAACTTGTTTGATGTCAAAATTTTCCTACGTTATCATGTAGCCTTATTGATAGATGTCATCCATGGTGGAAAGACCATTGGAAGGGCAGCTGTCGACGAGGGTGCTTCTATATGTGTTATGTCCTTGTCGTGTTGGAAAGCTCTTGGATCCCCAGAGCTGGTCCCATCAAACACCCTACTTACTGCTTTCGACGGAAGGTCATTCCATCCGCATGGTATCCTACCTGATTTTGAAATTAAGCTGACAGGGAAAGCGATGTCTGTTGAGGTAGAGGTGATTGATGCACCTTTGGATTATAATTTGCTCTTGGGAAGAATTTGGATTTATGCCATGTCTACTATTGCATCGGCCGTCTTTCGGGTGGTAGTGTTTCCACACAAAGGGAAGTTGGTTACTATTGACCAACTCAGCTTTACTCGAAAAGACCGCATGGAATCTAATGAGTCCACTGTGCCATTGTTTGATCAGGTCAAACCTGCTTTAGAGAGCTTAGGGGCTGGAATGTATGCATCATTGATGGGCACATTTGATCTTCCAGCTCCTATTAATTATATAGGTTCTACTAGTGTGAGGAAGTCCATAGCCACGGTTGTTGATAGGACTGATCCTTGGGTTCTCCCTTCCCACCATGAACCTGAAGTGCCCTTATTGGCAGTGGAAGTGGCTTATCAAGCTATCACCCAAACCGCTGTTTGTCCCTTTCCGGTCCACCTCACAGTCTCAGAGGAACTGGAAGACGTCTATTTGCTTGCTTGGGCAGAAAACTCTTTGCATTCTACAGATTGTTTAGATATGGTTTTACCTTCTGATGAAGCCATTTTGGAAGCCATGTGAAGATGAGATAAGATCTATGAAGATCTTCACCATTGATCATATTTTCTTCCAGATTTAAGCAGGATAAAGAATCAAGAGTTTCATATGAGACTGGAAAACGATGTTGATATGCCCGTTAATCCCTTACCAAGGGAAGGAATGTTTGTTGAGGGGAATATGGAAAATATTTCTGCTACCATCCCTATCAACATCTTTGTAAATCCTGACGTTGTGGAAAATATACATATCGGGCTGAGGAGATTGCGATCTATACAGCCTTGTTTAAGGAATTCCGCGACGTTTTTGCCTGGTCATATGAGGAGATGCCAGGCATTGATCCATCTATAGTCGAGCACGAGATCCGAACATACCCTGACGCTAAACTTGTTCGAAAAAAGTTGAGACCTGTTAACCCAGGTAAAGCGGCGACAGTGAAGGTTGAAGTGGAAAAACTGCTGAAAGCCGGTTTATTTATCCCATAGCTTTGACGGAATGGGTATCCAACCCTGTTCCTGTTGATAAAAAGTAAGGGACCATACGCGTCTATACTGACTTTTGAGATTTAAACAAAGCCTGTCCTAAGGATAACTATCCCATGCCATTTGTACATCAAATTATTGATGCTTGTGCAAGAAGTGAAGTCTTTTCATTTATGGATGGTTTCTCCGGATATAATCAAATTCAAATTAAACCGGAATACCAACATAAAATAGCTTTCATTTGTCCTTGGGGTACCTTCGCGTACAAGAAAATTCCCTTTGGATTGAAAAATGTTGGGGCTACCTTTCAGGGGGCAATGAATTTTGCCTTTCATGATATTAAATCCATTATCGAACCTTAACTTGATGATCTGCCAGCACATTCTCGTAAGAGGAGTGATCATCTAGATCACTTGCATTTAATTTTTGAACGATGCAGATACTATAAAATTCGCTTGAATCTCCATAAGTGTGTGTTTTGTGTCGAGTCAGGGAGACTGCTCGGTCTCATTGTTTCTAACAGAGGCATTCAGGTGGATCCATTGAAAGTTGAGGCCATTGTAAATTTGCCGCCTCCTCATTCTATCAGGCAGCTTCAGAGCCTGCAGGAGAAGTCCAATTTTCTTCGACATTTCATTGTAAATTATGCCAAGATTAGTAAGGGTTTCATGCACCTGTTAAAAAAGGACACCCCATTTGTATGGGATGAAATTGCACAACTTGCTTTCAAGGCATTGAAAAAAGATTTGTTGTTGGCACCATTATTGCATCCGCTAGATTACTCTAGGGATTTTATATTGTATCTGGCCGCATCTGAGTCGACCATAGGGGTAGTCCTAATCCAGGAGGACGATAAGCTCCAAGAGCATGTCGTTTATTATCTCAGCCGTGCTTTAGCCAAATCTGAACTTAGGTACTCCCACGTCGAGAAGTTGGCCCTAGCAGCTGTTTATGCTATTCAGAGGTTACGTCACTACATCTTACTAAGGACTACGATAGTAGTGGCGGATGTTAATCATTTTCAATATGTTTTGTCTCGACGGATAGTTGGAGGCAAATTCAACAAATGGATAGTCATTCTCCAAGAGTTTGACTTGGATTTTCAGTCTATCAAATCCAAAAAATCCTTGGTTTTTGCTGAGCTCATTGCAGAATTTCCAGTAGAGAAAGATGTAGCTATTGAAGAAGACTCATTCCCAGATGAGCACATCTTTTTGATTTCCACCTCTGACCCCTGGTACGGAGATATACTTATCTATCTCCAGACTTTGAAGTATCTTGCAGCTTTCTCATGGGAAGAACGACATAAACTACGCCTACATGTGAAGAACTACCTCATCATAGGAGATACTTTATACCGTAGGGGGGTAGATTCCATTTTGCGTCGATGTCTTACCCATGAGGAAGTGGAGATTGTCCTAAATGATGCTCATAGTGGAGTGCATGGGGGTCATTTATCTGGGTTAGCAACGACCCAGAAGATATTACATGCTGGTTATTTCTGGCCCACAGTCTTTAAAGATTGTGTGGAAGCGGTGAAGCGTTGTCATTCTTGTCAGCTTTACACCAGAAAGATGCAGTCACATCCCGCTCTGTTATTTCCCATGATCTTAGTGGGCCCCTTCATGAAGTGTGGAATTGATTACGTGATGTGTAACCCAGCCTCGGCTGGGGGGCACAAATATCATTGTCGCTGTGGACTATTTTACGAAATGGGCAGAGGCAATGCCCACCTTTAAAGCTGACGGAGAAACTGCAGCTTTTTTTGTGTTCAATCAAATTATTACACGATTCGGTATACCTAAAGTGATTCTCACTAACCATGGCAGTCAATTCCAAAATAGCATGATGATTTAATTGACCACTACGCTAGGATTTAGACAAGAACTATCATCTTCTTTCTATCCTCAAGCAAACAGTCAAGTCGAGGCTGTTAATAAAAATTTGAAAACTATCCTCAAACGTACTATTAATGCAGCCCATTCCAACTGGCATATCATGCTATATCCTTCTCTTTGGGCATATTGGACCAATGTAAAAACTGCTATAGGGTTTTCCCTGCTTCCAACTCGTTCATGGAGTGGAAGCCGTTACGCTGGTTGAATGTGAAATCCCGTCTTTAAGAATTGATATTCATGTGTTACCTGATACGTTTGAGTTGGAAGCCTCATCTATTACATTTAGAACATCTAGATGAACAGCGTAGAGATGTGCTGATAGCAAATCAAGCTCATAAAAATAGGGTCAAAAGCCAATATGATAAATCGGTCAAGCCTCAGGTTTTCTCTGAAGGGGAGCTTGTTTTGGTTTGGGACCAAGACAAAGAACCCCTGGGGGCAGGAAAATTCAGGTCTATGTGGTTGGGGCCTTATGTCGTATCAAATGTTTTAAAGAAGGGCACATATGAATTGATTGATTTTGATGGGAATAAGCTGCCTGAGCCTAGAAATGGGCTCTACCTGAAAAAGTACTATGCTTAGGCTTAACACTTTTTCTTGTATTTTATTGTATGTATTTTTATGTACACTAGTTCGTCGGTTTGTGTTTTTTATACCATCTACTGGTTGTTTCAGATGTCTTCTGAGAGGTTCGTAGGTTTCGCTGATGGCGCCAGTTGCCACACTTGTAATTTAGCTTCGGCTGCATGGGTCATTTATTCGCCCTCATGACAGTTAGTTGCTCAGGAGGTGCTTACTTAGGTCCTGCTTCCAATAATGTGGCTGAATATAGGGTTGTCATTGAGCTTCTATGGGATGCTTTGTCACATGGTATCACTCAGCTGGAAGTCCGACTGGACTATGAACTGGTGGTTTCCCAGCTCAATCAGGCTTATCAGGTGCGGAACCCTATTCTATTGTGTCAGTTTATGCAAATTAGGTTATTGGAAATTTTTTTTGAGTTCATTACATTCAATCATATTCCAAGGAATTAAAATTCATTAACTGATGCATACGCTAATTACATCTTGGATTGGCGTTTAACACATTTTACATAAAAGTATACATCAAACACATAAAAAACAGTTGTAAATAAACCGACAATATATATATATATGTGTGTGTGTGTGTGTGTGTGTGTGTGTGTGTGAATATCTGTCCATATAGATAGGTTGAGTCTCTGATCCTCAAATCCACTCATAACTATATAATATACAAAATATGGATCAAAGTCCATCAAATGCTCCTAGGTCTAAGCTTGACCACCCTGGTCCCATCGATCACCCTACACTTGGGATTCTTCAGCCTCTTCGGCTTCAGCAGCCTCAACAACATCTATGTACACAAGTACTGCTCTGGCTACTCACCTCAGAAGGCGTATCCAGAAAGGTGGTACACCAACCACTAGCTCCTGCATGATGGCTGGGATGTGCTCAATCCGTAAGGTAGGTACTCTCTGGGTAAGCCTAGCCAGCTTCCCCTCAAGAACCCTAATCAAGCCCTGGTCTTCTCCTAAAACAGGACTCACATACATGCGTGGATGCCCAGCAGGGTGGACTGGTCCAATATTTGCATTTTGACATTTTTAAAGGATTAGAACTTTTATACATATGTATACATCTCTATATTTAAAATTCATAAAAATTTTAAAATTTGAAAATAAAATTACCTAACTCTCCCCATGCTCCTCCTGGAGGGAGGACAAGGTCAACATCACCACATAAATCCATTCCAGCATATGGAAACTACTCCAAAGCTGGCAACTGTTGCTCCCACCAAAAGTAGAAGTCGTCATCATAGACACTCTAGACCAAGCCACCACCTCCTTGGCGGAGGAAGATATCTCCCCACCTACTCAGCCTAGGCTGACGGGGAGAATGAACTGGAAAAGGTACTGTAGGACTCAATACCGACACTCTCTCTGCAAAGAAGAAAGCTACTAATATGCTGGAATAACCAAAATTCTTCCTCCTGCCTCTTTTGCAGTCAGAGAGCTATTTTCTCATAATCAAGATCACTCCTAAGCACCAGTCATATAGGGCTCCCTGCATACAGTCTATTGCTAGTCTCATTTGGTTCCGAGTTGTAAGGTGAAGTGATGATGACCCTGCAACCCTCACTATATTGCTCGTCAACACCTGTAAAGGAAAGTTGTGTATGTGAACAATAGGGATGCAACTACCCCTCTTTTGAGTGCCTGGCTCGCAGTATATATCAATATAGTTCTATACACTTAGAGGGTCACCACCTCTACCAATGCCTTCCAAGTTCATCGGAGCTCCCCATCGTGATAAACCAGCAATGAAATAGAAATCCTCCAAAGCAATCTCCAAAGACTCACCTTGAAGGTCAAACATGCCCAAATCATGATCCCAATAATTTATCAAGAACTCTAAGAGGCGGACATTGGCCCGCATAGGTGAGGTACAAAAAAACTTCAATAACCCACTTTGACGTAAAACATTCATTGTGGGGGCATCTTGAAGAGCTTCTTTGTCCATGTCTTCATGTTCTCGCTCCCTCCACTCAAGCACCATCTTTCGACCTAATAAACAAGCAATTGCACACCTTTAGTTTCATATAAAATTTTGAAATTTTTACCCTATACATTGTTTTTCTACCTCATGCAGCATACGCGACTATCTTTTTAGGCAGGTCACGTACTGTACGCGATTGTCTTTCGGGAAACCCGTGTACAGAACGCGTGTATGCGACTATTAACATACCATACCCACGTACACAATGTTCCTATTTTGAGGGCACTTAAAAACATGAAATTTGGCCTCAAATTTAACAATTGCTTGGATCAAATGAAAGAGCATGGAGTGTAGTCTTACCTGACACTTGCGGTTTTGCGAATGGTCCACCGGATCTTCCACACCGAGCAATTGAAGGTAGAGGTATAAACTTGTCTTTTATGGTTAAAAATCAAAATGGTGAGTTTTTATCTATATTTTGAACTATTTATAGAAAATTTATTTCTAAAGTGGGTTTTTTCCCTATAGTTCATAATTTTTTAACTAATACCATCTCTTTTCTTCCATGTGACAGGTTTATTGTCATTTCTAAGTTGTTTTTTTGCCCATATAGGATGGTTTTTGGTCATTTCACATGCATTTTTCATCTATACCTACTCCATCTTAATCCTAGCATTAACACTCGACCACGGACTATGGTATTTATAACCAGTAGCTCGTTGTCTTTACCATTGTTCTTCCATGGATAGGACCTTCCTCCTATGAGGATACATTTAGAACCTATTTATTGTCTTTTGATACTCATACTGCAGCTGTCATTGGTTTAGGGGAATCTTTTTTAGCTATTTTCACACCAAATTGAGCCTCATTTTGGTCTCTTTTTACAAGCTATCCCTTTATAGGACTCCCCGCCCTTATGGAGTTTCTTTAGGCCTAGGTCTAACTCCTTAAAACAGATTTGACTGCTAAGTAAACTTGTCTGTTCAAGCTAGTTAAGAATACGTGAATGGGCATCCACATTGGTGGTAGGTTATCTCTTTCTCGGACCATGTGGAATAATACAAGAAATGATCACTCTCTTTTCTACAGAATTGAGAAGAGTATTCTCAGGTACAGGTTTATCACTTTTCTGGACCCGAGGGACTAAATTTACGAAAAAGGAACACCTGGTATGAGCTCAAATTTCTCTTTTTCGAGCTCTAGACCTAAACATGAAAAAAATTCTGAGTGTACTTTATGTCTTTGTCATGCCCATTAAACACCAAGAACAAAGCATTGAGTTTATTGTTGTAAGTCCCATTTCTCGTACTCAAATGGATCTTTTCGAATGATCTTGTTTTCCTTCACACTCGTTAAACTCAAACTATATGCTGCTCTCGAAGGAGCGTTGGGTAGGTGGTAATTTAACATTTTTCGGACCTCCCTAACTAAGTACGAAAAAGGTTCACCTTTTCTTCTACAGAAGTTAAAAGAGTTCTTCTGTGGTATGTTTTATACTTTTCTGGCCTCAGGAGACTAAATTGGACAAAAAAGGACCCCCCTGGAGTCTTCTTTGGAGTTTTTAGACTCTCTAAATGTGAAAACACCAAGTGAGCATGTACTAGTTCGGGCTCATAAAATCCACGAATCAGTGACACTATCAAGCATTATTCCCTCTTCTATTCAAGCTTGTCAAAAAATGAAGAGAGATTCGAGTTGACTTTCCTGGACTCGTTAAAATTTAATAGAGACGGTAAGGAAGAAGTTTTCTTTTGGTTCTCAGTTAGTGGCAGCATGTCCTCCTTGAACATAGCACTCTCTATTTTTTCCGATACTCATGTATCAGTGTTCACTTTCAGTTCAACAATTACTTCGAGTTTCTTACTCCTCCTCTTATCAGTTATACTTGGGGAATCTGATCATGTCTCCTACATAACAGATAAGTCTAGTTGTACTATATGTAAATTTAAAAGCTTCCTTGGGTCATCTCTTTGTCATGTTCACTGTTCAAGGACTTAACCCTGTGTCTGATCTATATCCTGATTCCATCATTGTCGTATCTGTTACTACTTGTGTCTCCCATCTTTTACCCAGTTCCTAGCCACTCTTGTGATCTGTTGGAGGATCTATTGCCTTCCTTATCACAATATGGTTCCACATCAGCACTTCCTAATGACAAAGACCTAGAGTTTTGACAATTGTACCTCAGGATTCACTTTCATTATGGGTGAATTCCTTTGCTTTAGTTGTCGATTATCACCTATTGATTGACAATCTATTGAATCCGCTTCATGTTCAACTTCAATAACATCTATTCACATGGATTGGATTGTACTGGTTCTTTGGGATTGTTTATGAAGACCTTATTTTCACATTCATGGACTAAGTTGTGCAAGATTATGTTGTGGTTACTTACACAACTTCCAGATCTTTGAAGATTCATGGACTAAGTTGTGCAAGATTATGTTGTGGTTACTTACACAACTTCCAGATCTTTGAAGATTCATCATTATTGTATATTGTGGCTTCGATCCACCTTTTTAATATACATGGTCTTGTACCTGTACTATATGATGTGTTCAAATATTGTAAAGGAGATATTGTTCCAGTATATTGAACATAGCATCCTCATATATGACTTTGTATATGACATTATTATGTATTTGTTTCAGGTACTACCTCTGCTCCATTGGACTTCTGANCATCACTTCCCTCTGACCACACACATTAGGGGGCATCTGTTATCATCCCAAATGGCACTTCTCCATCTGAGTGTCGACATTCCCTATGTTGGTACACAAAAGGAGACTGTAGGATTGAAGTTTGCCTAAACACTATAGATGGGCATGACATGAGATGCATTTATCCTTCAACCAGCTTGCCATATTATTTTTCTAAGTGTTGATTTCCGTACGTGACTATCTTCATTGAAACTCACGTACGTATGCGACTATTCATGTTGACAACTCGCGTACTGTACGTGACTATCTCCATTACAACCCGCGTACAGATCCATATGCATGTTTCCTTTAAGAAACTCACGTGTCATACTCCGGTTTCCTATATTAATAGTCACGTACATCTCCATTCGACATTTAAACATATAAATCATGATTAATGGAGATTAGTTGGGCCCTAATCATTAACTACCCCAACCATCTCAACCTCCTCAACCTTTGAAATCACTCTATTTCCCAAAGTATAAATAGAGGCCTTGGGGAGGGCATTAATCAATCAATTTTGGAGAGCAAAGTTATGCTAGTGGTATATCTTTAGAAGTCTTGGAACAGCAGAACTCAGAATCCTTTGGTTGCAGAGGAGTCCTTGTATCAGGCGTTGGGTTGTACACTTATCTCATTCACTGATTGTTACTACAGAGAATTCTTCTTCCAACATTGTGTTGAGTCTCTTTCATGTATTATGGTTGATGAATATATTTGATTAAGCACTATATATATTGTTTGTCAAACCTGTCATATATACATGTATAAGATTGTACTTGGAGAATTTGCTCTTTGCAGGTGAAGGAGGTGCATCCCTAAAAGCTTTGGAGAGAAGCAGAGCGGAAGAAGATCAAGCTTGGATCAATCGTCGGTAATCGGGTGAGTCCAATATTTCTTCCTAATTCCTTTAAGTACTTGGATAAAGCTAATTGTATGCAAGTTTTAGAAGTAAGTTGATAACCCCAGACCTTAGGTTACAAGGGTGTTTATTCCTGAACAACAAGTACCACATATAACTTTACAAGAATTTTAAAAATGGGTTGTTGATTTTGTTGGACCTATTAATCCACCAAGAAAGAGAACAAGCGCACGTTACATTATCACTGTGATAGATAACTTGACTAGATTGGCTGAAGAAGCAACAGTAAAATATTGTACTACTGCGACCGCTGCAAGATTTTTGTTTGACAATGTTGTGACTATATTTGGATGCCCGAAGATTTTAATAAGTGATTAAGGTACGCATTTTTTCAATTAGCTGATTGACAAACTAAGTAAATAATTTTGAATTTAACAGTGGAATACAATACCATACCACCCACAAGAAAATGGTGTTGCTGAGGCATTCAATAAGTTTCTGGAGAACGCATTGATGAAGATCTGTAATGTTCAAAGAGGTGATTGGGATCAGAAAATCCTTGTAGTATTATGTGCATATCGCACATCTTGTAAACAGTTGATAGGTCAAACTCCATTTCAACTGATGTATGGAAAAGAAGTTGTCATGCTGATGGAATATATTGTACACAGTCTAAGAATAACTGTGATTACCGAAATGAATGATTTCAGTGTCATTAAAGAAATATTGTTGTAGCTTGTACAATTAGAAGAAGACATATTTGTCGCAAAATATCATCAAAATTTCTATAAGGTGCAAAAAATTATTGGCATGACCAACATATCAAGAATAAGCAGTTTCAGATTGAAGATCGTGTTCTCCTCTACGATAATAAGTTTTTGAAGCATCCTAAAAAGCTTCGAACACATTGGATGGGACCGTATATTGTCATTCAGATCATTAAGGAGAAGTGAAATTACATAAATTAGATGGTACACCTTTCAAAGGATTTGTGAATGGAAGTAGGATAAAGACTTATCAGGATAATCGTCCTTTGGTCAACTTAGAGTTCCAAAAGAGAAGAAAAAGAGAGAGACAAAATATTACGAGTGTTAATGTTGCACAATTTATGAGTGTTATTGTTGCGAAAGATATGAGTGCTTTTATTTCCAATTTGTGAGTGTTTGGTTGCAGACTATCTATCTATCAGAGAAGACTAAAAGTATCGCAGACCCTATGTCTGTCACAAGAAAAGAACTGTGTCGCAGGTTATATTCCGGTCACAAACGAAGAGTTGTTGTTGAACAATGAATTGT
Source organism: Pseudotsuga menziesii (assembly GCA_001517045.1). Classification (NCBI taxonomy): domain Eukaryota; kingdom Viridiplantae; phylum Streptophyta; class Pinopsida; order Pinales; family Pinaceae; genus Pseudotsuga; species Pseudotsuga menziesii. The sequence goes on from LPNX010847112.1 coordinate 72,996, forward strand.
GGTCACAACTAACAGGTGGACAAAAATTAATAGGAGGCCATAAGATATTTCAATGGTGTGCTTTGTGGTCACTTCTGCCATTAATGCACAATAACTACTGATGAATTATTAGGAGAAGTGATGGTTCGGTTGGCGGTTTCCTTGAAATGATTAGAAAGATTGCCCCATGTGATGAAAATCGCTGACACCTTTCCATTTATTGAAAAATTGTGTAAATGACTGACTGATCATAGGAGTAAACATATTTCATCTTCGTGCCAAAGAATCGTTTATTTTATTACATCTGACTGAGTCAAATTTATGTGCTGTCATGTTTGTATGCAACTGCAAGAGTCGAAGCTATTTTCGCAGAGCATTGTTATTTTCGTCTCAAGTACAAGTACCTTTCAAGAATCAGGTCTTGAGATCCTGTCACCTACACCAATTATGGAAGACATTGCATAAGCAATTTCACAGTCGCTAAGAATTCCAGAACTTGTTTCATAGTCACTAGTGATTCCTCCAATTGGTTTACGACCAAACCCGCCTGACCCATTAAGAAGAAAATAATCTAACCATGGAACTGGTCGCAAGAAGAGAAAAAAACCTCCACCTGAAGATGAAGCAGTAGGGTCGACAACCATGTTTCCTAATTATGTGTCACCAAGGACATCAGAGGCACCAACAATTATAGTGGGAAAGAATGTGAAGTATCAGTTGGTATCACCGTCCATACCCAAAGGAGTTCGGGTGACGACGAACATTATCCCAGATTTGAAGAAATTGGGATTCGTCGACCATGACTTGTGCAAGTTCCTAGAACTTTCCATGAACATATATTTGAATACTGTTAGAGAAACTAAGGATGGTATGAGTCAAATTGTTCTGTTGGAGTGGGCCTAAGGATTGGATAAATCAGGTTTGTTGCTGCTGATGCATATGCCGCATTTTGGTCGAATAATGAAAGTTAATGCATGTGTAAAACAACTAATGGTTTGTTTTCATGGAGGATGTCTATGGATCGACATGAAAATATCATTTGATGTTAAGCTCATAAAATCTATCACAAGATTTCCCCTTTCAAGAGTTGACCCAACACCCTTTTTCGCTGGGAAGGACTAGGATACAACATTGACAAATATAATGAAATAAAAGTATGATCTGACACAAGACAAGAGAGGATTTTCCATTTTCTCTATCAATGACATTGCTGTTCGGTTTGTAGACAAGGTCCTATCTAGCAAGTTGTTGCGAAAGATGCGATCGAACCAGTGTACAACAGGTGTAATCACTGTGGCAGAGCAGTGCGTAGCCGGAGTCCAGATGAACTGGGAAACATATTTGTTGAATGAGTTACTAGTCGATGTCACTGATGCACACGATAAAGATAACCCCTTTCATTATTCATGGATTTTAATTCTAAAATCATTTGTCGCATGGCCTGAACTACCAGAATAACAAGGAGTAGATGTCCTCGTGCCATGTAGAGGAGGCATATATCAAAATCTTTGGTTTGACAAAGAGAATCCATAGAGACAAAAGGATAACAATATTGAGTTCTACCTACAAGCTGAAGCAATCCGACATTTTTTTAAGAAGCAGTCATGAATAACGGAGGAAACCGTCAAGCGGTTTTAGAACATTATAAGATTTTCAGTCGGGGCACACCATATATTTTTGTAGCCTCGATAGTGCCCCCATAACCAATGGTTAGCAACACAAATTCAACGAACCAAAAAAGAAATTGAGGCCATTATTCATGATTGGCCTAAAGAATGGAAGGTATGTGTCGCATAGGATCAACTCTCTACAGAAGAGGAGCCATGACATGATGACCCAACAAAGAAGAGGAATGGCGATCAGGGGGGATCCACCAGTAGAAAACCCAAGGAGCTCTCCCTACAATAGTCATAATGAATCCAGCATGATCCCAACAGATCTGGAGTTGGGGGATAAGAGAAAGCGTTCAGAAAACACTGAGATGAGTCTCAAGAAGAGGAACTTGGTCGACAGATCATCTGGTATCATCGTTCTTACAAATGATTTTTAAACTTGCTCTCAGATCGCATGGAAGAGGTTGCAAACCAAAGCTGCAACAAGATCAATAAATGACATACATAACTACTAAGCAACGTTACCAATCTACTACAGGTACTTTGTACTACAATGAAAGAAGTTCGTGTAGTGGTTGACCAAGCCCCATATTCGACTTAATGTATGAATCATGACCTAAACTTTAATAGATATAACAAATGTTTCAATATCTTTTTTGATATGAATTCATAAAACTATGAAATTTTTGAATAACTAGCACACTATTCATGACATCGTCAAAAGATTGCAGCCTACCGGTGATACTGACAAAAGAAAAACAAGGAAACTTGGAACCCAAATCTTTAAAAGAAATTTGTTCTCTATACCAAGCCCCATATTCGACTTAATGTATGAATCATGACCTAAACTTTAATAGATATAACAAATGTTTCAATATCTTTTTTGATATAAATTCATAAAACTATGAAATTTTTGAATAACTAGCACACTATGCATGACATCGTCAAAAGATTGCAAGCTACCGATGACACAGACAAAAGAAAAACAAGGGAACTTGGAACCCAAATCTTTAAAAGAAATTTGTTCTCTATAGACGTTCAAAGAAGGAAAAGAACTTTGAATCCATTCTTTGAAAAAGCCGAATAGTAAAATAAATGATGGCCTATGCAGATCTCAAACCTGCAACGTTCGCGTTATTAGCACGACGCTCTAACCAACTGAGCCAATAGGCCACACATATTAAATTGCTACTTTCACAATTTGACAAATTAAAATACATTTTTATAAGAAGAAACATGCTCGAGAGAGCATCTCGAGCATGCGTTGTTTAGTGGGAAATGAATGTGTAAGAATCATATTTGCTTTGAAAGTATAAAAGGTTGGAAATAGATTTCTGATATGCCATTGCAAAATTTCTTACGTCGTTGCCACATGGTTGCATCTAACAAACATACATGGTTTCATAAGATTAATTAAAATTGGTTTAGCTTACATAAGAATCTCCTGTAGCTTAAAAAAAAATTGGTTTTTGAAAATAAAAAGGTATGAATAGAAGTTATTTACAATAATACATGCTTATAAAAGTAATAGGAAATTCAATATTACATAAAAGTAAATATGACATAACTCTTAAATTTTAACTGCTTTATTAATTATTTAGCTATCATATTATTAATGTTATAATTCTAAATTTACATTTAACTAAAAAAACAACACAAAAATACAATTTTCAACTTATGATTGCAAATTTAATATAAATTTCAACATACAAAATTGCAACTTAATTTAAATTATGAGCTTTAAGTTGCATTTGGTATCCATTTAAATGTATGTGACAATGCAATCAGTGATAAGCTCAAAGCATAAATTAAAAGGAAAAAGTAAGAGTAGAATAACAATAAGCTTTAGCAACCACTTTTTTAGTAAAATAATCTGTTATACACAATGAGCACTGAAGCCTAATGAGACATGGAGTTTAATTATGGTGATATAATTTTTTTTATCTTATAACAAAAACTTGAAAATTTATTCTTTCATAGATAATTTACATTGCTTATAAAGTGTTTGGTTATTCATTATCATCCCATGAATCAAAGGAAAGATTCAATAAACTATGATTTTATTAGTGAAATGGAAAAATTATAACTTAACTAAACTTATATCAACATATGATGTTATTTTATATTATTATGGGGATAAAAATCAATAGAATCAACATTTGTTGTTATTTTATACGATTATGGGGATAAAAATCAATAGAATGTTGTTGTCGAAAATGCCTTCTTTGTATATCGCCTCCTCAACCCTTGTTATGATGATTACATAGTGTGATTCAAATTAATGCGTAGTGCAATATAGATTTGATTTATTTCATTGTATTGCATATGAGATCATTGCTGGTTGTAACAAAATATAAAACTAGTTTGGGTGTCAGTAAATGGTTGATAAGGACTTCAAAGGCTATTGTGAGTAATGAACCTCTTCTTGCAAGTGGGATATTCAATCCACTATTATTGTTGTTGTTAGCCTCTTTGAGGACTGCACTAGTAGAAGTTATATTTTGGTTTTCCGACATAATGGTAAATATTGAGGGAAGAAGGGCTATGTAAGAAGGATCCTCCGCACTTATGGAAATATTGATTGTTGGAACATCCACGAGAGTGTGCACTATAATAGGCCTAGATGCATCTTGTCACTTCTTGCAGTATTAGTTCTACATTTTGGTTTGTACTTCATGTCTGGAAATACCTAGGATATTTGGATTGAATTGAACAAAACAATATCTAAACATAGACATGAGACAATCTCATATAAATATAACTCATGCTCACATTTATGCAAAGAAGAGAAATGTAGTTTCTAAGCTGTGACCCATTTGCAATATGGTCCATCTGTACCAAGTTTCCACTAGATGACACATAGCACTACATCAAGCAAAACCAAGAAATAACAAAAATATCAACAGATTTCCTTCCCTCCCTAGAAAACTAAAAAAATCACATAGAAATAACAAACCAAGCATTTAATAGATATATACCTCCAATCTCATTCACTCATCCCTTATACATTTAAATAGTTGGTGTAGAGGGACAAAAAGCCAAATTGAAATGGCACCATTAATGAAAACTCAGTTGGGAATTTTTGGTTTGGTGTTCTTTCGAGTTATGATTTGAACATTTTAATCACTTAAGAAGGTTTTCCATCTAAGGATAATTGATGAGATAACTCTTGCAAAGAGATCGTTTGTCATCGTCTGAGTTAACTTCATCACACTTCTTCATCCCTTTGGAGATGGTATAACTGCAAACACCATACAATTTTATTGTGTTTTCTACATAACTTAAACCTAAACATAATTAATTATAGTAATACAATTTCTTTCAAGGAATTGTAACCTCCAAATTCTATGGTTAAGATGTTTGACGCCATGAAAAAGGCCAAACACTCACATTGCCTCATTGGGTTAGCTAGTTAGTGTTGTCCACCAAACAACAATACACTATTGACAAGCTATGTATATATCCTAAGAACTGCTCTATCCACAATCTCTATGTTCTACCCACATAACCTTCATGTTTAAATCATTACAATTTACGCTATGCTCCTAAGAGAATAATATAAAAGTACATGGTCTCATGTCATTGGATGTTATTCTTAGAGAGGTACATGAAAAGGTTGAAGGGGTTTGATAAATAGAGGTAAAACCTGATGGGTCTGTGGAAGATGGGTACATAGTATATGAGTTGTTTTACTACACTAGTTAACACATCAAGCAAATTGAAGACACGTTAGGAGGAGTGGTTTGGGTCGACCAATGACAATAGGATAAGAGGGAAGGAGAGCTACTCCAAACAAAAGGAAAATGACATATGATAAAGAGTAAGCCACTTATATTTTGTCAATTTTCTTGGAGTAACTATTTATAATGAAATTTATAATATATATCTGATCTCATACTAATCATTGCCATTTCGTGAACACATCATCGAATGCAAAAAATGATGCAATCAATAAATTTGTTCTTTACAATGCAAAGGAAACACAACCATGGGTCGTATTGTATGAAGATAATAGAAGGAAATGTGATAGTGATAGGAAATAATTCAAATGGTTGAATGGTAGAAGAATACCTTATCCTTATCATTTAAAATAAAATAAGCCAACAATATGTCCCAATAGTTAGGCGAATGACTAGATTAAAGAGAAATACTGTGCGTTCAGTCGTACCCACATGGTGAAGAGGAAGCACTAAACATTGGTATTGGGTGCAACAACTCTATAATAATATATTCGTGTACATTGTTCATTTTATATTGCACATTTAAATTATAACATGTATTATGTTTTTATTAATGTTTAACTTACTAAACTTATGGCAATGATAACTCTTTGAATTTTTTTGGTGCAATTTTTCCCATCTATGTGGGCATGCGGACATAATTGTTTCTCCAAGGATACCAATGATGGATGTGTCACATTTGAATATGGAGTGGAGGTCGAGTTCAACCAATATATTCATGCTATCCATCATGATCGGAACATATTAGATGGAAAGCTAGGTTATGTCAGAAAGATACAAGAGATCACGCAATTGGACTTCTCATCTTTCCAATGTGTTATTTTAATGTGCAAGTGTGGGATAATTTTGACTAAAATAATGTAAAGGAATATCATGATAATGGGCTAATATTTATCAAATTTGAAAAGATGCAAGATGAAAAAGGAGCCTTATGTTTACTCAAAACACTACAACCAAGTGTTCTTTTACCCGGATGTGTTGGACATGGATTGGCAGTTCATACTAAGACACGATCTAAGATCAAAACATCTTTTTTGTTGGTTCTAATACTGATTACAATAGGTTTGCAAATTGATTAATATAGTTGAAAACATTTATACATAGACCAATGAAACACATCATATCAACATATAACACTATGAAATTACCATGGAAACACTTCTCCTAGGAGAAAACCAACAAACCAATGAGACTATCACTCATATATTAATCAAACAATCTTAATAAGTGTTTAGAATTGTGATTTGATAGACTACAAATCATCCTTCGTTACATGATCATCAAAATTGCTACACTGCATCTTGCATAGCCATTACATCTTATTTATAGATTCAATACAATGAACCGCTCATTAATAACCGTCCATAAATTTCTAACAAAATTTAATTATTCAGTTACAATCGACTTGATTGGGTCAAATTTGGTCGATTTCCCATTGAGCTTCAATTTGTTCGTCGACCAATTGGTTTCCTTTGATGAAACAACTATTACAGTTGATCAGTCGACTAAATCTCCGTCATCTATCAAATTTGACTCCAATTGACTTAAACCAGTCGACTATTGACTTTACCAGTGTATTTTCATGAAAAAAATATGACATTACCAACATTTTCCCACTTGTTGTAATCTTTGCATAAACATGAGATTCAAAACTTAAGTTCATTTTCTTAGGGATAACAAAACCATCAATTCACTACACTAAGAAAACATCTGTGTGCTTAACAACTTGGTCAATTCGTCTACAACATTCTTCACCATGTCTACCTTTTCCAGTAACACCTTTTGGTTCTCCACCATCTCCCTCAATTTGTTTTATTGAAGATCAATGTGTTTCATCTTTGAATGATATATTGGATTCTTTGCCATGAAGATTGCACTTTGACTATCACAATCCAATCTAACAATATCCTGACCAAACCCAACGTTTGAACAAAATATATACAACCAAACAAATTCATTGCATGCATGAGTAGCTCCCATGTATTCAACCTTCGTAGTTAACCATGTCGTTGATAATGTAACTTCAGAATATATTCTTCATTGTATTATTTGTATTATTATATTTTATTGTACTTTTTATTGTACCTTCTTTCGTGGATGTTTTCCCTCCAATCAGAAATGTCATTTATGTAATTGGTCATGTAAGAGTCGATGTAAAACCTATGTTGTAAGTTGGGGAAATAGTCCCCAAGGGAGTAAGTATAAAATGTATTTTTGAGGCTCCCTAGGAGACGTTGGCACAATAAGGTCCAGAAGTTGGCTGTGTTGGACCAAAAGGTCACATAATTGAAGAATATAAATAGGGAGGAACCCTCTCTCATTTTGACACACATCAACTGAAATAAAGTTTGCTACTAGAGTGAGAAAGACAAGTTCGCTGGAGAAGAAGAAGCAACAAAATACATCTTATATTTTGGTTTTCTATATTGGTTTGACATTGTACTAAGTGACGAATCTATAGACAAGCATTTTTTGGGTTTTCTCCCTTGTGGTTTCCCAGGATATAATCTTTGTGTCTTTCTTTTTTGTTGTGCTTATCTATCTTTCAGTGATCCTATTACATTAGATTAAATATCTAATATATTTGACTTAAAATGCAAAATCTAACATGGTATCATATCTACCCTAAAAGAAGTATGTGTGCAGCTAAAACACTGCTTCGACTACTAGAGATTAGGGTTTCATGCTTGAAAACCCTAGAAGGAAAAATCTGGTCAACTTGGAATTTTCACTATAAATCGATTCTTGCGAAGAATTAGGAGCGAAAACTTAGACAAGATGAATATGAAACCTTTATGTACCTTGTGTGCAAGTTTTATCCTCATATTCTCTGTACTCTCAGAAATAAGATCCATCCAAAACAGGGTTTCGACCTCTTCGAGAATTCAGTATTAAACAATTGACCTAGGGAGAAATGTAAATATAGGGATAAGAAGATCCAAATAAAATTTAGTAAATATGTTACATATACGTCACATACTATAGTTTATATGGTGCACGTTTCATACCCCGAATTTGGAACAATGACACGTGGAATTCTGTACAAGTTCGATATACTGAACTAGTCCACAGACATGTCACCATGGGAAACTTAACATAAGTTCCATTTGGTGAATCCAATATTGCTCTAACCTGTGGGATTGGAAAGAAGACATATCAAGATACCTCAGGAATAATTTTAAGACCTTAAGGAGGAAAAATTTCGAAGATACATTAGAATTAATACGGGACAATGCTGTAGAAGAAATCAAAGAAACTAGGGCATCAAATATTTTGCAGTTTTGTCCACAGTTTTGGGAAAATGAGCAGTCTTCTCATCTCTCCTTGAGTAGGCACATATTTCTATCCATTCATATATGAAAGTCAACTAAATTGAAAATTATGGTTTCTCTATCAAACCCTAGGTCCACCATAAGCAATTTTCTAGAAAGGCTTTGGGGCAAGCATCTAGCTGCAACACTCTCATTGGTAATCTCTATTATCTCTATTTCTAGTTGAATTTCTCACTTTATCATGATGACAAACAATATGAATATTGAGACAAGCTTGAAGGAGACGAGAACTTCCATGCATGGGAGTATAGAGTGCTTCTCATACAAAATATTGTGTTAAAGAAGAAGTTGTAGATCCAGAGGGAGATGCGGTCAAATCTAAATAAGAACCTAGTCAAAGCCATGAGGATTATTGCAGGTTCCATTAAGAACCATTTGATCCCACATGTGTCATATTTGAAGAATCCCAAGAATATGTTTGATGCATTGACCGAATTGTACGAAGGAAATAACATCAACATGAATATGACCTTGAGAACTCAACTCAAGGGTGTGAAGATGCAGATATCAGAAAGCATGAAATCCTACTTGACAAGGGTATATTAGATCAAGGAGAAACTAGAATCCATTGGAGACAATGTCGAGGAAGAATAAGTGGCGATGACCACCTTTAATGATCTCCCAAGATCATGGGAATATTCATTAAAGGAATTTGTGCCAAAAGGACGATCACCAAGGTTAGTAGCAAAAGAATAAAAGTTATGTGATGATGACAATCAACCCTAACAACTCATGTTTCCAAATATGATGAACCAACTGAGAAGAGAACAAGGGAAGATTCCTCAAGTGATGAGGAATATATACTTTGATCCAGAAGTATTCATTCCATGATGAAAAAGAAATTCTTATCCAATCAAAATTGAATAAGAAGGGATGCAGTTGTGATTGATGAAGAAGAAGGGACACTTAGATATGTGGTGTAGAAGACTTGCTCAACATTGTCGATCATGAAAAAGACAAACATAGGTCCTCAGAATTAGATTATGGAGAAAATCACACTTTCAGATACTTTAGCAATTCCTACAAGAACATAGAGATCAAGAGGGAGTATACCAAACAAACAAAGATACGTGTTTAATTGTCATTTCCTGTATATCTAGTCATTGTTCAGTTGTGTACATCTTTATGTTCCTAGATTTAGGAAATGTATTATGAGTATTAGAGTGTTTGCATTTATATATTGCTAACTTGCATGTGATGGGAAGTAACCTATGGTGTTGTACAACATTCCATTTCTACTTGTCTAGAATGAAACCTCTTTGCTGACATTTTGGGAGTAGTGCACACTCTTAATAATGTTCTAGTAGAGATGGAAGGCATCTAGAAAGTTATCGTATGGATGCATGTTGTATTGGCTAAAATAGTTGCATGATTATGGGACATATGTCTTTATGCATTAGAATTTGTCATTATTAATATGTTTTGAAAAATACGAAATGATTCTAATCATGGAATTGAATTTGACTTGTAGATAGGATCCTAAAATCACCTACCAGAGAAGAATGATGAGGCTTGTTCGGAAGAACAAGTGACGATGGTTCAACCATAACACTCAAAGAATATTCACTTCGACAAAGTACATGAAGAGGAACCTAAATCTCCTAGGGTTAGAGACATCATGATGGAAACAAGAGCTTAGGAATAACATGAGAATCATGATATGACCAAGCCACAGAGACCGGTAGATACAACTTGAGAGGTGAACACATACAAGAGAAGACCAGATTGGGCACGAGAGATCATCCAAAATGAATAAAAGTATGGTGCTTCAGAAAGGACTTTTAGAGAAAGTAAGCAGTCCCATACACACTCCAATTATGTTGCATTATTGTGTGACATCATTGATGCAGATCCTTCCAACTATAAATAAGCAACCAAGAAGAAAGAGTGGAAGGATGCTATGACAGAAGAGTACCAGTCAATCATGAATAATGATGTCTAGAATTAGGTTCTGAGACCTGAAAGGGTGTCTGAAGTTCCTTCCAAGAGGATATACAAGATGGTAGCATCAAGAAATACAAAGAGAGATTCGTGGTTTCTCTTAGAAAGAGAGAGTCAATTATGGTGAGATGTTTGCTCCATTGACCAGACACACTTCTATAGTGAAGTAGAAGTACATATAGAGCAGAGAACCACATGTGCATACACGGATTTGTACAGGCTCAGAAGGAACCCATGGGACAACACATACAGTTTCTTGAGGATCACCTAGAGTGATGGAGATCCCAACCTTTGCTACAAGGTTGAAGATGGAATCCTATAAAGGACAAGGAGCTCATAGATGGGTGCAACAGGAACTTTCAACAAAGTTTGAGATGGAGAATATTGATATCTAGTGACCTTTAGAGATGACATAGATGGATACATAGAAGATCAACAACAAAGGAGGCCTCCTATCACTCTTGTACAGAATGTTTAGATGCAGAGAGTACACGATGTAGAGAGAGGATGGTGCTTTGCTTCAGAGGGAGTGACTACAATAGATCTCATAATTCGAGAATCTTGACATGATTCTTGGCATTAGAGGTGTAGTAGAATCCATGGGAGATTTTCCTTACCCAAGGTAAATATGTGGTTGAGGTCCTATAGGGATTCAAGATGTTGAATTGTGAGGCTATAACTACACCAATGACATACAACTTGAATTTGTTGTGTGATCATACTTTATAGACGATTGATGCCATAGTCTACAGGAAGATGATTGGTTTGTGGATGAACTTGATGAACACGAGGCCAAACGCATGCTTTGTTGTGAACACATTGAGCCAGTTTCTGATAGATCCGAGATGTGTTCACCTAGTTGATGCAAAACATGTATTAAAGTACATGAAGGGTAAAATTGAGTATGGGCTTAGGTATGCGATGGATCATAAGATTAAATTGCATGGTTACGTTGATTCATATTGGGTAGGCAGTGACATAGACAAAAAGAGCACTTCAAGATGTTGCTTGATTTTGGGATCAAGGTGATCTCGTGGTTTAGAAGGAAGTAGTCAAGTGTGGCGCTGAACATAGCCGAAGCTAAGTTTATTGCAGCTTGTTCGACCAATTGCGAGGAAGTATGTCTTTGAAAGCTATTGTAAAATTTGTTTGAACTCAAGTTAGAGGCCACTTGTATCTTCTGTGACAACCAAAGTTGTGTGAAGTTGTTCAAGAACCCAATGTTCCATGACAAGTCGAAACATATTGAGATCAAGTACCACTATATCCTAGATATGGTGCAGAGAGGAGCCGTGAAGCTCTAGTATGCAATGGCAGATAAGTATACAACTGAAAAACTAGAGGGAATGTTTACACCTAAAGAGATTTTACACCTAGAGATATTTGATCGCTCGTGGCACATGATAGATCAAGAGTTAACTACAAAAACTTGAGGGAATGTTTACACCTAGAGAGATTTTATCGCTCATGGTAGATGATAGATCTAGAATTAAGATGGATCTATGTTGGCTACAATCACATCTAACCATGCTATTTTTTTCTATAAATAAAATATATAATTGCCCCATTCAAATTTACTAAATATCACTCAACCATTAAACATAAAAAAATAATAATAATAAAATTACAATGCTCATTAATAAAAATAATGAATAATAAGAAAGTGATATAAACAAGACATTGAATTACACATATATATCATTTAGTGATCAATCTCAATCTTTTTTCTTATATATTTTCTCTTAACCACATTTGTCTTTTATCCCATCTTTTTATATTGATCCTAACAAAAACAATAAAAGTTTAAATTACAATCATTCAAACCTTTATTTCACATTTGTCTCTTTTCCCATCTTTTCATATTGATCATAACAAAAACAATAAAGGTTTAACTTACAATCATTCAAACCTTTATTTTCCATACTCATAGTTACTTTGTCAACTTGGATCATTATGCTTAAAAATAATTATTAAAATCTAAAAAAACTCAAAGAAAGTTATTAATGCATATAATGTAATTAACCCACCTTTAACCTTCTTATCCATAAAATCTATAGCAATGTTGTAATTAACACCTTGCATGTATCATAATACTCTAAAAACAAAACATAGAATATAATGGTTTTACTTATTATTATTAAATACTTTAATACCAAATAAAATAAAGAGATATACTTGCTCTTCTAGTATAACATATTTTACAACATTCTAAGATGTATTTTATTATTGTTTTGCATTATATATATATATTTTTTCCTTATTTTATATAATATTTTGTATTGTTTTAGAAGTAAAATATATATAAGAGAATTAATTATTATACATTTATTATTGTTGAAATCAATACTACTTATTATTTTGTTCGATATTTTGTATTCCTTTAGAAGTAAAATAAATACAAGAGAATTAATTATTATATATTTATTAGTGGTGAAATCAATACTACTTATTATTTTGTTCGAGGTTCTTGTTGAAATTAATATAATTAAATAATATTTTTTATAAATTTTTAATAAAATTAAAATAAAAAAATATTTATTAAAATCTTAAAAACTTTTTATTAAATTCTTTTTTAGGTAAGTTGAGAGCTATTTTATTAAAAAAAAAAAAATAGTAGTACATATAAAGTTATAGATCGGCCTGTTCAGGGAAAACAAGCTTTCCAAATAAGCATAAATGAAAGCCTCCATGAACTAAGGCAAAAAACCATCTAGTTAACAATGCATAAAAACAAAAACCTGACATTTTCAAATTGAGCAACACGTGGCCAAGAAGAAACCTGAACATAAACCATGCTGCATGCAGACAGAGGGACACGTAGCCGTGGCGACCATGGTTCATGGTTTCTGCCATGGTTCCTCCTCGATAGGACAGATGTAGCCCAAAGAAGTTGGTTGTGCAGGCTCGTCTGATGATGTCACCGAACTTCCACTGGATGTCGCCATGTCTTCATCACTGGAGCTGTTCTCTTCCTCCCTGGTTCCTGCAGGTGGTCTTTTGGTGGGCAACAGAGACGTCTTTTTTGTGACGATCGGGTTGGACGTAAACTTGCACATAGAGCTGGTGGAAGGTTGACAATGTGGAGGGGGGATGGAGCAAGGTGGGGAAGCTGAAGTGGGGACTAAGGCGACATAGGAACTAGGAGGAGCTTGTGGCTCAGCCGCTTGAGGACCAGGTGGTGCAACCGCTTGAGGAGCCGGTGGGGGTTGAACAGGAGGCGTTGGGGGAGGAGGAACTAGGGGATTGAATCTGAGGACCAGGCACGTGAGTAAATTTTTGAAGACTCAATAGTTCTGTCTATGCTCCATCGTTCTTCTAGTTGCACCAAGTGCCCTAGACAATTCATCCTCCCAATCTGAAACAATTCGCTACACTTCCTCCGGAATTTCCAAGTACAAGCCATTGCTACTGACTTGAGCTGAGAGAGGTAATTGGTCTTCTGCCCGTGCATAACGGCCGCATCCCCTGTGGGGAGTGCCTCTCTGTCTTTTGGTGGGCAATAGAGACGTCTTTTTTGTGACGATCGGGTTGGACGTAAACTTGCACATAGAGCTGGTGGAAGGTCGACAATGTGGAGGGGGGATGGAGCAAGGTGGGGAAGCTGAAGTGGGGACTAGGGCGACAAAGGAACTAGGAGGAGCTTGTGGCTCAGCCGCTTGAGGACCAGGTGGTGCAACTGCTTGAGGAGCCGGTGGGGGTTGAACAGAAGGTGTTGGGGGAGGAGGAACTAGGGGATTGAATCTGAGGACTAGGCATGTGAGTAATTTTTTGAAGACTCAATAGTTCTGTCTATGCTCCATTTTTCTTCCAGTTGCACCAAGTGCCCCAGACAATTCATCCTCCCAATATGAAACAATTCGCTGCACTTCCTCCGGAATTTCCAAGTACAAGCCATTGCTACTGGCTTGAGCTAAGAGAGGTAATTGGCTTTCTGCCCGTGCATTACGGCCGCATCCCCTGCGGGGTCTGCCTCTCTGTCTTCTAGGCATGGCTGGAGGGTAGCAAAGAGCAGAGTAGGGTGAAGGCTAGCCTGAGCTGGGCTTTAAGATGACAGACCCGGGCAATGGAGATCAACACTTGAGCGTAGAGTGACAATGGAGCAAATTAGTGGAGCATGGAACAAAGGAGAGCAACATTGGAACACAGAACAACAATGGCGCACAGGGCAATGGAAAGCCTCTATGCGTCGCAGAGCAACAATGGAGAGCTTGTAAAACCCATGAGTTGACATCTTCCCTATTGAAAGACGCTTGTGCGAATTTAGGCTGCCAGGAGGATTATTAATGCCACCCGAGCAGTGATGAGACTACCTAGTCCCGTCGACTAACCGAGAAACAACCACGTCTCCCGTGGCATTAAAGGCCAACAGTGGCATCATAGGCGGTGGGTTCAGCTTGGGCGGGAAGGGCCTCGTCAGCCTCCTCCAAGGCCACATTGGCAAGATTCACACCTGCATCCGAGGACTTCATATTAAATTCTTAATAAGCTTGTGATTTTGTAATTAACAGTGCAATAATCATAAATCTCAAAATCCTTACTATATTATAATTACACTAATTATATTTCTCAATATAGGTATAATTTTTAATGTGTTATTTTTAATCTTTATCTATATTTAATAGGCTTGACGTTAATATGGTATTTTTATGTTTAAATTAAATTTTGACATTTTCTTTATATGAGATGAAATGCATCACAAATTTATTTTAACATATAGTTATTTGGGTATATTTTAGTGGGTAAATTTAGTTTTTTTTTTCAAAAACTATATTATGTAAATGATTTTTTTATTCTAATTTTTTTTTATATTTACACAAATTATATATTTTATAATATTTGTCAAATTTTACAAAATTTAATAGTAATTTATATGTTTCTTATTTAATATTCTGCATCTATTTATATAATTTTTACATTTTTGGTCAAATACTATAACTAAATATATTATTTGAATCCTTAAAAAATACCCTAAACTAATATAATAACCTTTAAAAACTTGTTATTATATGTTTGGTTTAATGATAACATTAATAGAATATATAATATGAAATACATGTGGTCTAAAAACCAATATGACATGAACCTATATTTAACTAATTTTATATAAATTGAATCCTCTTTTTAATTAAGTCTAAGGCGTTTTCCCTATGGAGAGACGCAGTCTGGGAAGATTTTTTTGTCTTTTTGGCCATTCACATTATGACACGCATGGTAAAATTTCTATGGTTAAAAATTCCGGTTAGTATATCCATGGTTGGCGAAGACGGAAGAAAAATGCTTAGGCTTTATTCTGTACCATGGCCTGTACAATTGAACCATGTCCTGAAAAACACCTAGGCTTTATTCTATCTGTTCGTATTCTTTCCTCTTAACTTCTTCAGATTTTGGCCTCTAAATTGGTAGGAATTGCAGGAAAAAGAAAAAGAATCGAAGAGAAAATGCAGGCTATTGCACGAAGCACGCCCATGGTTAAAATTCCCAGCTAAAATTTCTTTTACAGAGTGACTATTTAACAATATTTTGGTAGGTACAACAAACCCATGGTTAAAATTTCCGGTTCTGGAAAATGGAAGCGGCTAGTCTCCCAGCAAAAAATCAGAGTTTAAGAAAAACCTTGGCCTAAAACGTCTGATACTGCAACTTTGTTTTGAAGAGCCAACATCCGATAAGTAACATAGAACATTCCTGCATTCGTTCTTTGACATAGAACATTCCTGCATTCGTTCCTTGACAGAAATACCAATGCTTCTTCGCATCAATTAAAATGACAATTAACCAACTCTGCCCTTAGCATGGACTTACTCTCTTGTTTCTCCTTTTAATCTCGTTTGTGGTTGCATAAAATCTATGCTCAACACTCCTTTTGTTGCATAAAAATTCTCCAGAACACCAACAATGCCATTTTCCATTGTTTCATGTCATTGTTATCATTATCTGTTTGCTTTCGCAATTATCTTGTGCAACACAAAACTGGAAAAATGTTGTTTATTAAATACATGTAAGGGAGGGAACATAATTTAACATTTAACTCTTGAAACATTAGAATTTCATAACATTTTTTGGCTTTCTGCATTGCAAAGCGGAAATAGGAAAGGTAAATTGATAATCAATTTATCAATTTATATTACCTTTCGGATTTCCGCTTTTCAATGTAGAAAGAAGAAAAGATATTACCTTTCGGATTTCCGCTTTTCAATGTGGAAAGAAGAAAAGTAAATTGATAAATTGATTATCAATTTACCTTTACTTACCCAAAGGTAAATTGCATCTAATTGTAGCTAAGGATTGCATTTGTTTTTTATTTTACGCATTAATTTGAAATGTTGTTTATTAAATACATGTAAGGGAGGGAACATAATTTACCAATTTTACCTTTTCGTTTTGAGAATCAGAATCGCAAACAAGAAAAAAACATATTTCAGGAGCATAGTTATAAATTTATTTTATAGAAAAAATTATAGTTAAATATTAATATTATATTTTTAATGAATGAAGAATATAAAAACGATAAAGCCATAATTTATCATCTCATTTAACTCTTGAAATATTAGAATTTCAGAACAGTATTCCGCTTTTCTTATTGAAAACGGAAATCGAAAAAATAAATTGATAATCAATTTATCAATTTACTTTTTAGCTTTCCGCATTGAAAAAGGAAAATCAAAAAATAATATAAATTGATAAATTGATTATCAATTTACCTTTAGCTTTTTGCTTTCCACATGCTGATTGCAGAAACTCTACCTTTCCTAAAGGTAATTCCTAAAATTCGTGCAAATGTTTGAGTAATGCTCAGTATCTATCAAATGCATTCATAACAGATTTACCAAACTGGACTTATGAAACTGGTACAGGTGAATGTTAGTTGAATCTAATATAAAAAACCCGTTTACGAAATTACCAAACTGGATTTAGGAAACTGGTATAGGTGAATGGTAGTTGAATCTAATATAAAAAAAACAGGTTGAATTTAAGTAGCTTGATATTTGAGCTACGTATCCGTTTACGAGTAGGTTTTAAGTTTTAACCAGACATGAAATGCTCACAAATTGAAGTGCTACATTTTGTACAATACTTTTTGTATTATCAATATAAATATGTTTTTTTATTAAAAAAAGACCCACAAGGTGGCAATGTCCCCGAAGGAGGGATTAGCCGGAGCTTTTAGAAAAAAAAGATATTGGGAGCAGTTGTGGGAAGGTTTGATGGGTGTAGTAGTAAAACAATTTTAAAAACTGAAATTTCAATAATGCAAAATAGAATCTCTACAAGAAAAGAGTAAATGATCTAATTTTTTTTAAAACATTAGTATTTTTCTAGGTAAGGATTTAGTGATCTATTTTAACAATATTCAAATAAAGTGCTATTTAGAAAGTATGAGGAGACACTTAGGGTTTTTATCATTTTAAGGCATTAGCATATTGAATGTTAAACTAAAACCAGGTTTGGTTAAGAAAATAGATTGCTAAAAACTATGGAGAGAAGGCATTCATGTGGCAAGACAAAGATGAAAAAGAAGTATAAATTCATTTATCAGTTTTCAAACCACAATACTCAATGATGAAAATAAAGTAAAAGCTTAATTATAGTTGATAAATAGATCGAAACAAATCAGAATCATATGTTGATAAATTGAAATAGTTTGTAAACGAAATCATATCGCAAATGATAAAAAAAAACAATGTATACGGAAGGATTTTTTTTTAATTTAGAAACCTTGACAAATTGAAACAAATGCTTATGCTTATTGCAGCATAATCACAAAGAAAATAAAGGAATGCATATTGCTCGTTTTATTTCCAGGTCGAATATTGCCAGCTTCACGTCAACATACTACTAACTTTTATTTTTGGTACTAACTCTTTTTATGGCAGCATGGCGAGAAAGGAATGGAGTGTTATAAGCATTAGTGGGTTTTTTCGTAGCATGGCGAGAAAGGAATGACGTGATATAGGAATTAGTGGGTTGTTCAACCAAATAACATGGTAGTTTGGTTGATCCGAATGAGTAGGATGGATTTGGAATTCACTCCTTAAACAATTAATTATCCCACTTAATTACAGGAAGAATTAAATATATTTTATTTTATTTTATTTTTTATTTTTAAATTATTTATTAAATTTTTTTAATTTCCTTTTTTCTTTTGGAATTAGTCTCCTTTTGTTGATACCTTTGAGAGTGGCAAAATATAAACAAAAGGCTAAGATCAATGCAGTGACAGTAAAAATCACCACACTGTGAATCAGAGGTAACACGTTGGATTGGGCATTCAAGGGATAAATTTACAGGGACTGATAATTTCATGAAGATCAATCAATCTTTGTGTTAGACGCTATGGAGGAATAATTTCACCATAATGACCTGTCTTGAAGAGCAATATCGAGCAATCATTCCCTTCCACAGTTCATGGAAATTGAAATGTTATGCAATTATATATTCTTCCAAAATTCTCTAATATACACGAAAATGTCCTTTCCAATAAAGTCCCTCACAAGATTCAGAGAAATAAGGTTTCAAATCGATCCTTCTCAATTCTTGTAGAGTCACAAAGATTCGGCGGCCATTTTTTTCCGTAGCTTATAGAGTCACAAAGATTCGACGCCCATATTTTTTTTTTTGCGAACCAGTGTGAGGCTCGAATCCCTTTACAGGCTGGGCATAACATAGTGTGGATAGACTGTTATCTACAAGAGAAAAAGAGCTACCAAGTATGGAAACATTGGCATCTTTCGAAGAGAAACGTGCACAGAGCACACTCTATGTCCCGAACTTCTTCCACCCTGAGTGTGCTGCACTTCTACTGTTTTGCAGGCTCAACATGTGGGCTTGTTGGTCTGATGGTGATGATACGTTAGCGCTCAGACTTGACACTTCATCTTGGTGAGATGGTTATGGGTAAAATGCGCTGAGTAATACATCCCAGTGGCCCGGGTGAGGCTTTGTGTGGAAATATCCTTTGATGCTCAGCTAGGTAAATAATTTATAGTTTCCACTAAAAAAATTATTATTTTTTTCTTTTTCTACATGTGCTACTAAACTAACATTGTTGGCTTCCAATGTTAATGCTCTCAGATATGCATAGTTACATATGCATAGTTACAGTTACAATTGAATTTGAAAGTTTCTCCTTTATTAACTAGGCGTTCTAGGCTCTACAACTCTATGCTAGACCTTTTATTGTTTAATGCCCAGTTTCAAAGAAACAACACCGCCCACCGCCCATATGGGTTTTCGACAGGGTCAAGAGCTCTGCAACCGTTTTCTACTTTTTTTGTGATTGTGATGTCCCGACCCTCATAGCAGCTCATGGGATATCATTGCGGTGAGCATACTTTAACACCTACTGCCCTATGGTTTTGGGTATGGAAAAAATCAGAAATAACTCTACGGTATATTTTTCCAGTATCTCCTAGAACAAGAAAAAAAGAGAAGGCTGTGTGTAATTCAACTTTATTGCGATTCTTGTTTGTAACAATCCTTTACATTCCTTATTAAATCTTTATTCCTATAGGGTACTTATCAAATATTTACCTCGATGCTTGGATAGTTGCAGGGCTCCCTAAATTGAATGTTTATCTTTTCCTTGTATCTTTCAGTATCTCCCAGAACCTGGAAGCAACAAAAAGATTAGAAATAATTAGATACGAAGGCAAATGCATATGATCTATCTCCCTTAAACAAAAACATGGTTACATGATAATGTTAGCTCTTGGTCGTAGAATTTCGCTTCCTGTGATAATTTTAGCTAAAAAGTTGTAAGAACTACCTACACAAATCATCCAGAAGCAACACCATTTTACAGTGCTAGCTAGCGCAAGAATGACCAGGTGGTGGAAACGAACCGAATTGTAAATAAACCCTAAATCTTGTGTGTGCATGTAGAATCAATCCATCCTTAAATATTGTAGATAAAACCCTTAAAATGCCTGAATTTGGCATAATGGAACATCAAAAAATTTAATATAATGCTTGCAGAAATCCAGTCTTTGGCATTATAAGAGAAGCAGGCAAAATGAAAAAAATGCATACCTGAGCAACAATACCACTGTCAAGAGCTCGCACTAGAGCTTCCTCATCTATAACGCCACCTCTAGCGATATTGATAATGCGGACTCCTTTCTTCATCTTACAAAAACTGTGATCATTGAAAACCTTATCTGTAGTTGGAGTCAGCTGCATATGGAGAGAAATGAAATCAGCAGCAGATGTGCCCTCATCAAATGATACTAAATCCACACCCATAGGATGTGCTTGATCAGCAGTAGCATATGGGTCATGTGCAATAACATGCATCCCCAGCCCCTTTGCACGTCGAGCTACTTCTGATCCAACCTTTCCAAAACCCATCAGTGCAAGTGTCTTTCTCATCAGTGACACACCCACATACTTATTGCATTGCCATTTTTCTGTACTAGGCACAAGATCCAGTCATAAACAATCCCTACCATGTGTTCCTTGTTGGAAAAATGTAATTACTCTCAGATCTCTACTTGGCCTCCAACCGACTCTATCGAGTCTGTACAAGCTAAGTTGTTAGGTAGATAGTTATTGCAGTGTTTAATGAAAAGTAAGTCGGCAAGTAAGTCGGCCTATGCTGTAGCAATCTTCAGGTTGTCTATTACGCAAACACAGACATTAGACAACAGAGGACTCAAGGTGAGAAAGTGAATTCCAAGCTCAAGCTTCTGTGCATGTGATTTAGTCGAAGAGCTGAAGCTCTATGGACGGATTAGTCTGGACTGACGAGTTTGTAACAGACAAGTTTGTATTACTTTGTATTTCCCCATAGTTAAATATATGAAATAGTTTGTAGTTGAATTCATGATTATTTGGCCGCACATATTTCCATATTTACTTCTGTAAATGTCTTTTACAATTACTGATAAGTAAAAGAATAAGAACCCATAAAAATCTCACCGCTTGAAAGTTCGAGGTTTTACGGCACCTTGGTTGACTCAAATCTTCCTACATATTTGGGCATATGTTTTTCATAAGTTATTTGGATTTGTAAAAGTGGGTAGTTTACTTCATCTTACTCACAGGTAAAAACATTTGTAAATTCTTAAATCTTTAGACTAAGAAACATATTCTACCAACCTAGTCGCAGCTATCAACTTGATCGCAGGTATCTACTTGGTCGCAGCTATCAACTTGATCCCAGGTATCTACTTGACCGCAGCTACCAACTTGATCGCAAGTATTAACTGGGTCGCAGCAACCGAAATGGTCGAAGAAAAACCGGTCGAAGTAAAAAGTGAAATTATTTATTATTGACTGAGCCCTAAACCCAAGTTTAGTCGGCTTGGTTTTGGCTATCTTTCCTATTATACAAATTATACCAAAACAGAAGTAATACTAAACAGAAAGCCAAGGTAAAACATAATATTAAAACTATAAAGAGATGTAGAGTTAGAAGCAGTCTTACTTATGTGAGCCTAAAGAAATGCTTATTCTATAACAACATTGAGCTTGGATAATTTCTCTCCTAATATATCTAAGCAATGGCAATATCTATTCGAGTTTCCCATGAAAAGGACTGCTTCTTTCACACTGAGAAACTGGAATTTACACAAGCAAAGGATCTTCTTGCAAGATTACTAACACTTGTTTCCTGGCACTGCATTGATGATCACCGATCTAGAAGATTCCAGAATTTAATTTTTTCTTATTCGGGATAAAAGGAGGATTCCAGGTATATGGGCAAATAGCGAGTGAGAAAATCTAAATATCTGTCCGACACTTACGTTGTCAATAACCAAAAATCTCAATAAAGTATTTCATTTATTTGAAGCCTCCATAAGTTTTGGCCGATTATCGATCATGGGTCGTGTCCAGGGATCAAATTTGAAGGGCAGGTCCCATTTCACTCTGAAGGGTTCTGATATATTAAACCCTTCAATGTTGAAAGTGTAAAAATAAATCATTCTTTTTATTTGAAAATGTGATAATATATAAAAATTTCATTTATATTCAATATAAATGAATTTCAAAATAGGAAAACAAATATAAAAATCCCAATTGTGTTATATACAAGTGAACTTGAATTGACAAGTAATTGACATAACTGAACCCATCCCAAATTAGTAAACAACATTGAATAATAAGCTTCAATTAAAATAAGTAAATTAGCACAACTGAATAATCAACATCAATTAAAATAAGTAAATTAGTAATAAGTAGACTAAAGATCCCAATTGTTTTATATACAACTGAACTTGAATTATTTAACTTGCATTGACAAAAATAAGTAAATTAGCACAACTGAATAATCAGCATCAATTAAAATAACTAAAATAGGTAAATTAGTAATAAGTAGAATAAAGATCCCAATTGTTTTATATACAACTGAACTTGAATTGACAAAAATAAGTAAATTAGCACAACTGAATAATCAGCATCAATTAAAATAAGTAAATTAGTAGTAAGTAGAATAAGATCCCAATTGTTTTATATACAATTGAACTTGAATTGACAAGTAATTGACATAACTGAATCCATCCCAAACCAGCACACAACATTGAATAATCAGCATCAATTAAAATAAGTAAATTAGCACAGGCCACTTTACTAGTAGCGTGTGAATATCAAAATACAAGGCACAACCAAAGATAGTTAGCTATTAAACAAGGCTAAAATATATAATTTTATATCCATTATTATTTATAACAGATTCTTAGAGTTAATATAAGCTCTTGAAACAAATACTATTGAAAAAAAATTGATATGAAAAAACAAAAACAAATTTGTTACCTATTTCTTTATCCACTCTTTAATTAAAGGTTATTTAAATCTTAATCAAGATACATTTATTAAGCATAAGACAATGAAAATCCCTGCTGTACACTTGTAGATTGGTGAAGCAAATCCAAAATATAAAATAATATCTAACAACCTATTACCATAATGAGAAAAGTTGAAAGCGAGTATCTAAATCACCTCACCTAAAAGAACCTTCAAGGTCACTAAGTAAACAATGTTCATTGAGTCAGTGTGTAGCAAACCTCGAGGTCACTCAGCAAGCATTGTTAATTGAGTCAATCATGTGGTAAACTTCAGAAGGAGAGGCTAGATCTCCTATTTAACTTTGGAAGCAGAGACTAAATCTACTATCTAACCTAAATAGATTTACTATCTAACTATATTTCTATTGATTATGTATTCTGGTTTGAAAATAATTTTGTGTAATTAATTGCATGGATTCCATTTATTTGATTTTTGCCTTAAGTATGACATTTTCCATGACCAAACTCGAAAAAGATCTAGGCCAGATCCTCCAATGCAAGAAAAGAGGTAGCTTCTCAAGAATAGATAGTGGAATACAATCAATGCCATCATCTTTGACCTCACTAAGGTGATAATATCAATCTTATTGATTCAAAGAAATCACCAATTTTACATAAAACTTTGACCAGATTTTGAATACGTATGTTTTATCATGAATCTTAGAATTTTACTATAAACTTTGACGAGATTTTGAGTACGCATGTTTTATTATGAATCTTAGAATTTTACTATATAGAGGTTTAGATAAATCTCCAAGTTTCTACCTATTTTCAAGATCCTGAAATGAGTTGGAATCCTGAAATGAATGGAGTGTCCACGGAAAAGCCTAGATCTAGTTAAATCCCTAGGTAATAAAATTCCAGAATTCATGACACATTTGAACATATTACCATCATATTCCACTTGTTACAATCAAAATTTCTCCTAGAGTACCATCAAATTCATAGTTTCGATCAAAATATTGCCCATAATACCTTCAAATTCAACTTAGCCAAACCATCAAATTCTTGGTTTCAATCAAAATATTTTCCGTAATACCATCAAATTCAGCTTAGCTAAACCCCCGTAGAAGAAGTACAATTCAGATGACCTTCTCTCAGGTGTTAAAATCACCCACTCATTCACATAATCAGCACAGATTACAGTGAAATTGAGGTTCAAATCTGAGTCGACAATGCTCCATGTCAACTAGTAAACTAGAAGCCAACGGCTAAATAAATTCTGGTAGAGGATTTTTTCAAGTAATTTTAATCAAATTCAATGATTCAAGGAAAATTATTTTGAACTTCTCTAAAAAAAATTAATAATAATCAAGTAAATGAACATGTGATTTGAAGCAGTCATGTGGTAGATGATTTTCTTAAAGTCTCCTCTCTGTATAAAATCAATTTATCTGGTTACATTCTACAGTTTTAGTATATTACCACACGGTTGAAGAATTTTAATGTAATTTACTCTGTCAAACATCATTTTGAGGACTAATTACTCATGTCTAGATGCTTCCTACTAGATTCTGTCCAACCATCTCTGTTAAGATGAATCAAAATAATTTCAATCGAGTTAACTACAAAATTTAAGGCCTTTTCGTCTAGGGTTTTGCTTACAAGATTATTGATGGGCTTGCTAACAAATATCAGGCCATTTCTACAAGACTTAGGGCAAACTGAACAAGAGTGTATATATGAGGCCATCCCAAAATATACTTTCTAGGAAGGAGCTTGTGGCAAAGTGGGAACAAATCTCCAGGAAAACTCAAGAAAACATCTGTTTCTGCCAAGGATTATCTTGCAGGAATGGAACTTCCAAGTTCCAACCCTTTGCAAGGAGATGGAAGGTCGGGGCCTTATCCCAACAATGGCATCCAAACTATTTTTATCTATAATCCAAACATTCATAATTATTACTGTCCAAACTCATCTTACGCCCAATAAACTTCTCGACTAGGGTTTTGCTTACAAGTAGCCATGAAAAATAATGGGCTAACTTCTATACATAACTCATATTTCTATAATTGGAAACCAATTTATATTGTGAAATTTATAATACAGGAAAATTATATAATAAGTGTAAGGACCCCAATATTTTAAAACTGAAATTTTATAAGATATAGCTATAGCTTCTGTTCTACAGAATGATCTTCACCCACCAGGGCCACCACTAAAGGAACTCTACCCCAAGAGCTACCTCCACCTTTAAATTCATCGACCAAAACACTTGACCCTACTAATCCACATTCCACCTCACAACTTTCGGCTCTAGAAAAGTGTAACCTTCCATGGAGAATCCAGATAGACATTGGATCAACGATAGTGCAGAGCCCAAGACAACTACTCGCTAAGTTCATATTAAGCAATCCATATCTAAACTTTAAATGATTAGATGGATAGAATATCGTACATACCTGTAAATGCACAATAACCAAATAACAATCAGGCTTCATTTTGCTTCACTTAGCTATAAATAAACCAAAAGCTTTCTACAAACCATCCCAGTGATCCCAGGCTCCACAGTCCTAGCTAGCTCTCATCTTGCTCCACTTATTAACAATAAAACAAGCTGCAAATTGATAACAATAAACCAAGCTGCAAATTGGTTTATTCGAGGCAGTTTCGAGTTGCCAACTGCAAATTGGAATGGCGGGTCGGCTCTCTCTGAACAGATTCAATAAAAATACATAGCGCAAGCAGCATGATTTGCTTGATACAGGAAAACACAGTGAAAGCAACCTGAGCCATAGGATTGGTGAAGAAAACCCAAGACTAGCCGAGCATCGCTGCACAAGATTACATAAGTTTTCTTCCAGATCATGAAATTTGCCCCCAAAATGCCGAATTAAAAGCCAAGTGCTGGCACAAATGAGCCAACTAGCTTTCTTAATGAAATTTGCCAAGGCATTAATGCTACTAGCTACCATTGCCAGCTTGCTGCAACTCGTCAGTCGTGCCTGCGTTTAATGCTACCATTGGCAGCTACTCGTGAAATGACATTAAAATCTTAGAATACTAGGTGCCAAGTTCCAAATCAACAAATAACTAAATATCTTTTTAAATAAAAACACAATTAACATAGTTCATTAATATTTATTGACCTGGATAGTGATGATTTGTGATTCGTGAACCTACAACCTGCTACTTTAATTTTTAATTTTTGTGATTAGTAATTAATAATTATATATTATCTTTTTTTAATTAAAGCCTTTTTAAATGACTTTTAAAACAAAAATAATGAGAAACTTGATAATGTTTACCATTTAACCGGCCAAACTTAAAACAGAATTACAACTTAATGCAAGTTACAGGCCACTAACTAGTCTAGTATCGAGACTGCCCACGATGTCTTTCCACTTTCACCAAAAATTATTAAACGGGCAAATTCTAGTGCTACCCTTCTATTGCAAGTTTACTTAATAATTAATAGTTTCATTATTGACGGACTTGCTAATTTTTTTTTTTAAATTTGCAGTGTAAAATTTACAAAGGTCTTCTATAACTGTAAAATGGTGTGTGACGGGCCCTGGAGGCTTCAAATTTGAAGCCTGTTTCATGTCACTATCCTCGCCAATCGCGTCAACAGGCTCTCATGAGTCACAATCGCTTCATGCATTTATTGAATCACTGTCATATTGAATTAATGGTGATCTGCCATCTTCGCTTGTCTTGGGAACGGAAATTCGAGGTAGACATTAGAAAAGCTACATCAATTAAAAAAATTAAATCAATACAAACAAGATAATTTGACGTCTACCACATTCACGAACGAAGGAAAGCAGTAAATGTGACATTACTTTGTATGACGTAATGACGTAATGTAACTGCCAACGCCTGGCAAAAAATTTTCAAGATATAATGTCATGCAATCTCAACGAATTACACTTCGCCAAAATTACGAACATAAAAAATTGTTTTAATATTTTTTTTAAACTTAAACTAGAACATTTGAAAACTGAAAAAATTAAATTCTGGGAAAGGCAAATTAATACAAATGCTCCATTAATATATGTTCCCCTTGGATGACATAAAAACAAAGATGTAAACAACTATTTTTTACTTTTTATTATATATAATGATCTTATAAGTATCCATCCATACTTATATAGATCAAAATCCAGATCGAATTGGAGATTGGCATTGCTTATGTAGACCAAAAACCAGATCCAAAAAGGGAAATCCAAATTGACAACAATGAACGAAACCCTTGAAAATAAAATCCAAACTGAAAATTACTGTCAAAACAGTTTTTTAAATCCAAACAGAAATCGTAAAGACATATATGATTGTTCATAATATTATATTTGTTATGGTCATGCTACACGATTAAGTGATATCCTTTTAAAATAAAACACTATAAATTTACTCTTAAAAAAAAAACTATAAAGTTACTTTTAAAAACAGAAAATCATTTTGTACATTATAATATTCATCACATACCTACATCCCTAAACAATTTAAATGTTATAGATTCAAAGTTATTTGAAATGGCCATCCATTGAAACCGAAGCATTGAAATGGAAGTGAAACCATATAATTGCTTTGCATTTTTACCAGAGAAGTTTCTTGTTGAAACGACTACGTAGAAGGAAAAACAACGACTTCAGCCTTCAAATATTCTCCTGGATGACATCCTTAGAGCAAAAGTCTCTGATTTTGGTCTTGCAAAGCTTGCTCTCGAAGACAAAGCATACCTCGAAATGAGATTGGCTGGCACTTTTGGATATCTAGAGTATGCAAGCAAGTTTTAATTGTAATATCTTTGACTTTGTGTTCATTATTAAGCAAATTCATGTGAAGCAACGTTCTCCATTCCTGAACCCGAATGCGCTCCTCAGTTGATGACTCCATGTATCAACTACCAAATGCAGTAGACGCTTGGACTCCATGTATCAAACCCAGGAAACGCGAAGCTTGCCAGGTCTCCTATATCAATCGACACCTAAAGCTTGCCGAGGCATGGGCTGTCAAGGTTGGTCATCGATACTGCCACTAAGATTGGTATAACCAGGACCTTCCCTTACCTTTGCCGTAGAGATGTTAGGTCATGATTTTGTCTTCCTTAGTTTTATGCTTTTATTTATGTTTTTGAACCTTGATAATATTTTTGTTTTTAGGAAATTTTGTTTTATAAAGATAATTTTGAGTTCAAACTTTTAATTTTCATGATCTTGATTTTTTAAACCTGCTTTTATAAATTTTGCTTTGATTTCATTATTCAAGGGTTTTACAAGGCAGATATGGATTAAATAAGTTTTATAAATGACACTAAGGTCGAGATTGAACACATAAACCAAGTTTTAATCCTTATTAGTGGCCTAATAATATGAAATTATTTGATTGGACTTTCTTGTAGCGCAAGAGCAAAATTGATGCTACAAGAAAATCAGGAATGCTAAAATCATCATCTTTTGAGTCCGATTTTTCGGGTGTCTTATCTCCAGTGTGTTAATCATAGCATTTGATGCATTTGATACGTGTCATGCATAGTTTTATCATTGAAACAGGTGGATGATCATCATAAGAGGTAGATCGCGGCGATTGCATGCAGAGCAGGATAAATGATGACAGCGAGTAGAATGAGACAGAGTTTTTCGGGAGTATGTTTCTTATCTGAAGGACACGAAGGATATTGAAGGTCGTGGTGAGAAGACACTGCTGAGAAATCGGGATTTTTCAACTGAATGAGGAATTAGGGCTTTTCAGCAGCGACTGTTTGAAGTGGTCTGGACAGTTAGAGACAGGTGGAACATGAAATTCGACACTGAACCATTGAAGTGATTGCATTCCAGCGCTTGTATTGGTCTTCTAAATAGGTAGCCTGCGTGTTATTGCTAGGGTTTTCTTAATTTGGGGCTTTTCTGATGAAATCCTTAATGATAAAATTCGAAGGAGGAATATGAGTTTTTCACCTAATACACTGTGAATGATGAATTATTAACAAATATATTCAAAGATTCATCATTTAAAATAGTAAAATTCAAAGAAGAACTTGTTGGAGTTCCCTGAACTCTGTGATTGGGTCAGACTGTTGTAATTTGGCACAAAAGATTTATGAACTGTGTGTTAGGACATAGTGTTATGATTTGAAGATAGTTAGATTGTGGGATATCGACAGGTTCTGTTAAGCCATAGTAAATATAAAGAAAAGTGGAAAAACAAATAGTGTAGAGCCCACTAACCTAAGCTGGGTAGACAATTTTCTAGAATGTGCAGAGTTATTTTCAAATGCATGATGGTTAACATTTTTAAAAAAGATATCATGCAGAGTTAAGGACCACCAAAATCATACAAGGCAGTCTATTTTCCATCATGGTCTCATTAAACTTATCATAAACACTGTTTTGCAGAGTAGGGGAAAGACTTGGGAGTATTTCATTTTCTGGTCAGGTTTTCAAAATGATCAAGAGGGACAGTCTCACAGAAGACAAGCTGATAAAGGGTAGAATTTGATTAGAAAGCTCAGGAAAAAGGTAAAGGTCAAAGATGAAGACAAGGTTAAATTAGAGGAAGTTTCAGATCATGTAAATGAAGACTTTGAATCTAAACAACACCTTGATGACAATGAGAGTAATAATTTACAGTCATTTATTAAGGAAGTCGAGCCTGTTGAAAATGTTGTACCTGCAGAGACAATTTTAGATGAGAAAGAGGATATTGAAGTTCAAAGACAAAGTCCTATCACAGTTCTCTCAGAAGATGAGAAATGCCTATTTGATGATGATAAAGTCCTTGTCACTGATGCAACTAGGGTTTGTACTGAGCAGGAATTTCACAGCCATGGTGATGAGGTAGCACTGTCAAAAAAAAAGAAACTAAAAGTTGTTGAGTTTGCCTCAGTTACTCATCAGGGTAAGACTCTCAAAATGTTGGGGGAGATTGCTTCTGTTTGGAGACCTAAAACAAGACCTAGAAATAAACTCAGATTGAATTTGAAGAAGTTGTTGAATCCTAAATTGAACAAAGAAAGAGTAACAGTGATAGATGATTATTCATCTGAGGAAAAATTGAATGATGATAAAGATGACAGTAAGGGTAAAAGGCCAATTGAATAAAAAAGAGAGTCTGTCTTAACTGATACTAAAATATCTGATATATTTCTGGAGGTACGAAGTCAGATATTGCAGTAACAATAAGAAGGTGAAATAAAGAGTTCTTACTCAAAGAAGAAGGTGATGGTTGAGGTAAAGGTTCCATGTAAAGCTGAGAGTGAAGAACACCTAGGATTTCCTGGAACACCTACAGAATTGTTGCAAGAAGATGAAGAAATTTATAAGAGATTGAATATTCCATGGCTTCCAAATGAGATGCAAACCATAGCAGGAAATAAAACCTTTGATTCAGAAAAAGAGAATTTACAAAGAAGTGTAAAACAATATAAGTATCAGGTTGAGTACATGCAGGAGACTAATGATGGCTTAGTCATGGAAAACAAAAGGCTTAGAGAGGATTTGGAGGAGGTAAACAACCATTATCAAGAGTTGATCACAGTTTCAAGAGAAGCATTGAAAAGGAAGAGGAATACAGAAGGTCAATTCACAATGTTGAAGCAAACCATCCAGGACCTGCAACAACATAATGAAGAGCTAACGACAAAGATTGCAGATATGGAGGCAGATCAATCGAAGGCAAGAAGAAAAGCTCAAGCCTTAGAAGGGGTTGCCTTATTAGCTAAAGCAACTAAGGATCTGTAAAGTTTGTTAAGATAATCACTTATTAGTTAGGTTTGAAAGTTACTTTATTTTTGTAAATATTATTTAGATGAAACTATTCGATGGGTAGACTAAAAAACAGTTAGGGTTCAGTTACTTAACCAATTTTGGAGAATAGTATTAATGTAAGTCTCAAAGAAGACAGATGGTGGGATTTTTTGGCTGGCAAGAGGAGGTCATCAGACTTGTTTATGAGCTAAGTAAAGACTCTTATGTGTATTTGAAAGACTGAATTATGAAATATATGCTCTATATGCCCTTCAGTTTATTCTCTGGCTTCATTTATAACTTGTTTTAGTTACTCAGCTGGTAATTTCATTGCTTGTTTAAAGTTTTTATACTTGGAATGCTTGCTGTCATGTCCACATCCCTTCGACCGACGAAGAGGACGCGACCATGGCATTAACCATCTGGGCTATCAGCCCCATGAACATGTGACTTACAACAATCTGATGAAAACAAAATGCATTGAAGTAGAACATGCATACTTGATGATTTATCATACACAGATGCAAGTATCTATCATACACAGCGGAAACAACATACATTCATACAAGCATTCTTTGGACATGTTCATCATAATCATTAATAGAAAATGAGGTTGCAGAAGTAAAAGTAGGCAAGATTACTTATCTTATGAAAACTCCTTCCGCAACCGGCTACGTCGCTGCAATGTTCCACCCAATCATAGGCCAGCGTGCTCCTTAATCTCTCAGCAGCGCTGCCACCCCTGAGCTGGGCATGATTCTCCAAGGAATAAGGGAACAAGCAGGCTTACACATAGCCATGGATACAAAAAACACAGCCAAGCCAACACAGTTGGGTTTATCAGGCCATCCAGGAGTGGGAAAGGCTAAATGCTAAGCTAGTGAGCCCATTACAGAGCTAGGAACACCTACACCAAAACTAGCCTGACTTTTAGGACACCCACACACACCCAACACAAGGAATCAGTCCCTTCTCTGCTACACAGTCCCTCAGGCCCTGCATTCCCTTCCAGTGCTATTCAGGGGTTGTGGAGAAGAAAGCTAGCCCTCTAGCTCTATCGGTGTGTTTCCAACACACCGGGTTTATCAAGCAAACCAAGCCCCCATCCCTGCTCCCCTCACAGTATGAAGACCAACCATTGCACACAGGAAATTAATCCACAATTGCAGCTTAACAGGGAAAAACGACTCTTGAGTCGTCCTTGGCCCTATCGTGGCCAAAATGACTCCAACAATACAGTCCTAAACGTATCAGTGGGTAAGCTCACAACAGGGAAAAAAAACAACAGCCCACCCTTGGGCAATGAAGTCACTGGTAAAAACATACTTAAGCACGCTGAGGAGGAGAAAAATATCGACTTTCAAACTGTGCGTGAGATGAGCAGACTCCCGTCCCAAAATATAAAGAAGACCCCAACAATCACCACGTGAGGGAGACCACGGTCAACACAGCAAATCGTGGATGAAAACGTACAGCTCCCAGCTCCCTGTGTGAGTCCAAAACAGAAGAATACCTGTGCGTGAGGACAACGAACAGACAATGGTTCATCCGCGAAGATGAACAGCTCCCAGCTTGTGCATGGATGAACAGAATATAGAGAGGACGTAATTAGACACGTGTGAGTGTTCAGCACATGCGTGGAGAGGAGAATGTGTCCGCGGGAGTGAAAACCAGGTAAATCCTGTGCGTGGAGGTGAACAGACAATCCTGAGGCCTGTGTAGTGGAGAGTGCGTGAAGGTTTCTCTTGCCATAGTGAAGTCAAACATGGATGGAGTGTGCGTGGAGGCAAGGGCTGACAGTCCTGCCACTCCACTCCTAAAACAATAACTGCCTCAACCACCACCAGCAATTCTTAATGGAGGTGGTTGGGTAAACAAAGAAAGAAGACACATGGGTATTTTCCCTTATTGGCCAAGGTTTGACATTTTCCCCACCCTTATCCTTGTGAAAATCATGCCCCTTCTCATTTTAGTTGCCGCGATCGTAGTTGGTCGATTCATTTTAATTAAAGATGCATATTTACATGATGCTGAAACTTAATATGTATGCCGCTTGCCCCGATATACCATCGGTGACAATTTAAATCCAAAACATAGCATAACCGATCAATGGTGGGGCTTTGGCCTTTAGCTCCGCACCATGATCATTACAATATATACATCATGTACATTTAATGCAACGGGGTAAAAAACTGGGGTGTTACACTTGCCACCTGTGGGTGAATCTCAGTGTTGTTTCTGTTGGATTATGGTTATTATGTTATGCATCTTAGCCTTTATATGCTTATGATTTCGTATTTATTTGGATTTATGAATGCATGCCCTCTTGTCATCAAACTTCTCAACCAAAAAACCTTAAAAACCCTAAAAACCTTATTTTGTTTTATTGAGATTATTGAGATTGTGTTGGCTTGTTCTCTTGTAGTCCAGGAACAATTTCTGGCACAAACAAAAGGATTTTGAAACTGAATCATATCTTTACGAGAAGTGCTAAGGGACTACCTCCTAAGTTCTTTATAGGCATTATAAACAATTTCATTTACTGCTTCGCCGTAACAACTCTGCCGAGGAGGGTAGAAAGCACGTTTATGGTTTATAGTTCATCTTTTGAGTACATTATATCCTGAAATTTAACTGAATTATTTACAGTGTAAGAGGACCCAAGTTTAACCATAGACTATTAAGAATGCTCTTATAAGCAAGCACTCTTTTGGAATAGATTACCCATAAATTGTAGCAAGCACTCTTTTGGAATAGATTACCCATAAATTAACCACAATTCTTGAAATAAACAAACCTTAACCAACAAATATTATGATACGGCCATGGTTCGAAACTCCGGAACGCCCAAAATCTTGCGAAATGTAAGAATTATAATGAATCTGCATCTATGTTAGCATAAAATTACAGAAAGGTATAGCGTTGGATGCAATAAGCATGCGAGTTGAATAAAATTATAGAAAGGTATAGCGTCGGATGCAATAAGCACGCTGACAATCTCTGAGTTTTCTAAATGTAATGTAGTTTAAGCAATCTCTGAATTTTCTAAATGTAATGTAGTTTAAGCAATTTTCACTAATTACTTTAAGTTAAAACTGAATAATCCGAACAATGCTATGAAATGGAATGGAATAACCTGCAATTTGAGGATTGTGGATTGCGGGAAGTAGTTTGATTTAAGATTTTTGTTGTGTGTTTCCACAACTCGCAACCCGCAATTTGCAGGATTGCGGATTGCGGAAAGGGATAAATAAAATTTCTATATTTTGTAATCCCGCATCCCGCAATTGTTGAATGCAGGTTGAAATTGTGAATAAGAGTGGTTAAAATTAACGGGTTGCTGAATGTTTGTTGTTGTTATGAACAGAAAATATTTTAAAAATCAACGAGAATCATTCTTACATCTCTCAAGCTTGGATTGCACGTGAATGCCTCAATATGGTTATGGCATAGTCTATGTAGTTTTTGTGTATAATGAAGGGTGCTCCAATTGAAAAAAATACAATAGAATAGTTGTTATGTTACTGAACTGTAAAATTAATGACATACATATGACAACATAATGTGTTCAAAATAAGTTTTATTGAAACTATATCATTTTTTCTTGTAGATATTAAGGAGTGCTCATAAGTTTAAAATTGTAAAAATTTGAATGAAAAATATTTGTCTTTTGCATTTTTTTGGTGAAAGGGTTGAGTTAATTTATACTTGTCAATAGAAGTACAATTATTTATTTTTCCCTTCATCTATGAAGGTCTCAAAAAATAAATACCCTTCCAATTGAAATTAAGACCCGGGCGCTTGCAAGAACCTGCTACCCAAGTATAATGCAATGGGACCACGTGAGCGGGCCTAATCAACAACACATACACACCTCTCACTACAACAAATCCTGGAATTAGCATCCCATTTTGCGTCCCTTTTTAGTGTAATTTTTTTTACATTGAGTGGTCAAACTAGACGCTAAATGGGACGCGTCCTGGACAAAACTTAAAGCGTCTCAAAAAACATCTTGTTTTGCTTCCTAGATAGCATCCTTTATGACGTCCAAAATAGCGTCTTTTTTTTTGCTTCTAGAATAGCGTCCAACTTTGCTTCCTAAACAACGTCGAGGTTTGCTTCCTAAATAATGTCATATTTTGCTTCCTAGCGAGTGTCCTCTTTTGCTTCTTAAATGACATCCTCATTAGCGCCATATTTGCATCCTTAATAGCACCATGTTAGCATCCCAGTTAGCATCCAATATTGCATCCATTTTTGCTACTACTTTAGCATCCCATTTTGCACCATGTTTTACTTCCAAATATGTGCCAATTTTTACTTCCAAATTTGCACCAATTTTTGCTTCCTTTTTTGCATTGTGTTTTGCTACCATAATGATGCCAAATATTTCTTCTATTGTTGCACCATATTTTGCTTCCTATGTAGCACCATGTTTTGCATCCAAAGTACATCTTATTTTGCTACCATATCAACGCCATGTTTGGCTTCATCATTAGCGCCACGTGTTGCATCCTTTTTAATGCCTAGTTTCGCGTCTTATTTTGCTACCATATCAACATCATGTTTGGCTTCATCATTAGTGTCACATGTTGCATCCTTTTTAATGTCTAGTTTTGCATCTCTCATTTTTTGGTCAGTAATTTAGTCATTTTTAGTAGTTCTATATACAAATTTTGGTCATTTTGTTTAGTCACTTATCTCCCATTGTTTGGTCACTTATCTCTTATTTTTTCCTTACTAATTTAGTTGTTTTTAACCGATATTATAATATCATTAGGGCATGGAGGAATCGAACCACCAACCTCCTGCTTGTAAGGCAGGCGCTCTTCCATTGAGCTAGCACCCTTTAAGAATATGGGAACCTAACTTACAGAGTCCTTTATAATGGTAAAAAGGATCAATACACAACTTTGAGTATCTAATGGTCGAAAAATGATGATAGATTGTATAATTTCACAATATATGATCAAGCAGGTTATGAAATCCATAAACCTTTTCTAGGAATTTTGAAAAAAACTCAAGAAATTGGCTTAATGGGATTGCAAAAATCATTATTCCATAACAACTGTAAGTGTACCACTATATGAGACCTATCAACAAAAATTATCTTAGTATGGATGCCAGGGATATAGTAGATAAGCATGATCATCCTAGAGCCATGTATAAATGGAGCAATAAGGAGAATCAAAAGAGGATGATCAACCCAATAGTTGGTGCTTCACATGGATCCTATTCACCATGGGATGAACAAAGTTCCTTCTTCCATTAAGCTAATGAATACCCACAATGACAAATGGTTAGGATATATTGTGATGCAAATTCATAATGTTTATTCGCTTCCCAAGGTGATGTTGCAGTGCTTTCACTGGGAGATGTACATGATCCCCAACAGCATTGGATATAAGCATATTCATGGGGTCATAGAGTATAGGATGAGGCTGTCATTTTATCTTTTTTCTTTTGAAAACCAAGCATGACTTGAAACACTGGGAGAGGGAATAGAATCAGATATACTTAACAAACTACAATCATGACAGGGCATAGGACTATACTCAATAGCCATTATGTTGGGCTCATGATGGAGAATGAAAACCGAAACTTGAACAATAACTTGTATCTTACCAATAATGTTGTTAATGGAGGATTAAAAAAAAAACTAAATAAAAAGGACATGAACACAATAATCAAGGTGGGTTTATTGAAGGAGGCGCTAAAGATTTTACATTTCACAAAGAATTCGGGCATGTGGGTGGACACGACTGTGTATGTTTCTCTCTTACAGACTTGTATTGATGTGAAAGCATGGCCAAAAGGCTAGCGTGTCCATTCCCATATGATCAAAACGGGTTTCAATCCTATCGTCTTTCGAAGTAACATTATTCTCACTATGTATATAAAATGTGGGAGATTATTGGATGCACGCCAAGTGTTTAAAAAAATGTCCCAAAGAAGTACAGTGTCATGGACAAGAATTATTGCGGGCTATGCACATAATGGGCTTGCAAAGGAGGCTTTGAGTCCTTTTTATCAAATGCATTGTGAAGGTGTGAAGCTTAACGCGTTTACATTTGTCAGCGTAGTCAAGGCTATGGTTGAGGTAGAAGCTCTGGAGTTTTGAAGACAAACTCATGGGTTGATTATTAAAAGCGGTTGTGTATCAAATTTGTATTTGGAGAGTGTCCTCATTAATCTGTATGGGAAATGTGGAAGAATTGTGGATGCATTCCAAGTGTTTGACAGAATGGTCGAATGAGATGTTGTTTCGTGGACTACAATGATTGCAGGGTGTACCAAGCAGGGTCATGGAGAGGACACCTTAATAATTTTTTGTCAAATGTAATTCCAAGGAGTGGAACCCAATCAGTTCACTGTTGCGAGTGTGCTGAAAGCATGTGCTAAGGTGAGCTCCCTAAGATGAGGGAAGCAGGTTCATGCTGCCATCATTTGAACCAAAGGCAAGCTAGATGCTTATGTGGGTAGTGCCCTTATTGATATGTATGTCAAGTGTGGTTGTGTATTGGATGCACGGCGAGTGTTTGATGGAATGCACAAATGGAATAATGTTCTGTGGACTGCAATGATTGCAGGGTATGCACAGAATGGGTATGGTGTGGAGGCTATAGCACTCTTTCGGCAAATGCAAAGAGCAGGAATAAAAGCTAACAAATTTACCCTTGTTAGTGTTCTCAGGGCATGTGTTCTGCTTGAATCCCTAAAACATGGAAAACAGGTTCATGCCAGGATTATAAAGAATGAATATGAGCCAAATATACATTTTGGAGTACTCTTGTTGGCTTATATGGAAAGTGTGGGGATCTGGCATATGCAGGGCGTCTTTTTGTGGGGATTCCCATACAGGATGTTGTTTCATGGACTGCGATGACTGCGAGATGTTTTCAACAGGGTTTTAATGAGGAGGACCTAGTATTTTTAGAGCAAATGAGACGTGAGGGAGTGAAACCAAATTAATTTACCTATACAAGCGTGCTTAGAGCATTTGCTGGCAAGCAGATCCACGACAAGCAGGGCAAGCAGATCCATGGTTCCATTAAAAAATCTCAATTTGAATTGGACGTCTTTGAAGGAAGTGCCCTTATAGACCTGTATGCTCAGTGTGGGAGTTTGGCTCAAGCACAATATGTGTTTGACAACATGCCCAACCGAAACACAGTGCCATGGAATGTGATGATTTTAGGACATTTAAGACAAGGGTATAGTAAAAAGGCACTGAAATTCTTGTACCAAATACATGAGTTGGGCATAAAGCCGGAGGAACCAATCATTATCAATGTTCTAAATGCATGCAGAAGTTCTCCTAGTCAGGCAAACAAGTCCATCCCCATGTGTTCAAAAATTTCAATGTAATCCACATATTGATAATACTGTTGTATACCATTATGTCAAGCGCAGAGTGGAGTGTATGGATTCCATGTGTTTGGATAGGCCCTAAGCTATCGAATTGACGATTTGCACTTGGGCCCACCGGACACCATTAAATCGATAGCTCACTATGTTACCCATCCATCTCCTTCTCTGCCCTTCGATCTGTCGTCTCCTCGACAGAAACCTCTCCCTCAAGTCATCTGTCCATGCCACCGTCCTGTTCATTCCTCTTATGTACTCTCAAGGCAGTCACTGCTTACCTCCGAAGGCACTTACCATCTGTCACGTTCATTCATCTTGCATACTCTCAATTATTTCAATTAAGACCCTAACCAATGCAAATACCATACGTATGTACACCAACGGTTTCTCATTTTGTTTCGACCACCTGGGAGATTTGGACCATTATGAAGTAACTATATAAGCAATTTACTATGCAGAGAAATTTCCAAGTATTTTAATATTGGTTTCTCAATTGAACTGCTTCTCTACGTACTCAGCTTTAAAATACAACATGTTCTCAATTGATGTAAACTCCTGTAATCATATAACCTTTTCGAATTTACTACCGTAATATGCCTGAGCTTCACAACATCCTGAAGATAATCTAGGATTGAGTATCGAAACGTAAAGTGTCAAGTATAATTAACTAAGTACAACACTAATACAGTTTTTATCTTTTCTAAAATACTTCATTGCCTAAAATGATTGACTAATTATATGTTTATTATTCTTACTCGACGAAATAGGTTAATGAAAACACATTAATTTTTTTTACACGTGAAAAAACATGTGTTCTTCCTCAGAATCAGAATTAAAATACACAAATACATGAAAACGATGTGGACTGTATTTTCATATACAAGATTGTATATATCAAAATATACTATACTAACTTGTTCAATATAGATAGAAATAGTTCAACAAAATATATTTTCAGTCATTTATCAGAAACTTATCAGTGGAGTAGAAATTGACTTTTAGTAATATTAGAGAAATGCAACTTAATATGCTTTGATGGATCTCCTATTTGTCCAAAATTTCTTCATAGCAACAATTGTCGTTTTGGATAGATTATCTACCATAATATTTGCTTGACCATAAATAAGATCATATGGCCGTTCATTGAAAGAGGACTGTAGAGTTTTAATCTTGTTGCATCAGTGATCAATGATTAAGGATATCCATCCCAAAAAAGAAATCCTCCTAGTTGAATCCTTGTTGGGAAGCACGATCAAAAGGTTAACCTGTTTCCTTGAGTAAGAATAACAAACATTTTAGTCAATTATTTTAGACAATGAAGTATTTTAGAAACGCTAAAAACTGTTAGTGTTGTACATGGTTAATTATAATTTACACTTTATGTTTTGATACTCAATCCTGGATTATCTTCAGGATGTTCTGAAGCTCGGGCATATTACAATAGTAAATTTGAAAAGGGTGTATGATTACGGTTGTAGGAGTTTACATCAATCGAGAACATGTTGTATTTTAAAGACGAGTAGATAAGCACTTCAATCGAGAAGCCAATATTAAAAGTCTTTAAAAGACTTGGAAATTTCTCTGAATAGTAAATTGCTTATACAGTTACTTCATAATGTTCCATAGCTCCCAAGTGGTCTAAATAAAATGAGAAACCGTTGGTGTACAAACGTATGGTATTTGCATTGGTTAGGGTCTTAATTGAAAGAATGTAAAAGGAATGAACGTGACAGGATGGTAAGTGCCTTCGGAGGTAAGCAGTGCCTGCCTTGAGAGTAAGTAAGAGGAATGAATGGGATGACGGCGTGGAAAGACGACTTGAGGGAGAGGTTTCCGTCGAGGAGATGGCTGGCGGGAGGGTGAAGGAGATGGATGGGTAACAGAGTGAGCTATCAATTTGACTGATGGCATCCGGTGGGTCGGGTGTAAATCATTAGGTCAATAGCCGACTTTTTTTGGATATATTTTTTTTTGGGGGGGATATATATATATATATATTGTTGTTGTGTAGAATATA
Source organism: Pseudotsuga menziesii (assembly GCA_001517045.1). NCBI lineage: Eukaryota > Viridiplantae > Streptophyta > Pinopsida > Pinales > Pinaceae > Pseudotsuga > Pseudotsuga menziesii. The sequence goes on from LPNX010847112.1 coordinate 113,456, forward strand.
GCAAACATGACGTTGTGTCAGAGCTGCTGTTTGAAGGATTTTAAAGCACTAGGACCCACTTGAATTACATGGTAAGGCCTCTTCTGCAAAGCCAAGCCTGTATCACTCGGACCTAAGCACACACAAATGGCTCGACAGATAATAATATACTGCCCACCTTAGCAAGTGACTCAGACCGCCCAATTAACCTTCCAGCCATCCTCCTGCCTACCTATGACATTCTGATTTGTGACTCTAATTCAAGCAAGAAAAATGATGAATCAAGACACGTGGGAAGATATTTCGAACTCCCAACAGCGTTGAAAATGCCATCGTAAGATGTTCCTTTTTTTCCCTCTCCCTTATGGTCGAGCGGCTTCGCACCTAAGAATTGACACTTTCAAACCCGACTCAACAACTGCCTTTACCTTTGCTTCCGTATCTGGCTTTGCCTAAACCTTTTTTCCCTGCTACCCATGCTTACTATGTTCCTACCTTGTTGCTGCTCCATACACCCTGCTTCTGCTGGATCTTATACTGAATCTACTACATGCTTTCTACCTAGGACCTAGGTCATCATGGAGACTGCAATTTGAGAGATGGATGCCAATAATGCAGAGGAGTAGGGAGGAGGACCAGAAGGTATTATGACACATTGTTTGAAGCATTTTAATGGATGCATGATGAAGCTATCAAATCAGGTTAGATTTCATTTAGTAGTATCCTTACTTTTTGTGTTTGGAAACAATGATACTGCAATCGTGTTTTTGCTTCCAGGGTTGACAAGTAGATTGAGCTTCATTCATTTACAAGATTTCCCTTGTCGGCATATTCCCATGACTGAACTACATAGAATAGTTGTAAATGATTTAGTAAGAGTTATTGCATGCAATGTAGTATGCAGAGAGCAAGTTGGAGAACATAATACTATTCTCCACAGAACTGTCATGCATTCATAGTGGATCATCGTTGAACACATCGTCAGAGTCAAAACTAGGGTATAATGCTGGAAATGTCATCCTGATTGGAAACTTGAACAAGGATCCTACGTCATCAAGAAATGACATTTGAATCTTATACAATTCTGTTGGTAAGCCTTATAACTATGGAGCTAGGGAAACACGCAAAAAAATTATGTACTCAAGTGATTAAAGTTGATATTCTTATATATTGGCAATTATATATGCTACATGTACATATGCTAACACGATGAATATTGTTGATGACAGCAGGTCCAATGAGCTAAAATGTATAGAAAAATTCACACAAAGTACATGGTGCATGCATTTCCTCACACAAGACATCTTTTGATTTGAATGGGAACAGTATTCCGATCCTTCCTCCTAGTTGAGTTGAGATGGTGTCTTATCTTACTATAGAGGGCCAAGGAGCTAAAATATATAGAGATTTTTACACTAAGAACATAGCGAATGCTTTTCCTCACAGGAGACATCTTTTGATTTTGAATGGAAACAAAATTCATGTTCCCCATCCTAGTTGAGCTGAGATGCTAGGGAGTCAAGCAAGCTCCATTGCATTGAAAAGCAGAAATTTAAACACAGAATTAGAGTTATAACCTCATGACACACTTTGAGCAAAAAATTCCATGCCATTTTTGGTGGTGCCATACTCCTCAGTGGTAGATACATTATAATTTATGATTATTGACCTCAGTTTGGGCCATACTTAGTCCCCCTCCCTACTTGCAGGAAAGACCAAATTTACATCATGACTACTAAACGCAGTGAAAATCTGAAGCATGTGAAGGATAGGTGATTAATGGTGAATCACTATAAGGGCTAGATTCAAACAAGAATGGCCTCAAAACCACCTTCCATAGACTTTTCGATGCTCATACTACATACTACATAGATGCTCCACTAGTATTGACACCAAATGAAAGACTAATAATCTTGTTTATTTTCTATATACTGACCTAAACTACCCCATGATTTTTTTTTAGTCAGTTTTGTAAAAGTACCAATGTTTGCATTTTTCTTTGGCTGTAGGAAATGCTAAGAAATGAAAAATCCATTGAAACTAATCTCATGGGAGAAGGTGTTGTGGGACCAAAGAAAAAAATACCATAAAAAAGAAAGATGATTCTGCATCCCTTACCTCTGTTGTTAGACTAGAAAATAAATTGAGAAATACAAGAAGGAAGCATAGGAGAAAAAATATTAAAACACCTATATCTTCCAGAAATGAGAGAAAGAACTATGAGCAGACTGCCTGCCAATGCAGTTGAGGTACTAATCTAACTTTCTTCTCTTTTTAGTTTTGGAATTTCTTTTTCTCTTACTTTTCTTCGATTGTGTCACCAGATTTGTATTCTCAAAAATTAATGTAGAACTTCTGCACTTCAACCAAAATATTTTATATTCAGCTAATGGAATATCTTCAATTATATGATTGGGTATCTGTGTGGTTAATATTGGGTCATTGATAGTTCAGTTGATGATTTTCCATTTCTATAGGACACTCAAAATTTTCTTCTTAGAAATTCTTTTTATTCGTACTGTAGCATCTAGACTGTATACATATGTTTTTTCTGTTGCTTCTTTAATTATATATTTGTATTTATAATCTTGATTATCTTTTCTAGGTGGATATGTGGTTAAAAAATGCTCGCTATATGTCTTTGAAGAAGAAAAAAATGAACCCTTTAAAAGAATAAGCTTCTCTTGTTATTTCTGCAAATACTAGAAGACTTAATGTAGAAAGTAGCAATTCCACTCCACAAATCAAAGATCTAGATGACGATGGCAATTCATACTTAACAGAGATGGAAAAATTGGGTAATATTGAGTTTAAACTTGAAAGTTTGAGAAAGATGTTAGAAACGGTCCATCCTAAAGAAGGTGCTGGTTTTTCCAATGATAAGAATCCAGAGGGAATTGCCAACCTTCTTAGTGAGGAGCTCCTGGTGTATGTACCAGTGGTGGAGTTGAAGGAGAATATCTTACAGGACGTATGTACCAGTGGTGGAGTTGAAGGAGAAGAGCTTACAGGTTGCTACTGTCAAGTGACTCTGCTTAAGATTTTTGGAAGATCACTTGTGCTGTTCTAGAGAAATACTTTAACATATCCCCTATTCATGATGGTTTTTCCAATGATAAGAATCCAGAGGGAATTTCCAACCTTATTAGTGAGGAGCTCCTAACGTATGTACAAGTGGTGGAGTTGAAGGAGAAGAGCTTACAGGATGTAAGTACCAGTGGTGGAGTTGAAGGAGAAGAGCTTACAGGTTGCTTCTGTCAGGTGACTCTGCTTAAGATTTTTGGAAGATCACTTGTGCTATTCTAGAGAAATACTTTAACATATCCCCTATTCACCTAGCCTTCTCTCTTCCACATACTGAAGGTTATCACTCTTTTCACAAGATTGTTCTCAAGAGTGACGTTTTTTAGATTAAATGGTAGCAAAAATGCCATAATTCTTTTCTGAAAGATGTGGTTCATGCCATTCTTTTTCATTTTCATATGGTTTTCACTTTTGAGGATGTTTTCCTCCTGGCTTTCATTTTTCATCATGCATTATCTATCCGAAGTTTGGAGAACAATGCTCAGCCATGCCCTTTAGCAAAATCCATTTAATGGCTCCTTGTCTAGGCCATGCCTCATGAAAAATTTATTGTATGTTATAATATTAATAAAAGTAATCATGCTTATGGACTGAAAGTGAAGATTATTATTTTCAAATTCAAATATTGCATTTTAACATGTGCACAATCTTGTTTCGAACTAGCAATTTACTCTACTGAATACAAACATTTTAATCTAGAAAATAAAATATGCCAATACCCTTTCTTAAGAAAAGGTGGTGTTAATACCCCAGACCCCAAATGTTTCAGAGGTGACATTTTGAGCACTATAATATTAGTAAATGCATTTAGTTCTATGAAAACCCTATAAATTCATTCAATTCTATCATGAATACAAGGGATCACTAAATGAAACCCTATGAAAATATATACACACCCACACAAACCCTTTGATGACAATTGGGTTAAAACAGGGCACAAGAAGTATATAATTTGATGTGGCAAATGCAAATAACAACAACATCATACATCGCATACATCAAATAAGGGAAAATAAATGGGGATGAAAAATAGATTGTCGTACCTTAGCAGGTCAAGTCCGATATCCCTTGGCCTTGGCAAGCGCAAGATCTCTGGGCCTTCATTGTCTGCAGGCATTTGTTTTGCCTCGTCTTTTAGCCAGTGCCATATCGTAAAACCCTAATGGCAACTAGAAACATAACCCCTATTATTATTCATATCTAGCATACCATAAACAAGAATTATACCCTACCAGTCCCCTCTTCACACAATTTCCATAACACCATTAATTTTCCCCTGTCCCTGACGCCATAATAGTATAAATGCCTCATAACAATTGGGTACCTGTTAAATTATCGTTTTACAGTGGCAATATTTTCGTGGCTCCTTGGAAAATGGAGGAATGGGCTCACGATGGAATCCGCTCGCCGCAGGTTTCGACCTTTTTTCGTTGTTGTTGTAATAATCAAAAGCCAAAGAATGAAAAATGGAAGACCGACCACTCTCCCATTAGGGAGTTTAATCCCGACCGATCACATAAGCTTTTATCTCTTCCTCTTAAAGTTGTATTGTTTTCTATTTTAAAAACTAATGAAAAAAAGAAAAAGTTAAAAATTTAACAAAATAGATTTCAAAGATTGGCAAACAAAAATCTATATAATTTAAAAAAAAAATCATTAATAAAATGTGGTATAATTCAATGTTTATCTGAAATTTTTAAAATTTACATATTAATACTTCACTATTTCATATCCATTCACTATTTTATATCAATTTTTTTTGAGCTTGTAAATAATTGCATTTTAATAAGAAATTAATATATATTTTAGATAAAATATATGGAGATTGTTGAATAAAAAGCTAAAGTTGTGTTGGTAAAAGGTGATATCATTTCTTGAGTCAAATGTTTGTGTGGTAGTCAGTGTATATTTTTTTGTAATTTTTTATGTTTTATGGATATAAAAAATTGGATTAGTCTATTTGTTAGAAGTTTTGTATTTTTTGGTGATTTTTTATCGGAATTAGTTTTTTTTACAAAATCTAAATTTTTAAGTGTCCAAATCATGTTTTTGAATGCATAAATGGATTTGGCATCCTTAAATACAAGAGGGACACCAAAACTATGTAAGTCTAACCATTATTATATGATTTTTCAATAATTAATATAAAATTTCTATAAAAAATTTAGCAACTTTTTCCATCAATGATGATACTTATTATTTTATTTTTATAAAAGTATATGTTTATTAAAATTTTATGTATGAACAATCTCATTGTAATTTTTTTCCTCCGAAGTTCTTTCCTCCTGAGCCCACGTGACACCTCCTCAATTTAGGTCTGCACGTTTCCAGCATTCATGGCCACTGGAGAGGGTGTTCCTTCCCCTCCTCTTGAGCTCGCTGCTTTCAAGATCCTGGTAGCATCATGTAGAAAGAGGAAGACACGGGGACTTCACTTAGTGAACCTCTCACATAGTACATGCTATAGTAGGATATTAAAGAATACCCTTAATTTCGAGAGATATTGACCCAAACTCTTTTTTTTGAAACCCCCTCCCAATACTTAAAACCTCCTCCCACCCCTTTTTATACCTCAATCCTTATAAACCACCCTACCCACCCCCACCTTAAACCCCTCATCCCCCCAATAGCTGCAATATATTGGTTCAATTTTTGATAGTTTTAAAACGCACAATATGAACTAACGTGATAGGATATTGGTCAACAAGTGAAGCCCCCGTGGAGGAATATCTGCCTGAATCAACAGAAATTTGACAAGAAATTAGATAGCATACCCTTGGTTGATCTTCCTGGAGAACGCCCTTGCCGAGCAGCAATGAACATCACAGATCAGAGACTTATTGGTCAATTTACTGGCCTCTATCCCTCCCCCAAGGAAATCCATGGATGGGTTTAGAGGAATTGGAAGCCCCTTATCTTTCAAGGCATGCGTAATCATTTGGTAGGCAAGGGTTACTATGTCTTCAATTCCATAGGTAGAGGTTGGAATTGAAGGTATTGAGACATAAAATTTACCACTAATACTAATGGACAATGCAAGGGATATTTAACCACCATGCAAACCTAGAAAAGCATATGTGGCCCCACTCCCACACCACCTTATCCCACCCCACCTTATCTGCATGGGACTGTTTTACAATTTGTCAACAGATTTTTGTCCTAAAAATGTGGAGATGTTGGGGTTTTCTCTATAGCTGAAAATACTCCTACATGCCGTGACCTGAGCTTTGCCATAGCGCAAAACAAAGATATCCAATAAAGTCTATCAAAGTTCATCGCCTGGCTTCCCAGTAGGTAATATGCAAAATAATACTCAAATGTTAGTTAAAGGGCATTTTACATAACAAACGAAACTGCTTTAATCTTTAATAGAAAAATTTGACAAACCTCAAAAGAATCGTCGAAAATTGAACCAATTATTCTGAATCTTTAACGTAAAATCCACCAATGCCATAAAACTTGAGCAACTAACAGATTTTTTCCTTGAGATATGTCCGGTTATAAGGCCAAATATGTAAAAACATTTGATCCACTTATTCAGAATAACACTATGGGCATTATTGAAATGTTTGTTGCTTCATTCCATTTTAAACCAAGACCAAAATGTCCTTAAGAGTACAAAGAAATTTAGATTTTGTGTTAAGATTGATATCCACTTCTTGTACCTTGGATGTTCTTGGTAAAAATGAGGGTATGGATGGGGGGGGGTTGTCCAAAACAACCTTGTAGGGTGACATTTTAGTAGCACCATGATAGGTGGTATTGTACTACCTTTCTGCAAGGGGGGTGTAGGGGGGGTGGGGGAACTACTAAACCCAATGGCCATATCAGTCAATGTAAAACCCAATGGCCAACAATATTTTTATGGTCAACACCTCACAACCTGTATTACTTGTTATTAACTTCAATATCTCAAGTTTTGCAGTATCCAGAAGTATTATGACATGTATCATCACATTATCATCATCATCATCATCGGCATTGAGTACATCATCAACAAAATAATTGTCATTATTGTCATTATGGTCACGCATATTACATTAGTGTTCTTAATCACTCATCGACATTAGGATTAATGTCATGTAATTGTTAAGGTCATGCATATGTTGTTACAGCCATTTCGATGATAATAGGGTTGTTTTTGCTTTACAGTTTTTTTGTCAAGCGTAACCATGGATTTCTTTAATTTTGAACTCTGTATCTATGTCTTTTATCTATGTATGTTTCCGGAAACTATTCCCAAGACTCTATATATGTCTATGTCATCTTATATTTGAACTCAGCGTCTGTAATGATGTCTCTGTCTCAGTCCCTCAGTCTCTGTAGATGGCCCTCAGTTTTGGCCAAGATGACTTTTGTAAATTTTTCCTATGTATTTTAATAGAACTATGTAGATTACAAAAAAAAACATTCCTCTTCTCTAGTTTCTGCACAAGTCACTCAATATTCATGCAATGATGATGAAGCACAATTGCTCCAAAACAAGGTAAACAAGATAAAAAAACTAAAGCACGGTGATGATGAACAAGATAAAAAGACTAGTGCTCCACAAGGTCACCTCTCTAACACGAGTGATGAAGAATGAGTGCTTCTATCTTATAATCATCATCATCCAACATCTTGTCTTTCACAAGAAAAAAACCTAATATCTCATAAGAGAAGCCTCCCAACAATGACATTCTCGCTATATTTCATAACATCTTCTAGGTTTACTCATGAACCCTAGTTCCTTACTCTAGGAAGACAAGTACAAAGAATAGAGAACCATGATGAATGACTCTCATCCTCAAAAACTAAACGCATGACAATCTCTAAGGTGATGTCATCATAAGCAAGGTTTCAAGACTAGGGTGCTCCTATTTGACGCAAAATTGGGTAGACTCATTCGAAGTGTACTCGCCTCCATGATCAACCCATATAACTTGAATGCTTTTGTTATGTTTTACTTCTAACCTTAGTGTACTCCTTTAATTTATCGAAAACTTTGAAATTTCCCTTCATTCTGGTATGTAGAAGCTTTAGCCATTAATATTCAGCAGTAGCTAGCCACTATCCAGAGTGATGAAGTCTTCTATTACAACTCCTACCTGGTTTACATGTTTATCTTCTACTAGATCCACCACTTATCTCACCTAGGATTATAACAATCCATGCATTGTAAGCATACCAGATGTTTTTATTAGCTACCATGGGTTAAGAAGGGGGAGCCCTAATTATCCCTCTTAAAATAAATAAATGAGTTTATGTTTTTGGCATTCTTAGTCGTCACATGAGTACCCATCATTCCCAATAGACGCCGAGAGAAGAGATAGTCGGATGTCCAACAAACGAGAGTGGGTCAGCATCTTTGTTGTTTGTGAAATAAGAATTATTCTTTTGAAAATCTCACCTGATCCTTCCTTTTTTAGAGAAATATAGATATGGTAAATTCCATGCTTTTTGGGTTCCTTCTTCATTCAAGCGAGATATGGGATAGTGTAATCTTGTGTAGATCTATAGTGCATAGCTTCCTTTGAGATGGTTTCTTTGTTCGGTTTGTAGGTGCCAAGGATGAAACGAACGTGTTGTTTGGTCTCTTTGAAGGAGTCTTCAGGAAATAGATAGATCCCAACTCACTCTGATATGTATGGACGTTTCGGTTGCACCTATGGATTGAATTGAAAATAACACAGTGTGAATGACCATAGATCGGAGGGGAGGGTCAAAGGTGGACAGAAGCTAAGCGAGGAACATACTTTTGTTTCTCGATAGATATCCAATCTATCACCTTTCCCTTGTGGCAAATCATTCGATCATTGGAAGGAAAAAGAGCTCTTGCCCTCCAATAAATCTATCTATCTTCCCTATTAATGATGACGTTCAAGTAAGTAGTCTAATCTTTTCACAAATGGAAAATAAGTAGGCACCGTGCCAAGTAAAGAATAAACAAAACACTTTAAAGATCATATCAAAATGAGGGGAAGACAAAATACAGGGCTTTGTATAAGTCTTTAAGTAACCTCTGATTTATGATGGATCTAGCCACCTTCGGGAATTTGAGGGTGAATGGGTTGCCATTGTTCGCAAGAGTGATCATGTTAGCAAAAAAGGTAGACGTTGTTCACTCGACCAAAGTTTGGTAACCTAATTTTGGTTTAAATACACGATTAATAAATAATAACTTATTGGTTTAACTAAGAGTGATCAATCAAAGTCTATGAAGCAAGCCAAATTCTATGAGGAAAGTAAAAGTCTATTCAAAGTGAGCAAGTCAATAAATCAATTAATATTTATTGGGAACAATTATAAATACATCAAGCTTTTCCCAGTCTATATCTGACGGTTCATCCCCATATGTGGGTGCAGCCAAGTCTATTGCCTTACTCTAACGAATTCTTGCATAATATAACTTCAATGAAGGAGAACTAAGCGTTAAGACTTAACAAGGGAACTTAGGAAAATGTAAATACCATTTCAATTCCCCCCCCTCCTACTAAGGGGGAGTGGCTTCACACCCTTCGAGCACATTATATCGGAACTTTCGCGTGTTATAATGAACTTTAATTAATGAATATTAGGGTGGTGCATGTGGAATTGCATTCAGGTATTTCTTTTTCTCAACGTTCTGATCTCTACTGTGAGATCATCTTTAAGAGACCAATAGAAGCTTGGTGAAGAATAATATTTTCCCAAAATCTTTTAAATATGGAATTTTTGTGTTTCATAGAGAATTCTTATTAGAATTTTTTTTATTATTTAAAAAAAAAATTAAAATTTTTAATTATGTGGGTTTGGTTTGAATTTTTATATTATTAAGGTGAAATTAGGTATTGTAAAAATTTATTATTAATTTAAGGTTTTTTAACCTAAAATAGTTGTCTCTAAGTTTATAAATATTCTTAATAAGGCTTTTTATAAAAGTTATAAAAAAATGTTATTGTTTTGATTTTAGGATTTACCTTTTTAAATTATGAAATAAATTACGAAGTAAACAAACCTAAATTTCATATTTAGTTTTTAATGTTTAAAGCCTTTTTAATTCTAACCATTAATATTATTAATGTTATAAGAAATAAAAGTTTAAAAAGTTTTTAAAATTTATAAGTTTAGTTTTAAATGTTGTAAAATCATTAACTATAAATGTTTTTTACAAAATATTTTTTAGTTAGTTAGTATGTTTAAAATAATATAATTGATATTAAAAGAAATTGGGTTTAAAAGTTTTAAAGGGGTTTTTAAAATAAAAATAATTTTTTTATAATTAAATTTAAATGTTATTTAAATAAAATTATTCAATATAATTGTTTTCTAAATTTTTAGGGTCTTTTTATCTAAAAGTAAAGTAGGTCGGGCTGGCCAACAAATAATATAAAGAGTGAAACTTATTCTATCTGATGAGTCCTGGTTATTACCTCGGGTTTACTCCATTCATAGGGAAGCTATAGCATTGTAGATAAGGGATAAAAGCTAGAAACTCAATGCTTTTCAGTCAAAGAAAAAGCTAAAAATGTGAAACATTTTATTCCAACTTATACCCATAAGGTGCTTTAGTTTTAAGGGGCATGTACTTAGGGAGAAGGAGCCATAGTTATATCTTTTAACACAAGAGAAAAAAACTTAAGATCGAGTGAAAGGAAGGAATCTTTCTAATCTTGAAAAAGTACAAAAACTTAAGATTGGGTGAATCTTTCTAAAACTTATATCAAAATATACAAGATTGTATATATGAATCTTGTATTTTCATATACAAGATTGTATATATCAAAATATACTATACTAACTTGTTCAATATAGACAGAAATAGTTCAACAAAATATATTTTCAGTCATTTATCAGAAACTTATCAGTGGAGTAGAAATTGACTTTTAGTAATATTAGAGAAATGCAACTTAATATGCTTTGATGGATCTCCTATTTTTCCAAAATTTCTTCATAGCAACAATTACCGTTTTGGATAGATTATCTATCATAATATTTGCTTGACCATAAATAAGATCATATGACCGTTCATTGAAAGAGGACTGCAGAGTTTTAATCTTGCTGCATCAGTGATCAATGATTAAGGATATCGATCCCAAAAAAGAAATCCTCCTAGTTGAATCCTTGTTGGGAATCACGATCAAAAGGTTAACCTGTTTCCTTGAGTAAGAATAACAAACATTTTAGTCAATTATTTTAGACAATGAAGTATTTTAGAAAAGCTAAAAACTGTTAGTGTTGTACATAGTTAATTATAATTTACACTTTACATTTTGATACTCAATCCTGGATTATCTTCAGGATGTTTTGAAGCTCGAGCATATTATGATAGTAAATTTGAAAAGGGTGTATGATTACAGTTGTAGGAGTTTACATCAATCGAGAACATGTTGTATTTTAAAGACGAGTAGAGAAGTACTTCAATCAAGAAGCCAATATTAAAAGACTTTAAAAGACTTGGAAATTTCTCTGAATAGTAAATTGCTTATACAGTTACTTCATAATGTTCCATAGCTCCCAAGTGGTCTAAATAAAATGAGAAACCGCTGGTGTACAAACGTATGGTATTTGCATTGGTTAGGGTCTTAATTGAAAGAATGTAAAAGGAATGAACGTGACAGGATGGTAAGTGCCTTCGGAGGTAAGCAGTGCCTGCCTTGAGAGCAAGTAAGAGGAATGAATGGGACGACGACGTGGACAGACGACTTGAGGGAGAGGTTTCCGTCGAGGAGATGGTTGGCGGGAGGGTGAAGGAGATGGATGGGTAACAGAGTGAGCTATCAATTTGAATGATGGCATCTGGTGGGTTGGGTGTAAATCATCAGGTCGATAGCTGACTTTGTTTGGATATTATTTTTTTTCTTTCTGTTTGGATATATATATATATATATATATATATTGTTGTTGTGTAGAATATAGCAAACATGACGTTGTGTCAGAGCCGCTGTTTGAAGGATTTTAAAGCACTAGGACCCACTTGAATTACATGGTAAGGCCTCTTCTGCAAAGCCAAGCCTGTATCACTCGGACCTAAGCGCACACAAATGGCTCGACAGATAATAATATACTGCCCACCTTAGCAAGCGACTTAGACCGCCCAATTAACCTTCCAGCCATCCTCCTGCCTACCTATGAAATTCTGATTTGTGACTTTAATTCAAGCAAGAAAAATGAAGAATCAAGACACGTGGGAAGATATTTCGAACTCCCAATAGCGTTGACAACGCCATCGTAAGATGTTCCTTTTTTTTCCTCTCCCTTATGGTCAAGCGGCTCCGCACCTAAGAATTGACACTTTCAAACCCGACTCAACAACTTCCTTTACCTTTGCTTCCATATCTGGCTTTGCCTAAACCTTTTTTCTCTGCTACCCATGCTTACTATGTTCCTACCTTGTTGTTGCTCCATACAACCTGCTTCTGCTGGATCTTATACTGAATCTACTACATGCTTTCTACCTAGGACCTAGGTCATCATGGAGACTGCAATTTGAGAGATGGATGCCAAGAATGCAGAGGAGTAGGGAGGAGGACCAGAAGGTATTATGACGCGCTATTTGAAGCATTTTAATGGATGCATGATGAAGCTATCAAATCAGGTTAGATTTCATTTGGTAGTATCCTTAATTTTTGTGTTTGGAAACAATGATACTGCAATCGTGTCTTTGCTTCCAGGGTTGACAAGTAGATTGAGCTTCATTCATTTACAAGACTTCCGTTGTTGGCATATTCCCATGACATGAACTACATAGAATAGTTGTAAATGATTTAGTAAGAGTTATTGCATGCAATGTAGTATGCAAAGAGCAAGCTGGAGAACATAATCCTATTCTCCACAGAACTGTCATGCATTCGTAGTGGATCATCGTTGAATACATCGTCAGAGTCAAAACTAGGGTATAATGCTGGAAATGTCATCGTGATTGGAAACTTGAATAGGGATCCTACTTCATCAAGAAATGACATTTGAATCTTATACAATTCTGTTGGTAAGCCTTATAACTATGGAGCTAGGGAAACATGCAAAACAATTATGTACTCAAGTGATTAAAGCTGATATTCTTATATATTGTCAATTATCTATGCTACAGGTGCATATGCTAACACGATGAATATTGTTGATGACAGCAGGTCCAATGAGCTAAAATGTATAGAACAATTCACACAAAGTACACGGCGCATGCATTTCCTCACACAAGACATCTTTTGATTTGAATGGGAACAATATTCCTATCCTTCCTCCTAGTTGAGTTGAGATGCTGTCTTATCTTACTATAGAGGGCCAAGGAGCTAAAATATATAGAGATTTTTACACTAAGAACATAGCGAATGATTTTCCTCATAGGAGACATCTTTTGGTTTTGAATGGAAACAAAATTCATGTTCCCCATCCTAGTTGAGCTGAGATGCTAGGGAGTCAAGCAAGCTCCATTGCATTGAAAAGCAGAAATTCAAACACATAATTAGAGTTATAACCTCATGACACACTTTGAGCAAAAAATTCCATGCCATTTTTGGCGGTGCCATACTCCTCAGTGGTAGATACATTATAATTTATGAGTATTGACCTCAGTTTGGGCCATACTTAGTCCCCCTCCCTACTTGCAGGAAAGACCAAATTTACAGCACGACTACTAAATGCAGTGAAAATCTGAAGCGTGTGAAGGATAGGCGATTAATGGTGAATCACTATAAGGGCTAGATTCAAACAAGAACGGCATCAAAACCACCTTCCATAGACTTTTTGATGCTCATACTACATACTACATAGATGCTCCACTAGTATTGACACCAAATGAAAGACTAATAATCTTGTTTATTTTCTATATACTAACCTAAACTACCTCATGATTTTTTTTAGTCAGTTTTGTAAAAGTACCAACGTTTGCATTTTTCTTTGGCTGCAGGAAATGCCTAGAAATGAAAAATCCATTGAAACTAATCTCATGGGAGAAGGTGTTGTGGGGCCAAAGAACAAAATACCATAAAAAAATAAAGATGATTCTGCATCCCTTACCTCTGCTGTTAGACTAGAAAATAAATTAAGAAATACAAGAAGGAAGCATAGGAGAAAAAACATTAAAACACCTATATCTTCCAGAAATGAGAGAAAGAACTATGAGCAGACTGCCTGCCAATGCAGTTGAGGTACTAATCTAACTTTCTTCTCTTTTTAGTTTTGGAATTTCTTTTTCTCTTACTTTTCTTCGATTGTGTCACCAGATTTGTATTCTCAAAAATTAATGTATAACTTCTGCACTTCAACCAAAATATTTTATATTCAGCTAATGGAATATCTTCAATTATATGATTGGGTATGTGTGTGGTTAATATTGGGTCATTGATAGTTCAGTTGACGATTTTCCATTTCTATAGGACACTCAAAATTACTTCTTAGAAATTCTTTTTATTCGTACTGTAGCATCCACACTGTATACATATGTTTTTTCTGTTGCTTCATTAATTATATATTTGTATTTATAATCTTGATTATCTTTTCCAGGTGGATATGTGGTTCAAAAAAGATCGCTATATGTCTTTGAAGAAGAAGAAAAATGAACCGTTTAAAAGAATCAGCTGCTCTTGTTATTTCTGCAAATACCAGAAGACTTAAGGTAGAAAGTAGCAAGTCCACTCCACAAATCAAAGATCCAGGTGACGCTGGCAATTCATACTTAACAGAGATGGAAAAATTGGGTAATATTGAGTTTAAACTTGAAAGTTTGAGAAAGATGTTAGAAATAGTCCATCCTAAAGAGGGTGCTGGTTTTTCCAATGATAAGAATCCAAAGGGAATTTCCAACCTTCTTAGTGAGGAGCTCCTGGCGTATGTACCAGTGGTGGAGTTGAAGGAGAAAATCTTACAAGACGTATGTACCAGTGGTGGAGTTGAAGGAGAAGATCTTACAGGTTGCTACTGTTGGGTGACTTTGCTTAATATTTTTGGAAGATCACTTGTGCTGTTCCAGATAAATACTTTAACATATCCCCTATTCGTGATGTTTTTTCCAATGATAAGAATCGAGAGGGAATTGCCAACCTTATTAGTGAGGAGCTCCTGACGTATGTATAAGTGGTGGAGTTGAAGGAGAAGAGCTTACAGGACGTAAGTACCAGTGGTGGAGTTGAAGGAGAAGATCTTACAGGTTGCTACTATCAGGTGACTCTGCTTAAGATTTTTGGAAGATCACTTGTGCTATTCGAGAGAAATACTTTAACATATCCCCTATTCACCTAGCCTTCTCTCTTCCACATACTGAAGGTTATCACTCTTTTCACAAGATTGTTCTCAAGAGTGACATTCTTTAGATTAAATGGTAGCAAAAATGCCATAATTCTTTTCCGAAAGATGTGGTTCATGCCATTCTTTTGCATTTTCAGATGGTTTTCACTTTTGAGGATGTTTGCCTCCTGGATTTCATTTTTCATGATGCATTATCTGTCCGAAGTTTGGAGAACAATGCTCAGCCATGCCCTTTAGCAAAAGCCATTTAATGGCTCCTTGTCTAGGCCATGCCTCATGAAATATTTATTGTAAGTTATAATATTAATAAAAGTAATCATGATTCTGGACTAAAAGTGAAGATTATTATTTTCAAATTCAAATATTGCATTTTAACATGTGCACAATCTTGTTTGGAACTAGCAATTTACTCTACTGAATGGAAACATTTTAATCTAGAAAATAAAATATGTCAATCCCCTTTCTTAAGAAAAGGTGGTGTTAATACCCCAGACTGGAACTAGTAATTAACTCCTACTGAATGCAAACATTTTAATCTAGAAAATAAAATATGTCAATCCCTTTTCTTAAGAAAAGGTGGTGTTAATACCCCAGACCCCAAATGTTTCAGAGGTGACATTTCGAGCATTATAATATTAGTAAATGCATTCAGGTCTATGAAAACCCTATAAATTCATTCAGTTCTATCATGAATACAAGGGATCACTAAATGAAACCCTATGAAAATCTATAAACATCCACACAAACCCTTGGATGACAATTGGGTTAAAACAGGACACAAGAAGTATATAATTTGATGTGGCAAATGCAAATAACAACAACATCATACATCGCATACATCAAATAAGGGCAAATAAATGGGGATGAAAAATAGATTGCCGTACCTTAGCAGGTCATGTCCGATATCCCTTGGCCTTGGCAAGTGCAAGATCTCCGAGCCTTCATTGTCTGCAGGCAGTTGTTTCGCCTCGTCTTTTAGCCAGTGCCATATCGTAAAACCCTAATGGCAACTAGAAATGTAACCCTTATTATTATTCCTATCTAGCATACCATAAACAAAAATTATACCCTACCAGTCCCCTCTTCCACAATTTCCATAACACCATTAATTTTCCCCTGTCCCTGACGCCATAATAGTATAAATGCCTCATAACAATTGGGTACCTGTTAAATTATCATTTTACAGTGGCAATATTTTCATGGCTCCTTGGCAAACGGAGGAATGGGCTCACGATGGAATCCGCTCGCCGCAGGTTTCGACCTTTTTGTTGTTGTTGTTGTAATAATCGAAAGCCAAAGAATGAAAAATGGAAGATTGACCACTCTCCCATTAGGGAGTTTAATCCCTACCGGTCACATAATCTTTTATCTCTTCCTCTTAAAGTTGTATTTTTTTCTATTTTAAAAACTAATGAAAAAAAGAAAAAGTTAAAAATTTAACAAAATAGATTTCAAAGATTGGCAAACAAAAATCTATATAATTTAAAAAAAAATCATTAATAAAATGTGGTATAATTCAATGTTTATGTGAAATTTTAAAAATTTACATATTAATACTTCACTATTTCATATGCATTCACTATTTTATATCAATTTTTTTGAGCTTGTAAATAATTGCATTTTAATAAGAAATTAATATATATTTTAGATAAAATATATGGAGATTGTTGAATAAAAAG